>JAJEJO010049441.1:617488-742859 GCA_020662805.1 Glaucomys volans
ATAGGGGCTAACACAAGTACATCTTAAGTTACATTAAACTATTGTTTCCTTTAAATGCCCAAGAATGTCTATGGTTTGGTTTGGTTTTAACTGTTTTGCTAGGTGTTTAAAATCAAGTTGGTCAAATTGACCTCTTCCTGTCTCTTAAGAGTCAGCTGAGTTCCCACAGGGTCACTCGTGGGGCACTTGAGAGCAGCTTCTTAGCTCCTTTAGTGCTTGCCATTTGCTAGGTAGGGTTCTCCTTGATGAGGTGGCTTCCCTTGGAAGCATCAGGGATGTCTCCCTTTTCCAGTGACCCTCCTCTGCAGCAGGTGCACTGATTTGCTTTTCATCCTCTGGTGGTCTCATCAATCTCCCTGATCGGAAGGTCGTGTGACCCAGAGTCACAAAGCTCCTTAGAGAAGCCCTCTTGTTCCCTGGATTCAGGCTGACTTTGAGGGCAAGAGCCAAAACTGGTTTTCTTGGCCCTCCTGTGTTAATCTTGATTTCTACGTTTGATCTTAAATATCCAGCAAGCTAGTCCCACCAATCACAAAGTAAGAGTACTGGGCTTTAACTTCAGTGTTGATAACTTTGCAATTATTTACTCCCTTTTATCTAATTGGGGTTTTTTAATTATCTTATCTGCTCTGTAGGTGATGGCTTAGTATACTTCTTCAAAACATTAATCTGGCATCAGCTACAGAGCTTACAAGGAAAATACAAAATAATTAACAACAGTAAAAACATATCTAGTTTGTGTAATAGTCATCCTAAATCCTGCCTGAGTTATATATTGTATTTCCTATGTGATATCACAGTAGTTCTACAACAAAAAACAACTTTTTGAATATACCTTTAAATGGGCTGAAAGCTGACTTATTTTGGAAACATTCTGACTTGCAGCAGGGTGGGAGGCAGACCCTTATTTCAGGTAAGGCAGGGCCTTTTACAGTCTTAGGCAGAGTGTTCCAGGTTTGGAGTTATTTTAGCCTCCTTTTAGGACATCAGTTTACATGAATTGTTATACAGTTTACATGAATTGTTTCCTGAATCTATGTAAATAGTTGTTAATACAATATATTGCATTTAAACCAAATCAAGGAAAAGCTGAGAGCTTTTAACTTTCCTTTTGTGTGGCAAAGTGACCAAATGTTTTTTTGTTTCACCATATTAACCTTTAAACAAATCAGGCTCCCACTAACTTTAAATATATTTGCATTTAAATTTTGATCTCAGTGAAAAAGTAACATTTACATATACCCTATTGATAGCAGGTTCTGTTACAGAATATTAAATGATAAAAATAAGTCCCCAATAAAATTTGCCATTCCCACAAGCCTGAAACTACCAACACAGACAAGTCTAACCTGGAGTACAGCAGCCCAACAAATTCCCTGCTCTAAAGACCTGCGTATCCCGAAGACATGGACACATGAATATACAAAGAGCAACCAAACCTAGTTTTTCAAGAAAAAAACCCTAGGCTCTGCATCATAGCACAATACTCTACCAGTTATTTAACCACAATAAAGAATAAAACTTAAAGAAATCCTTGTCATTTTAACATATTGATTACACTTTGATTTATATTAGCCCATTAACATTTGACCTTAGGGAAAAACTTTAAACAGTTTCTAATTGATGGTCTTACATACATGTAACTACTTAGTTACACAAAAACTTGTTGAAATTTGCTCTTTACCTACACACAGACTTTCTTACCCAGAAATATTTTCCTTTACCTTTTACTGAATATATTTTTATACCTAGAACTTTTCATTTTCCCTTTCCAATTTGACTCCTTCCTTGTTCGTATTCTAAAATGACTCCTATGAAATTTCTGAATTTAGATAAATTATTAGGATTTCACTCTTAGTAACCTTGCTCTCAGGGATGATGCAAAACAATTTCAAATCCCTTTATTTACCAATCCATAAAAACACCAATAATGCTAAAGCATGTTACCCCATGGAATTTAAGGTGCAATATATTAATTCTAATTTACTTATTTTACTGTAATAATCAAGATCAGACAAGTATTTTGAATAGTGTTTGCCATCTCTTTCCTATGGAAAAGTCCTAAAAAAAATTGATATTGCACATTTTATAGACATCAACATTTTCTTAATTGACCACCTAGAGACTTGTGAGGTTAGATATATTTTACCTTCATTTATTTACTGAATTTAAATTGAACCTTTTTAATCACATGAATCAAATATACCTGGATCCATTTTTTCTTATTTTAGCATTGTCTATGTTAATATCTAATATCATGTACATGAATTTTGGACACAATATACACTTAAACAAAGGCCTTGTAGGTTTTTATCTTCATTGCAATGTAACAAGATGTTCAAAAATATAAATTGAATAAAAAATAGGACTGACCAAAAGTTATGAGCTCAACAAGTACTTGGTCGGCCATTAGTTATTCTCAAATAAAACATTATTTTGTTTTTTTTTTCCCTTGTGTTGGAAATTGGTCTCCTACTGGGCTTTTTGCTTCCTCTATTATCATTTCAATGTAAGTTCTACTTGGGATTTGGTTCTAGCAGAAACCTGATGTCTTGAGCATTTTAACCATTTTTATCAGGACAGGGTTTGAATGCTTAAGAGCTCTGTAACAGGCTTTTGTTACTCCTCCTGGGTGGAGGCACATGTCATTTACATATTGTAAAACAATTTGCTGTGGCGGTGCTGTAACTCTGGGGGGTGTTGAACCTGGTTCCTTCTCCCCCTCAGGAGGGCGAGAGGGCGGGTGCCCCTGAGCCATCTTCTCCCTCCCTTGGCCCCTGGATTTGGAAATGGCTTTTGGCAGACTTACCTGAGTCTTGAGGGATTGGTAGCAGCGTGGGCTGCATTTAAGTCTGGTTTGGTCTTTGCCATCAAACCGGTACAGCCTTTCCTTGTTCCCAAACTAGAGGACACGAAATCTGAAAGGCAATGCTTAAGCCATAATCCAAATTTGAATGAAAGGTACCCTGTCCTGATAGTTTTTCTGCCCAATGCCCTGAGGGTACCAATCAACCTCGAAAGTGGGCCATTTTGGTTTACAAAACTTTCTTAAGTTACATCCATTAACAAAAGCTCCATAGTCAGCGGCACAGCACGTTCTTGGAAGTCCTGAAAATTATCTAAGAAACAAGTTATAACAGTGGGGCATGTGATTGACTGATTCTGTCCCATAGTAGACTGTCCTGGAGAGAGATGCTACATAGAAAGCAAGGAAAGAAACACAGAAAACACAAATGGCCATGAACCAGACAAGACAAATTCAGACAGAGACATCAACCGACCAGATTAGTCCCCATGCAGTCTACCAGACTGGGCTCACACGGAGGTCCTACTGGACTCCGCACAGAGGCCTATCAGACTAGGCCCAAGCCACACGCGGTGGCCCAGCAGACCCAGCCCCAGGCGGTGGCTATGCCGGAAGCCATGCTGTGGTTGTGCCAGCGGCCAGTCACATGGCAGCCGAGCCGAGTGTACCCCACGCGGCCCAGACCAGACTAACAAGACAAATACAGACAGACAACAGCTGGCCACATTAGGCCCCATGCGGCCTACCAGACTGGGCCCACCAGACAGACTAAGCCTCACGAGGAGGCCTACCAGTGGACAGGAGCGATGTCTCACCCTGGCCTGGTACTGGTGTAAGTGACTGTGTCCAGTCTGACCACGTTCCCCAGATACAGATAGCTGACTCACCGATACAGGATACCAGGTGGCTTCATCCAGAAGAGTGTCCTGAAGTTGGGCTGGGGTCCCCCCAAGAGTGAGGCTGAGGCACGTCTCTCAGGAGCTCCCCTCTCCTCAGGGTGGAGGCTCCCAGGCAACCATCACAGGAGGCCAATTTAGGCGTGTGGGCTAGGAGAAATCAAATCTCTGTGGAACCTCCAAATGTTGTACCCAAAGGAAAAAAAAAAACATCCAAGCCAATCACGTAAAGCCAAAAGAAGCCTTTATTTTAGCTGGCCAGCAATGACCCCCCACACACCTAAAAGTGGTGTGCCGGGAAATCGCGCATTAGTTCTTTTGTTGCCAACTTTTATTGGGCACGGGAAGGGATTAGGGTGGGGCTATAGGGAGGGGATTTGGGGTTGAGGTGGGCTATAAGGAGGGGATTTGGGATTGGGGTGGGGCTGACTCTCCCGATTGTGATGGAGAATCTCCCTGAGGAGCACCAACATTTTAATCTGTTTTCTGTTGCTATGACAACCTCATATCTAGACTGAAACATAGTACCTTAGAATTCTGTTGTTGTAAATGCTATTTTTTCCCAGTTAGTTTGGTTGCTGGAGGTAAACAGGAAAGTCCTACTTGTTATATATTCTTTGTTTTTGTCTGACAGTCTTGATTTTTTTTATCATAATTGTTCTTCAAATCCTGACATGGACACTTGTATACCTTATTTTACTCCCATTCCTCTCTCATTATATACTCTTAAACCTTCTGCATAGGTGTTGATCATTTTGATAGGTATCAATAGTAGGATATAGTTCTTTCCTTTTCAAGTTTTTGCTTTTTGACCTACCTGGAAGTTTGGAATTCCCCAAATACCTTGGTGGAGCATGACACCTGTACTTTGAGTGATGTCATGTTACTTAGTGGTAGAGGGTGAATAAAATATCATGGTTCTTAGGGTCCCTATAAATATCCAGATATGATATTACATATAAACATAGGTGAAGTGGAGACAGAGCAGTACTTATGGGCCCCCAAGCATGTGTGGAGAGCATAGATCCTGTGCAGCACTTGTGCAGGGCATAGGTCCATTGGTCTGGAGCAGAATATTGTATGGTTGTGTACAACTTAGCTCCTCCTGCCTGTCAGTGTGGATAGAACAAGTGCATAAGCAAAAGCAGTTCATCAAATGAGAAAGTAGTTTTCAAAATCAGATTGCACTAGTGATTTGTCATCTCTTCATTGATATTTTGGAGGAAAAATTCTGTGTAAATTTTCGTGTTAAGTTTCAAACCATATTTGAGTGTCCTCCATCTACTGTAAATGGGAAGTCATAGGGTGGTTTGTATAGTGTACTTATATATCTTGAAGCTGTTCCCCAAAATAACCAAGATAAACTTGTCATAATTCTTTTATGTATTTGATAAAACATAGGATTAGTGTTTCTCTTTTTCACCAACATTTTGATCGTTGTTTAGCTTAAACTTAAGTAATGATCAGCAGCTTATGCATATAATTTGATGGATTAATACCAACCTTTGCCAGCCAGATTTTGCATTACATACTAAAAGTTCCTTTCATAAGCACTGAAGGTTTTGAGAAATTACTGTTTTGATTCTCACAGTGTCATTTTGACCTAAGAACTTTTTCAAAGTTAATTGAGCTTAGTGGTTTATTAAATGTCATGAAGGGTTTAAATCTAGGGTAAATATAGCTGTTATTTTCCTCTCCTTAAAAGAGTTCTTTATATCAGTTTTGCATTCATAGAAAGCTCTCAACCAAGCCTTCCCCATTCTTTCTTTTAGATTGTTGATTATATCCTGCCACCCTTGGTCTCCTTGGTTCAAAGTCAAAATGGTAAGTGAGACCACATTAGTAAGAATTCTCTCAGTTGCATATTGTGTTTTAATTTTTCTCAATAGTCACATTCTTGGCACTTTTTTTTTTTTCTTTCAAGTGGAGTGGAGACTCTTCAGCTTACGGTTGCTGTCAGAAACCACATCTCTACTTGTGAACCAGGATGATGGGAATGGTGAGGAGGAAGTGAACATTGATTCTGAGGGCAATCTTCTGGCTCTTGTGAGAGATGTCTTACTTCCCCAGTAAGTGTTTTGCTGCTGCTGCTGCTCTCATTTAGAAAAGTGTAGGCTGTCCCGGAAGCTTCCGTCAAACTCGGTCCAGCAATGGGGTCAGGGTCTTAAAGTCCTTGTATGTTTGTACACTCAGTGTCAAAGAAATCTAGAGACAGGCAGTAACTGCTAAGCTGTTGAGGACCCAGAAGACCCTCAGTCCATTTTCAAAAACATCCCGTTAGAGTTTCATGTGTTTTTGCCAGACACATGACTCTGAAGTTTTACAAATTTAAAGGAAGTCCTGGGTTGGAGTGAGGTGTATGATTCAAGGTCAATGTTGTCAGACTACTAGAACATGACATTGAGACTTCTGGTTCTCCTCAAAAAAAATAGAGATGGAAGAAAGGCTACCCTTTCCCCAAACTCTTTGGTTACAAATACGATGTTTTGGGGAGTGTGAAAAGAGTTGGTGGGACAGGTGATGAGTTAACAGGGGTTATTTTTTTCCTGTTATTCTGTTGTTCACATAACATACAACAAACAGATGGTTACTGAGAGTTCCCACAGCAAATACGGAACACTGCATGATACAGCTCAGAAAACAATCATATCAAGCTGAGTAATTTAAACACAAAAAGTAAGTCATATATCACTATTAAATATGATTCTTTTGCAAAATTAAATACTAGATTATGTATTTTGCATTAATATGACTGCCTGTTCATGGTTTCCTTGAAGACCTAGTTTACAGTCTTAGTCAGTTTTACAGATTTTCCAGAATGGCAGCCTTACCTATTGCTTCCCTCTACTTGTTCTACTTCTCAAGACCTATTCTCATTTAAGAAAAGTAATTATCACAATATGGATGCCAGATGTAATTGCATTCTGATTTTGGCCATTGTTAAGAGTTTGAACTGTCTTATATAAAATTAAGTCCACATTAAGGTTATTAACTCTAATTCAGTGCTCCTGTGTTACTCATTTGAGCCTAAATATATAATGCGTATTTCTTTTATTGTGTGTGTCTCTTTACCTTTTCCAGAGATGGGAATTAAAGAGGAAAATACAAATGTAAATCATGCAGCAATTCAAGGACTCAAATAATGTAGAGAAATTCAAGTTTTTATTTAACAATTTTACATGCACTTCAAGTACTAGCATAGAATTTATCAAGATGTGCTGTGGGATGTCTTCAGACTTGCATACTGACTCTGATGTGAAGCACAGTTCTGGACTGTGCATTTCAGTCTCTAAGCCTTAATTTCCTCATCTACACAAGGATAGTACCTACCCCAGAAGATAATTGCGAAGATTAAATAGGATCCTTCTTGTGTAACAGTATGGTGTGTGGGCCATAGTTCACTCTCAACAAATGTTTAACAACACTACTGTTTTTATTAGGCTTATTATTTTAATCTCTCCTATTAATCTTTAAAATTATAGACATGAAGTGATCATTAAAAAAGATAATGGTTATTCTGTTTACTTGTCATATACGGTAAGAGCTCAATAATGTTTTGCAAATTTTTTTCAGTGAAATATAAGTAGTGCATTCATTTAGCTTTTCTTAACTCTGGAAAACTAGAATCTTGGCAACGAATTCAGTTTTTGAAGATGACTCTGGATAATTATGTTTAGAAATGTTAATATTGGAAAATTCATATTCTCCACTGGGTAGATAAATATAATGGCTTAATAATTATGAAGTTGCTGATGTTCATAGGAGCTAATAGCATTCACTTCAGTTTGGCAGATAGAAATAGAGATGTTGATACTTTTAATGTTATAACAGTTTTAATCCTTCTTTGACCTTAAACAATACTTTGAATAAAGCCAAAGTGACAGTCTTTTCATGCAGAGTATAGTAGGATCCCTAGTTGTTACACTAAAGTATTGTGTTAATCAAGATTATTTTATTTTATTTGCATTCAATAATAGGCAGTTTGAATTATCTTAGAAAATCTATTTGCTTACATAACCAAGAAGTCAAAGGCGTGTGCTGGTACCAAACATAGCTGAATTCAGGGGTTTGATTTATTTCTACAATACTCCATGTGGATCTCTCTCTCCCCATCTCTCTACTCTGCTAACATCTACGTGACTTGTTCTTAGATACGTTTTGTGCACTTGGGGGTTAAATGACTCGTTTGCCGTGGAGATTCCTGGAGAAAGGTTGAGTTTATTTTCTTGTAGCCCCTGAAAAATTCTCAGGAGGGAAACTAATTTAACCTTGGTTTGACGCCTGTGTTTCATGTGTTTATCAGAACTGATGAATAATATGAATGGAAGATGAATTGGAAGAATAAACAGTGCATTAAAGTCCTCCTGAGAAACAGAACCATTAGGATTAGGATATGTTTACCTGTACATATAAAATATAGACATGTGTAAGAATTGGCTCACATGGTAATGCAGACTGAGAAGTCCCAAGGTCTGTGGTCAGCAAGCTGGATACCCAGAAGAGCTGATGGTGTGGCACCTGTCCCAAAACTGGCAGACTTGACACTGAGGAAGAACCATTGTTTCAATTCTAGATGGCAGGTAGAGAATGACCTCTGTTCCAGCTCCAGGCAGGGGAGCTCCCTCTTATCCTTTGTGTTGTATTTGGGTCTTCACTTCATTAAGACCCACCCACACTGGGGAGGGCAGTCTGCTTTCCTCAGTGTACTGATTCAGATCTTGATCTCACCTAGAGACCTCTTCACAGACACATGCACAGAATAACATGTGACCAAATGTCCGGGCACCTCACGTCTGGACCCAGTGAAGTTCACATAGAATCAATGATCACAGTGTCTGTCATCAATGCCATGAATGAATTCCTTACTCGTAAATTAATGAATGAATTTGAAAGATTGCCTCTTCTCAGTATACATGCTTTACTTTCTAAAGAAAGGTACTTTAGGTATATCCGTAGTGCCTGCTATGTGCAGATTATAATACCATTTTTAGAGAGGGTAGTTCAGTCGGACTTTGAAACTGGGGTATGGATGGATAGAGGAGGACAGGGCACTCCAGGTGAGAATGGAGCACACAAAGGTGTAGAAGAGGTAGAGTGCTGGGCAGGTTGTGAGAACTATGTGAAAAAAAGTTGTGGAGAGAATATTTTCTCTCTTCATCAGCCTGTTTGCTTATCCAAATACTATGTGCACCCTATTTCATGGACATATTTCTAGTTGTGGGGAATACGAATGACCAAGGTAGACATAGCCTCTCCTTTGTGAACTTACTCTTTGGCAAGGCCAAAATTTTCAGAAATTTTAACTGAAGAGGTTTTTAAGCTGTGTAAGTAAAAATGTCAACGAAAGTATTATCTAAACATTAAGACCACCTTCTTAAACTGAGTCTACTTTGTGGTGAACAAATCCAGAGGACATTTCTCTTTTTGAAAACGTGCTTCTGAGTCAGATCACTCACTTCACTCTCTAAAGCACAGGTTTCTCAGTGTTCTGTGATTTTAGGACACTTTTCCCACAGCCTCCCTGTTAACATCTCCCAGAACTCTAGTGATCCTTCTTTACTAGCTTTGGCTACTGCTTCACGAAGGACACTGTCATTAAGGTCAGGGAGCAAGAGAAGGATGCTCACCATCAAAACTCTTACATAAGTTTGGATTGTAAAGATTAACTAATGTAATACAAGAAAGTTGAATGCTATACATTGTTTTCTGTTGATGCACAACAAATTACCACAAAGTAGTTGCTTAAATCCACACTCATTTATTAGGTCCTGACTCTGTAGGTCCCAAGTCCTTCAAGGCAACTGGACTCTCTTCAGGTGCAGTTAAGGAGTCTGCTGGCTGGACCCCTATTTGAAGACTCTGGGGAGGATTCTGCTTTCAACCTGTTCAGTTTACTTGCAGAACTCAGTTTCTTGTGGTTTTAGTTTCCTAGTCCTCCTGCAACAAATTAATACAAACTGACTGGTTTAAAACAACAGAAATATATTCTTTAACATTGCAAGAGACCAGATATTGAAATCAAGGTGTTGGCAGGGTTGGTTCCTTAAGGAAACCCTGAGGGAAAATTCAGGCCATGCCTCTCTCCTAGCTTCTGATGACCACAGGGGATTTTTAAAATTATTATAATTATTCAGTCTTATAAATTATAGAAGTTAATGGGTTTCAGTTTGACATTTGCATACATGCACATATTGTGCTTTGGTCAGGTCCCTGCTCCCTCCCACTCTCCCCTGGATCCTTGGTCTGTGGCAGATTACTCCAGTTGGTGCCTCTGCCTTCACTTGCCCTTCTCCCATGTGTCTCTCTTGCAGAGTTCCCTTTACCTTTCTCTTATGAGGACACCTTTATTGATTCTAGAGTTCATTTAAATCCAGGTGATCTCGAGATCCTTAATTTGCATTTGCAAAGATCCTTTTTCCATGTAAGGCTACATGTTAGGAATTGGTTGTATGTTTTGTGGGGTGATAATTTAATCCTGTACATAGTTGGAGGACCCTCTTAACCACATCTGTGCTGCCTTATGTCCTCTAAGCCATGCACATTTCTTCTCATGTACCTCCACCTTTAAGCCAGCAATAGTTGGTTGAATCTTCCTCATTCTTGAAATCTTTCTGCTTTCCTCTTGTCCCACTAGATTGAAGAAACTCTGTGTTTATTAAAGTTGCTGATATTGGTCACTGGAAACCTGTATCTCGTGACTCATATATTTGGATTCATATATCGGCCCTGCCATTAACTTGGGGTGTATGCCCTTGCTTTCTTCTCCCTTCTCTCAGTTATTTCTCCTTTCTTCAAGATAACTGGAATGTCAGAAACATAACTGAGTTTATCTATATGATTAATGAGGTTTTCTTTTTTCCTTCTCTGGGAAGAAAGATGCCAGATACACTCAGAAAATTATCATGATTTTTATTCAGCTGAGAGACAAGATTTAATTTTAAAAATTTATGCAGAAGTAGCAAAGCAGTATTTAATGGAACTTAAGCCCAAATTGACCTTATTAATTAACATCAGCACCTCTCAGAAGTTTATCAAAGTCATTATCAATGAAATCTTAGTACTTAAAGTATTCTAGTGCTGGCTGTTTGAACCTTTATTCTGAGATATGTTACATAAGGTGAGGACATATCTCTTTAATGTTGAACTGGAACTAGATCCTTTGCAAACATATCTTGGCTCTTTTGGGGAAGAGGAAATTTTAATATTCATACAAATGTAAACACCCATGGACTGACTTAAGATGCTGACTTAATTTTTTTTTTGACTTTATGATAAATGAAAGCAGTGTGCATTCAGTAGAAATTGTACTTTGAATTTTGAATTTTGATCTTGTCCCTGGCCACTGGTGATGCTGTCTTGTGATGCGAGGCAGCTGGGGAGGTGGCAGCAGTGGAAACCTGCATCTCCCTCTCATCTATGCGATCTCTAGGGGAAACAACCATAACTCTGGTGTACTTGGCTAAGCTAGTGCGTCTGGCAGGGTAGGTGTAGTGAAGCTTTTTCAGCTTCCTGTTTCCCTACTATGGCTTTATTGAGACTTAATCCCATGTAACTGGAGCATCTGTTTTCTAATTAGTACTACATTGTGAATTATGCATATATTGATTATAGTGCTTCCTTTCTTCCTCTCTTCCGCCTTTCTTTGTTAGTTCCTTCAGTACTGTGAACCATGCTCTGGGGATAACAATGGTGAATAAGGTTGAAACTGCCCCTCAGTGAGCTTACATTCTGGTTTGTGTGTGTGGTGGAGCAGAGCAGTAAGCAAATACTTATGTAAGATGACTTCAATTAATTATGAATAATGTGGAAAAAAATGAAAGGTAAAATGGTGTAAAGAGATAGTGAATGATGGGAAGGGGATAGAGGGAGGGGCTGTTTGGATAGCATATTCAGAGGAGGTATGTGATGTAGCAAGCCATGGGAAAAACTCGCCATTCTCTCTTTGCCTTTGTAGGCTGGAGCCATTTTGCCCACATGGATTTTAGTTTTATATTTTATTTCAGCTTTTGAGTGTTTTATATTGAAAAGAGATCATGCTGATATAAATGTGCTTACAGTATTTTTATGACAGTGTGGCATTGAGCATCCCTCTCCTGGGGAAAATGAGTATGGCCTTTCTTTTTTATAATTCTCTTGTGACCTGTAAAATCATCAGGGCCCTAATGACTTCATGAATTATTAAGGCTTTGGTTTTTGGAATCTGAGAGAGGAATATATTCCTTACACATTAGAATTGTATTTCCCTGTAGAAATTGGAACTTAGAAATTGATTCTGTTCGTGGCAACACACTGTGGGGTTGGTTAGCTGTCTTAGAAATAATTGTCCAGCAAAGATCATGAGTTTGATCATCTAATTTTGGTGTTTATGACTCAAGACATCTGGATGGTTCTATATTGCATCTTTGTCTCCTTTAGTCATAAGAATTCTATGTTTAAATAGGTATAAACTTGTTCATCTTTGATGGGAGTCAGAATAGAAAGGACTGTTTGATTTTTGGCCTTTCCTGGGTAATTTTTTTTTTTTTTTGGCAGAGAAAATTTAACTTGTAAATATTTTACATCAGAAAGAAACATCATAATGTTCCATGTTTTCCCTTCTACTTAATCCTTTTATAATGTTTTAAGTCTGCCTAAATGGGTGCATTTTACCCCCAAGGGTGTAAATTATAGGAATCTAAATTGGGATAATTTGGGAGTTAGGGTCAATAATAGGACATAAATATCATTTGTTTCCTCTGAATCAGGATAGTTCTACCACTCTAATTCGTTGGGTGTATGTTTATTAAAGTATTTTCTTTAAGACTTAATATTTGCTGTTCATCTGGTTGAAGAGAACAATGCTTACTATCTGAAATTTTATTTAACACTTATTTTGAAATTGTACCTTTCTCTTTAAGAAAATTACATGTGTGTATATAGATAATGTAGATATCTGTTGACCCTTCCTCTAGACTGATGTCTGTCCATTTCTTTATCGACACAGACATCCATTTAACTCTGGTATTTACATATCTATGCCAAATGCCAGAGAATCACAAAATCAGAGCATGTGAAAATCACACGACTGGCAAGTCCTTAAGATAATAACTATTTGTTTGATTTATATCCAATCTCATAAAGTTTTGGGGTTGATTCAAGATGTCATCTGGTTCAGATTTTGGATGGGATTATTAAAAATGACAGAAATAGTAAGTTATCTGGCCCTTTCTCAGAGCAGCTCATGGGAGAATTGCTTAGCCTTTGTGAAAGATTTTTACCTTAAAACCTTTTCTGTAGAGAAAGGAGAAACATAAATAAATAGAGATCTCATGAAAATAGGAGACCAATAAGAGAAAGGGGATTGAGAGGGAGGATAGGTGGTCATGGGGAAGTACTGAGGAATGAAATCTTCCAAATTATGCTATGTCCATGTGTGAATATATGACAGTGAATCTCACTTTTATAAATAATTAAAATTACTAATTTTGATAATAGTGGAAAGATTAGTAAAGTAGAGCAAATAATGGGATGGAGAAGAAGGGAAGGGACAGGGAAGGTAGAAGGCAAAGTGAGGTTTTGTGCAGTTACAAATATGATATAATGAATCTACTAAAATTAAATATATATAATTTTAATGCATTAATTTAAAAAAGAGGCTTGGCTATTTGCTGCTTCTTTTTTTTTTTTTTTTTTTTAAACCAGGGATTGAATCCAGGGGCACTTAACCACTGAAATACATCCTCAGCCCTTTATTTTTTTGAGACAGGGCCTCACTAAGTTGCTGAGGCTGGCTTTGAACTTGTGATCCTCTTGTCTCAGCCCCCTGAGCCATTGGGATTACAGGTGTGCACCAGAGCACCTGGTTGGCAGGTGACAGACCACATATCCAATGATGGTCCCATAAGATTTTATCACCTGATGACATTGTAGTTGTCTTAGTGTGGACAAGTAGATTCTATGATGTTCATACAAGGAGGAAATCACCTAAATATGCATTTCTCAGAATATATCCTCCATTAAGCAACAAATGACTATAGTAAGAATATTAACTCTTGGTTTTACCAATATTCTGCAAATAATTTTCCCTTATTAGGTTTATTTTTAGTGGTTTTGCTATTGAGAAATATTCAACTTTTAAAAATGTTAAAATTATAAATGTTTTCCTCCTTTCATCTTTGTTGTCATGCAACAAAAAGGACTTCTTACTCAAGAATGTGTATTTTTATTCATTTTTGTTTTCTAATGAAGTTAAAATTTTTCACTTGCATTCTTAATTTATCATAGATACATTTCCATAAGGTATTGCCTCACCTATCTGTCTCACTCTTTCTGAAATTTCTCTTTCTTGTCAAGTGTCACCTTTCTTTCCTTTCAGTTAACATGTATATTCTTGATCCCACCCTGAAATTAATTATTTTGATTTTATAATGTACTTTAGCTTTTTAGTTCGCAGGCTTTTCCTCTTTTTCTTGAATATTTTTAAATCACTTTTCCCCATGCCCCAATTCTGAATATACTCCATGGAGATTTAAACGTGAATTTGTGACTTAATCCTTGTGGAATGGACCTTTCTATGATACAGTGCCTCCTTCCTCCACTCAACAAAATTGCAGACACTTCCTCTTGGCCAATTCTCTGGTCATATCCCTCAGAATAGCCTCTCAACCATGATCCAGAGTTGTTAGGATAGGCTTTTCAGTTTTCAGTTTTCTTCCAGCCTACCTAATCAGGCCCTATTTGTACCAGGCTGTTGACAAACAGGTTCATTTCTTTTAGGACTGGGAGAATGAGAAAGACAAGACTACTTATTCTTTGGCTTTTCACTTGGTCAAGAATATGTGATTTTTGGAGCTTTCTTTCTAAGTGAAATATGAATTTACCTTGAATGGCCTTTCCTTCCTGGGTTCTAGCTGCTTGGCTCCTTGGTTAGAGAGGATCCTGGAGGTAGAATGGTGGGGTCCAAGGACACTGCTACTCAGGGTGCTGTGTGTCAACTATGATCTCTACCTATAAGCAGGCTCATGGCACTTGAAGTGCTCCTCTGCAGCCCTGTCATCAAAGGGATCCACTCTTAACTGGCCAGTTCTTCTGAGGCAGTTTCAAGAATCATTGCTCACTGCTTTTTTTTCTTCTTTTTCCTAATTGCACTCAGAGGTGTGTGGCAGCAATTTACTATCAGCTGCTTTATCTGTCTTGAGAAGACAAGTTCAGTAAATCACAACATGCTTTTGGCTAGATCTTGCTAATCATTATGGAACTACTGATTAAACCAAAATATATTCAGTGTTTGTATTTTAAACATGTCTATTATAAACTTTACACTCCCTCCCTCCCCAAAAGAGTTAATGGGATGATATTCTTTGAGAGAATTGGTTCACACAGGCTTGTGCTGCTTGAGCACTCCCCTTGCCCCTCCGGCCCATGCCCTTTCAAGGTCAGGTGACATCAGACAACCTCAGGACACTTAGAAAAATTTCACTGGTCTTTTTAAATGCAGTACTACATGTTGTCTGTTAAGACTTTTCTGTTTTTCAGGCTGTTGGGAATGGTTTCTTTTTTCCTATTTTGTTTCTAAATCATTGTCCTTATTTTTTCGTATGCTTTCCAGTCAAGCATGTAAGTAGGAAAAATCATTCAGAAACTTTTTAAAAAATTCTTGGGTTTTTGACCTCTTCCCTCCATGATTCAAGAGCGTCTGGGCATGGGGCAAGGGGCTGGTTATCTTGGGTGTGTGAATCCCTTATCAGAAGTTACTCACCTTCAACTTGAGAGGCCCTGGTCCATGGTTTCCAAATACAGGTGTGCTGTGGAAGAGGACGTTCTTTTATTTCTGGCCTCAATGTCAGTGAATCTCAGCTTCCGTATTAAAGATGTGTGAATTAGAGATTTAACTTAGCAGGTGTTTAAACCCTAGGCCTTCCAAAGAAACTGGCCCTTGAGTGCCTCGTAGGAGATGACTTCTTGGTCTTTGGAACATCCTGCCTTGTTAGAATGTCTTTGTGTAGTTGGAACCTGAGCCATGCCACATAAGGTATGCTAAGGATGTGATTATAGTGGGACCCTTGACCTCTGCAGGGGCTGGAGACTGAGTAATTATGGTCAGCCACTTGAGCCCTCCATGCCTATGTGGCTAACCTCGTCACCAAAGCTCAGGTAAGCTTTTTGGTTGGCATTCCTTCCCACACTCTATATTGTCATCAAGTAGATCAAGCACTTCTGTCCCACTGCACTGGGAGATGTGGGAGGTGGCTGGTAGTGGCTTATGCCTGTTTTCTGTCTTTTGTCTTTGCTTATTTTAATGTTTCCTTTCATTGTAATGCATCATAACTAGTAGAATAGATTTACTGAGTTCTTTGAGTCCTAGAAAATCATTGAACCTGTGCATGTTCTTGGGTACCCCAACTCAGAATAAGACCTTTTTATTTAAGAATACTTAGAGAAGGAAACTGATTATTTCTTCTCTTTCGTAGGTTGTTTTTTTTTTTTTAAAGAAAATATATGTTGGTTGCTAAAGTTTATCAAATGCATTATAACTTCTAAAGATGTTTACTTGATTTATTTCTATGATAAAATACTTCCTATTTTTTTCTTTCTTGACATTACTCATGCTTGATTTTGCTGTATTTTTTCTACAAATTTTTAAATTTTTTAAATTGATGCATTATACATAAAAGTGGAATTTGTTGTGATGTTTTCATACCTACACATGACATAATTTGGTTAATTTCATTCCGTGTTATGTTTCTTTTAACAGTGCTGTTTTTGATCTATTACGATCTTATGAGTGGTTAATATTTTATCCTTGTAATACATGGACAAATCTTATAAATGCTATAATCTAAAAAAGTTAAGCAGTCATTCTAATATATGGTACTTCCTGTTCCCTTAAACAGAACGCTATTCCCAGCATAACATTTTCTTGACTACTCCCATTTTGAGCATTGTAGTGTGCAGCGGGCCCTGGGGCCCCATTGAGGTAGAGGCGGCTTCTCTGTTAAATGCTCCCCTGCCTCCTCTCTGCTTGGAGATCTGGGATTGCTTTTTTTGTTTGTTTTCCCTATGCTTTATTCCTGTTTCTTGTAATTCTCAGGTTGCTTTTCTGTAAGAGTCCCTCTCCTCCCTTTCTCTTTTCTTGGCTCCTTTTAAAGGCTGTGGGCTTAGAGGCTGTATAATTAAGCTTGCTAGATAATAATTTCCAAAATGAGAGTAAATAAGCTCTAAGTAAGAGCCTGGGGCCCTGTTCTCTAGATGAAAAGCATCTATTTCATTTGTAGGATTTTAAATATCCATTTTGTATTTTTAGAGATCCCTCCCCCACCCCTCCATTCCCTGCTTTTTAGTTTTTGTCTGTTCCAGAGAAATAAGTCATAAAGTTGATTGGTTAGTTTGTTCATTCATCCATTCACTGACTCATTTTTTTTAAGTTTTCTTTTTTATTTTGATTCATTGTACACAAATGGATTAATGTTGTTTTTCTGGTTGTACATGAAATAGAGTCACAGCATTTGTGCATTCATACATGTACACAGGACAGTGATGTCTGTCTCATTCTGTTATTATTCTTGCCCCCCTCCCTGGTCCTGTCCCACCCTTTTTCCCTATGCAATTCATCCTTCCTCCATTCTTGCTTCCCTCCCACCCTGCATTATGCATCATCATTCACTTATCAGAGAGATCATTCAGCCTTTGGTTTTTTGGGATTGGCTAATCTCACTCAGCATGACTGTCTCCAACTGCATCCATTTACCTGCAAATGCCATAATTTTACTCTTCTATATGGCTGAGTAATATTCCATTGTGTATATATACCACAGTTTCTTTATCCATTCACTTATTGAAGGGCATCTAGATTAGTTCCACAATCTAGCTATTGTGAATTAAGCAGCTATGAACATTGATGTGGCTGCATCACTGTATTTGCTGATTTTAAGTCCTTTGGGTATGGGCCAAGGAGTGGGATAGCTGGGTCAAATGGTGGATCCATTGCAAGTTTTCTAAGGAATCTCCACACCGCTTTCCAGAGTGGCTGCACGAATTTGCAACCCCACCAGCAATGTATGAATGTACCTTTTTTCCCACATCCTCACCAACACCTATTGTTGCTTGTATTCTTGATAAAAGACATTCTAATTGGGGTGAGATGGAATCTTAAGGTGGTTTTGATTTGCATTTCTCTTATTACTAGGGATGCTGAACATTTTTTCATATATCCGTTGATGGCTTGTAGGTATTCTTCTGTAAAGTGTCTGTCCATTTGTAGCCCATTTATTGATTGGGTTATTTATATTCTGGAGGTAAAGTTTTTTGAGTTCTTTATAGATTCTGGAAATGAGTGCTCTATCTGAAGTGTGTGTGGCGAAGATTTTCTCCCACTCCCATGTGCTGTCTCTTCACATTGCTGATTGTTTCCTTTGCTGAGAAAAAGCTTTTTAGTTTGCACCTATCCCATTTATTGATTCCTGCTTTTATTTCTTGTGCTTTGGAAGTTCTGTTTAGGAAATCTGGTCCTAAGCCCACATGATGATTTTGGACCTACTTTTTCTTCTATTACATGCAGGGTCTCTGGTCTAATTCCTAAGTCCTTGATCCATTTTGAGTTGAGTTTTGTGCAGGGTGAGAGATAGGGGTTTAGTTTCATTTTGCTGCATATGGATTTTCAGTTATCCCAGCATCATTTGTTGAATAGGCTATCTTTTCTCCATTGTATGTTTTTGGTGCCTTTGTCTTTTATGAGAAAACTGTATTTATGTGGGTTTGTTTCTGTGTCCTCTATTCTGTACCATTGGTCTACCTGCCTATTTTGGCGCCAATACCATGCTGTTTTTGTTACTATTGCCCTGTAGTACAGTTGAAAATCTGGTATTGTGATACCCCCCCCTTCACTCTTCTTGCTAAGTATTGCTTTAGCTATTCTGGGTCTCTTATTCCTCCAAATGAATTTCATGATTGCTTGCTCTATTTCTATGAGGTCCATCATTGGGATTGTAATTGGAATTGCATTGAATTTGTATAGTGCTTTTGGTAGTATGGCCATTTTGACAATATTAATTCTGCCGGTCCAAGAACATGGGAGATCTTTTCATCTTCTAAGGTTTTCTTTAATTTCTTTCTTTAGTGTTTTGTAGTTTTTGTTGTAGAGGTCTTTCACCTCTTTTGTTAGATTGATTCCCAAGTATTTTATTTTTTTTAGAGGCTATTGTGAATGAGGTAGTTTTCCTAATTTCTCTTTCAGAGGATTCATCACTTATGAATAAAAATGCATTAGACTTATGAGCATTAATTTTATATCCTGCTACTTTACTGAATTCATTTATGAGTTCCAGAAGTTTTCTGGTGGAATTTTTCAGCTCCTCTAAATATAGAATCATGTCATCAGCAAATACGGATCATTTGAGCTCTTCTTTTCCTATTCATATCCCTTTAATTTTTTTGGTCTGTCTAATTGCTCTGGCTAGAGTTTCAAGGATGATGTTGAATAGAACTGGTGAAAGAAGGCATCCCTGCCTTGTTCCAGTTTTCAGGGGGAATGCTTTCAATTTTTCTCTATTTAGAATGATATTGGCTCTAGGTTAGCATAGATAGCCTTTACAATGTTTAGGAACATTCCTACTATCCCTATTTTTTCTAGAGTTTTGAGCATGAAGGGGTGCTGTATTTTATCAAATGCTTTTTCTGCATCTATTGAAATAATCATGTGGTTCTTTAAGTCTGTTGATGTAGTGAATTACATTTATTGATTTCCGGATGTTGAACCAACCTTGCATCCCTGGGATGAAACCTACTTGGTCATGGTGCACTATCTTTTAAATATGCTTTTGTATGCGATTTGCTAAAATTTTGTTAAGAATTTTTGCATCTATGTTCATTAGAGATATGGGTCTGAAATTTTCTTTCCTTGATGTATCTTTGTCTGGTTTTGGTATCAGTGTGATATTTGCTTCACAGAATGAGTTTGGAAGGGTTCCCTCCTCCTCTATTTCATGGAATACTTTGAGAAGTATTGGAATGAGCTCTTCTTTGAAAGTTTTGTAGAACTCGGCTGTGAATCCATCCGGTCCTGGACTTTTCTTTGTAGGTAGGCTTTTGATGACTTCTTCTATTGCATTGCTGGAAATGCATCTATTTAAATTGTGTATGTCCTCCAGATCAGTCTAGGTGGCTCATATGCCTCTAGGAACCTGTTGACGTCTTTGAGATTTTCTATTTTGTTGGAGTATAAATTTTCAAAATAGCTTCTAATTACGTTTTGTATTTTAGTGTCTTTTGTGATATTTCCATTTTCCCTCATGAATTTTAGTAATTTGGGTTTTCTCTCTCCTTCTCTTCCTTAGTGTGGCTAAGGGCTTCTCAATTTTGTTTATTTTTTCAAAGAACCAACTTTTTGTTTTGTCAATTTTTTGAATTGTTTCTTTTTTTTCAATTTCATTGATTTCTGCTCTGATTTTAATTATTTCCTGTCTTCTGCTACTTTTGGTGATGAACTGTACCTCTTTTTCTAGGGCTTTGAGCTGTAATGTGAGGTCATTTATTTGTTTACTTTTCATTCTTTTGTTGAATGCACTCCCTGCAATGAGTTTTCCTCTTAGCACTGCTTTCATAGTATCCCAGAGATTCTGATATGTTGTATCTTTGTTCTCATTGACCTCTAAGAATTTTTTTTCCTCCCCTAATGTCTTCTGTTATCCAGGCATCATTCAATAGCATATTATTTAATCTCCAGGTGTTGGAGTAGTTTCTGTTTTTAATTTATCATTGAGTTCTAATTTCAATCCATTATGATCTGATAGAATACAGGTAGTATCTCTATCTTTTTGTATTTGCTAAGAGTAGCTTTGTGGCATAATATATGGGCTGTTTTAGAGAAGGATCCATGAGCTGCTGAGAAAACAGTGTATTTGCTTATTGATGGATGGAATATTCTATATATGTCTGTCAAGTCTAATTTAGCAATTGTGTTATTAAGTTCTATGATTTCTTTTTTCAATTTTTGCTTGGAAGATCTGTCCAACGGTGAGAGAGGAGTGTTAAAGTCACCCAATATTATTGTGTTTTGGTCTGTATGGTTCCTGTAATTGAGAAGGATCTGATGGGCGTACCTGGATGTGCCATTGTTTGGGGCATAAATATTTATGATTGTTATGTCTTGCTGATTTATGCTTCCCTTAAATAGTATGAAATGTCCTTCTTTATCCCTTCTGACTAACTTTGGCTTGAAGTCTGCTTTATCTGAAACGACGATAGACACCCCTGCTTTTTTACTAAGTCCATGTGTGTGGTATGTTTTTTCCCAACCTTTCACCTTTAGTCTGTGGGCATGTTTTTCTATGAGATGAGTCTCTTGACAGCAGCATATTGTTGGGTCTTTCTTTTTAATCCAATCTGCCAGTCTATGTCTTTTGATTGATGAGTTTAGGCCATTAACATTGAGATGACTTGTATTCCTGGTCATTTTGACTTGTCTTTGGCTTTTAATCTAACTTAGTTTCTCCTTTAATTGACTGTTCCTTTAGGGTTATTCCTCCCTTTGCTGACTTACATTTGTTGTTTTTCATTTCTTCCTCTTGGAATATTTTGCTGAGAATTTTCTGTAGGCCAGACTTTCTATTTGTGAATTCTTTTAGCTTGTGTTTATCACGGAAGGATTTTATTTCATCTTCAAATCTGAAGGTAAGTTTTGCTGGGTATAAGAATCTTGGTTGGCATCCATTTTCTTTCAGTGCTTGAAATATATTGTTCCAGGCCCTTCTTGCTTTTAGGGTCTGGGCTGAGAGATCTGCTGATATTCATATTGGTTTTCCCTTATATGTAATCTGATGCTTTTCTCTCTCAGTCTTTAAAATTTTATCTTTATTTTTATCTTTATTCTGTCTGTTAGGCATTTTCCTTATAATGTGCCTTGATGTGGGTCTGTTGTAATTTTGTGCATTTGGTGCCCTGTAAGCCTCTTGAACTTGATTTTCCATTTCATTCATCAGATTTGGGAAATTTTCTGATATTATTTCATTGAACAGATCATTCATTCCTTTGGTTTGTATCTCTGTGCCTTCCTCAATCCCAACAACTCTTAAATTTGATCTTTTCATGATGTCCCATAATTCTTGGAGGTTCTGTTCATGATTCCTTACCATCTTCTCTGTTTGGTTGAGTTCGTTTTCAAGATTAAATATTTTGTCTTCATTGTCTGATCTTTTGCTTCCTGCAGTTGCTCTTTTAGCGTTTCCTACATTTGCTCTCTTGTCTTATAATTCACTTCTCAGATCATTTTAATTATGTACTTTCTGAACTCCCTTTCTGACAACGCTTCTACCGTGATGTCATTGGCTTCTTTTGATATAGTATCTAGGTTTGTTTGGGACACTTTCTTCCCATGTTTTCTCATCTTGCTAGTGTTTCTTCCCCTCAAGTAGTGTGAATCCTAGGTATTGCAGTTTCCCCTTAAAGACTTTTAGAGTTCCTGCCGATTTCCAATACCTCGCCTTGAAGTGAGAGATCAATATTAGCTTCACACCATATAAACCATATGCGTCCTTAATCTAAATAGTCACTATTAAGGTATTAACAGTGTTGTGTTAATAAACAGAGATGAGTTCAAATTTTTATTAACAACATAACCAGTAAGTTTGCAATAAGGAATGCAATTTCTAATGTTGAACAAGGAGGATGAGGAAGGGTATAGGACATAACATTAATGAGATAAGAAGTGAGTCTACAGAAATACTGTCGTAGGAATAGTGGAAGTGGAATTAGAAGAAATAGGTTATTAGCATGAGAAAGATTCTCCAAGGAAACAGATATATAAGAGGAAGATAGAGTGATAAGAATATTAATAAAAGAAAAAGGTAGGAATTAAGTAGGTATAATAGGAATAATTGTAATAATACAACTAATTTAAAAATGTTCTGCAATTAAATTTTACTGTACTGTTCAAACTTCCTATCTTTCAATGACCAGATGCCTGAGAGGTGCTTGATGAAGCCGTGACCCAGGCAGGGTGCTGTCCCACTACCTCCAGATTGGGAATAATCAATGCTTCTGGATAAAGGCGACCTATTGTTGATAGATGATCAGTCGCAGAACAGGCGCTGGCCACTGAGCCAGGGTGTAGGCCTGGGCACTAGGCCGAGTTGGGGGAGGGGGAGCAGACTTGTGCTCAATGATGGAGCCATGGGGCTTGATGACCCAGGCAGGCCTGTGCTCCTCGCTGGGGACTCATGCGGCGGCAGGCCGGTGCTCTCTGCCAGAGACACTGTACAATCAGTCACTCATTTGATGCTTATTTATTGAGCATCTGCACTGTGCTGTACACTGGATCACTGTACTTAAATAGGTAAGCTGTATACAAAGCAGCCTCTGCTTAGCAAAGAACATGGGAGAACAGTCTGCCTTTTGTTGTGGAAACTTTTGATGAAGGCTTTTTGAGTTTTCGTTTCTTTGATAACATGGTTTAATTTGAAACTTTTAAAGTATTAATAGTAAGAGTGCTCTGCAGAGGAGTTGACATAGCCAGCCTGAGACTGCTATCCTTATAAAGTCCTGCTTGCAATGTTTTGCCTTGGCCGGGCATTTTGGAAGATGGCTCTCAGAGTGCTCCTAGGTCATACTTAGCTGGTAAGTGTAGTTCACTGCGTCTGGACAGGGCCCCTGGCTGTGCTGAACCTCTGCTTTCATTCTGGGAGTCTGGAATTTTGAGACATGTTTGAGGTTGCCTGTGTGAGCAAACCTCATAAAAACAGTGGTCACCGAGTCTCATCTGCTTCCCTAGACAGAAACATCACACACATGTGCTATGTTTTCAGTGCTTAGGGAAAATCTGTGCAGAGTGTGCCCCTTCATGTAAAGGTGGGATCTGGGGGGAAACAGACAAAGCTTGCTTACATGAGAGAGAGCAAGCACTTGCACACTCTCAGTGCTCAGGGAATCCTGCACTTGGAATCCTCAGGTCTCTGCATGCATCCTTCCCTTGTGATTGAGTTTTGCGTCCTCACTGTGTTATATGCTACGTCTTAGCCATGAGCACAACTATGTGTGGGTGCCAGGAGTCCTCTAGTGAATCTTGAAATGTGAGGGTATTCTGTGTTCTCTTATTATGTGGCAGGCTCAGTACTAGATGATCTGAAGGAATACTTCTAACAACAGTCTTCTAGGAAGTAGGTCAGTGTCATTACCATTGGGAAGTGAAGTCTGTTGAAGCTTCCTGAGGTTGAGTAAACTGTGGAGGTCCTATCGCTCATAATTTTATATCTATTTTCCCCAGATGTTTGTACCTTATGGTCTCTTTTTTTCCCTGTTATTTACAGGGGGCTTTTAAGTGAGGGAAATTACTGAGTGTTTTTTAATGCCTTTATCACTTCAGGTATGAGCACATCCTCATGGAGCCAGACCCAGTACCAGCGTACGCTCTCAAATTGCTGGTTGCGATGACTGAACACAACCCGACTTTTACCAGGTACTCTATGTTCAAATTTCTTTGTCTTGTTTCTCATGTATAAAATGAGTTTTATGTGATTTGGACATGTTGTTACAGATGATGGGATTCTAAAATACCAACATTTGAGCTGCCAAAGTGGTATTTTTTCATATTTCCCGGTTTGTGGATATCTGTCATGTATATATTGTTTTGACTCTTGTGCTCGTATTTTTAATTCCTTACCTGAGTTTGCATCCTGTGAAATGCATGATGCTTCAAAATGATAAATTCTTTAAAGGGAAAAAACTATTACATGTACTTTTAGAACATTGGTGCCGTATTTTGTATTGAACACTGTTAAATCTCAGTAGTATTTATTGACTCTCAGTTGCTCCCATTTTATTCGATTGACATACTGTTCTTTAAGTGATGGGGAAATTTTGCCCCTAGTGAAGGTACTGAATAATGACAGATTTCATTAGAACAGGTTGCTGGAATACTTTTAGTCTTGCTAGTTGTAGTTTGCCTGAGAGAATACCCAGGGTCACAGAAGGAGAACTCAGAAGGCGGTTTTCCTTGCTTTCAAACAAGAAAACAAGTAGTGTTGGACAGGTGCCTAGTCACAGAAGCACTGCTTTATCATGTGTCATCATTTACTAGTTGTTACTCGTAAACAAGAAAGGCGGTTTCTGCTTTAGAGAGTGGAAAGCTGGGTGTGTGGGAGCCCCTGGGTGTGCCACGGGTCAGCTTTGCCACATGCTCTTGATCTTGGGGTTGTCCATGGTGCTGGGGCTGTGCAGCTCTCAGATGGCTACCTTCCTCCATCCATTTCCAGCAGGTGCCTTGCAAATATTGCCGGGTCCTCTCTGTGTAGTGTTGCAAAAGAACTCTGGAACACAATCAAAACTCCATGTTCCTGAAGCCTTTTAGAGTTTTCCAGAAGGTGCTGCCCATGAAAATCCCAAGTCCCTAGCTTGGAAAGCATTGTTCTCTCTTCCCTAAAGAAGTAGTTAATTCTAAAGAGTAAATCTGTCTTTGAAGTTGAGCAGAGAGTCAGATAGTTGCTTCTTTCTTAGGCATTTGACATCAAGTACTAATGCTGTATGCTAATTTTATCTTCTCATAATATTGAACAGATTGCATTTACTTTTTTAATGTTGACTTTAGCTCATTCCTGTGGCATGTTTTCCACACGCCTTTTCCTTCTTGCCAGCTCTATTTATTCAGCTGAATTTCCTCACTTTGGTGCTTGAGGAGAACTCTAAAGAAGTAGGAACAGGTAATTGATGGCTTCTATAGAACCATTTTTTATTTTAAAAATGATTATAGACTAGCCTTAGAAATTAATTTACTGTAGGTTTTTTTTCCCTTAAGAGTTTACAAATAGAATTCAGTGGGCTAATTGATATATTTTTGTTTCAATTGAGCAAGTAATGCTTTCATATATTTTCTTTCTTCTAAATTCTAACAATAGAATCAGGAGATTTCCTGAGCTTTCCCTATCTCACCACCCCCGTCCCCTGCCTCACATTCTTTTCTCCTAAAGTTGATGGTCATTACTATTTTAGTGAGTGCTTCCTAAACAATTTCACATTACTTAAAATTACATAATATAAAATACATATATGTATATATGTATTTCTCACACATACTCTGAATGCTTTTCATGCAAGTGTTTATTCACATTCTTGCTAATGTCTTTGCTAACTAGTAAATGAAAGTGGGACTTCCTTTTATTTGGCATTCGCCTGACTATTGATAATATTGAATCTCTTAATGTTTATTCACTGTGTTTAATTAAAATGTAAAGGGTGCATAGCCTTCAACCTTCAGTTCTACTTTTAAGAATCTGTTCTACAGAAAAACTCACATATACACAAAGATTTCTCCTGAGGAAAGTTTTTTCCCCAGTATTAGGGATCAAACCCAGGGGTTTATAGCTATATCCCTTTAGCCCTTTTTATTTTTGTATCTTAATTTTGGGATAGAGTCTTGCTGTCCAGGGTGGCCTTGAAATTGTGATCTTTTTACCTTGAGTAGCTAGATCACAGGCGTGTACCACCATGCCCAGCCCGAGGCAAATAATTATTAAAATGTGAAAATTTTATGTAATCTATATAATTTTATGTGAATATAAATTGAATTACATAACCACAATACAGAACACAATCTAAGTATTTAAAAGGGCAAGATCAATTTTGAATACTGTTACACTAAGATTTCTAAATCATTTTGTTAAATGGATTAACTCCTCCCCACCAACATAAATGCCACTTTTTCTATACATGGCGTCTCTATAGATTCTGTTTCGTTTGCCTTATTTCAAGAAGCAAGGTATTAAGATAACAGTGTGTCTATATCTTTTGGCTCAGGCTCCAAGGGTCAAGAGCAAAGCATTCCAGACCAGATATCTCTCAGCTCCCACATACTTTAGGGTTGTCTTAGGCCCTCTCGACCCATGTGCAATATGCCAAGTCCATTCACCAACCTTAAAGGTCGGGGAGGGAAGAGTAATCAATAATTAGACTTTGGGGTTTATTTTATTTCCCTCACTGGATTTTTAAAAGTACATTTTAAGTGGAAGATTTTGGAATGGGCAATACATTTTTGTTGGGGAAAGAGCACAACATAAAAAGACATTGAGAAGACTTACTCCTTTTCCTATTTGTCTCGTTTCCTAACATGTCCTAAGGTGCACTGCTTTTATTCACATCATGTGCAAATGCAAGCTAACGTGAATGTGTATTTTCTCATTTCTTCTTTTACATACAAATAACGTTATGTACATTATTCTGTCCCTTGACTTTTTTCACTTAACAGTATACCTCAAGATTTGCTTCTTAAATCAATATGTAGAGAGCTTCCACATTGTATTTTATGGTAGTGAGATTTTACATTGTAATTTATATCATATATATCATAATTTATCCAATTATGTTGTAATAGATATACTTGTTTCAATCTTGTGGAATTACAAACAGTAAATAATCTTATATATACATACTCTGAACTCTAAAGAGATGGCTACTATTTTTAAATTGTGTATGTATTACTTTTCACATAGATGGTAGCAGGCTGACTACCCTATTTTGCACCTTTTAAAAGATAAGGCTTTCTTGAAAGGTATTTTAACACTTGTTCCTTTTTGTAAGCTACATAACATTGTATTTTATGAATATTTCATATTGATTTAACAAGTCCTCTTTTGGAGAATGCTTGTTTTTTTTCTAACCACTTAGTATATATAAAAACTGTAATTAATTACATAGGTTGTCACTATGTACAACCTATGTAATTGTGAATATATGTACAGGGTAAATAATTAGAAGTGGAATTGCTTCATCAGTTATACAATACTTGTACATTAGTTTCACTTGGGAATTTGTTAAAAATTCGAAAGTTCTGGCCTTTCCTTCCCAATAAAATCATAATCTTTAGGACTGAACAGCAATTGCTCATGTTTCCCAGATGATTAAATGCACATATACCTTTGAGAGCCTCTAGACAGAGCATTTCTAATTTTTTTTTTTTATTGCAGTGCTGAGGATTGAACCCGGGGATTGTGCTTATGAGGCAAGCACTCTACCAACTAAGCTATATCCCCAGCCCAGCATTTCTAATTTTGAAAGATGTTCCCCAATTTTCCCTAGTCTAAGTTGTGTCAATTTTCTGTTCATTGACTATGTATAAGAGTGGCAGTTAGTATGAAACTTGTATGAAATTAGTATACATGTAACCTTATTCTGATATGTCAAAATTGAGTCTTTGATATTCATTTCTAGTTTATTGCACTGTGCTCACCATTGGATAATATTTTTGTTCCATTTCTGGTTTGTATTTACTTTCATTTGTGTCCTAACATGTGGTCAGTTTTTATATATTTTCAATATTTGCTTATTCTAACCAAAACAAAATGTTCTAGTGCTGAGAACTATCGCCCTTATTTTTGGCAGGGATCTAAAATGCTTATTCATTAAGCTCAGAGATCTTCCCCAGTGACTTGGTAGCAGTAGTTTTTAGGAAAAAGCTTGACTATAAAATGTATAACAAGTAGAATGACCTGTTTTGTGCAAATATATTTCTGATATAAAAATAACCATGAACCATGTCTATAAATTTAACTTATTAATTGGATCCTTCAACATCATGTTCTTTGATGGATACATATCTTAGTTTAGCTGGAATATACTGAGTTTAGAGTACCAGATAATAACCATTAGAACATTAAACTACCCTATGTTGAGTGAAGCATTATTATTTTTATGTGTTTTTATAGGATTATTCTTGGATAAGGAAACCCTCAAAAGCTTAGTACCCCTGAAGATTTGTTTTTCCTTTTCAACATAAAGCAAGCACATGATCAAATCTACATTGTATGTTCTGTGGTTCAAATGTGTCACCTGAGAGTTTGTGCATTAGAACCTTAGTTCCTCAGTGAGCAGTATGGGGAAGTGGGGCCTGGTGGGAGATGCTCAGGCCATGGGGTTGGGCCCTCATGAATGGATCAATGAATTTCCTGTGGGAATGAGTTAGCTACTGTGGGAGTTTGGCTGCCTTATCTCTCTTCTCCACATGCCTACTTGCCTTCTGACTTCGGGCATGTTATGAAGCAGCACAAGACCCTCACTGGATATGGGCACCCAATCTTGGATTTCTTAGCCTTTAGATCTGTGAGTCTAAATAAACTTCTGTCCTTTATAAATCTCTCAGTCTCAAGTATTCTGTTAAAACAAGAGAATGTGGACTAAGATATACATGACAGCACTTTTTTTTTATATATATACACTTCTGCCTTGGGAAATCTAGTTTATTATTGAGTTCAGAGCAGAGAGGTAAATTGTTTTCCATATTAGTGCAATTTTACTCTCGGGGGGAATCTGTTAACCCCCCTGAGCTTTGCCCTTTCTCTCTCCTTAATTTTACAGTAGGTTGCACCAAACTATTCCTCTTAGAGAGAGCATTACTCCAGTAGCTTGTTTCCATTAAAAGCTAATTAGCTTTCAGCAAATCTTACTCAGCAAAGAAATTGAATTTTAACTTTGAGTTCTTTGGAGCAAAATTTAGCTCTTTTTCTGAATTGCAAAAGCATTGTTTATATTCTATATCTAAGGAAAATTGCTATCATTTTAGTTTCCTCAAAATGTTAGAGCCATTTCTTTTATGGCAAGTATCATAAAAATCCTTTTTAGAAAAATGAAATTTTAGGAATCTCTTAAAAGAAGTTCACCATGAATCAATAGTGTATCTATCCTTCAGTAAAAATATTCTGCCCAATGGTCTCCTATTTCCAAGTAATTTTCCTCTTAGATTGTTGGTTCATTTGTTTATTCCTTGATTCATTGATTTATTTAACATTAGCAACTACTTAATGATGACAGGGATAAAGAATTTGATCAAGTTTTTGCCGTAAGGATGCTTAGAATTTCATGGACCACACAATTTCTTACACATGCTTTTATTAAACATTGTAATATTTTCAAAGAGATGACAGGCATGTCCCTAAGATTATGGCAGCATCTAAAGGACTGTAATCTAGCTAGTTGTGTCATTTTAGTCTAGTTATTAACCTGCTTGTACCTAAGTTCCCTCTGGAAAATAAGGATGTTTTTACTATCTGGTCCATAGACAGTGTTGTAGAAGTGTTGCTGGTACCCAGGCCAGAGGCCTGCTGGGTTCCCATGACCTGGATTCAGTTACCCACCTGCATAAACGTAAGCATACTATGTACAAAGGAAAATTAAATTTAATTTCAGCGTGGCCAAAACTGGGAAAGTAGCTAATGTACTGGGATGGGTCCTAAAGAAGACAATATTTATAGAAACAAAAGTCAGGGGATGGATGGATATATATATATATGTAAATGGTTAGAAAGGCTGACTAGCCAGAGTGTGTGGTGCAACACAGGAACGCAGGTTTGCTTTGGAGCTAGTTCCTCAATTCCCATTCTCACTCGTCATGACAAAGTTTAGCTGCAGGAAATTTGGGAAATCAGGGCTTTTAATTTTAAAGTGTCTCTGTTGTAGAAGAATTTCCTTTTCTCTCCCCTTTCCCGTTCTTTTCCTTCTCCCTCCCCTTATTCCTCCTCTTCATTATGTTTATGATTATGATTAGAGGAAGAAATGTTGGAGGCATTCCTAGAAGAGCTGAGCCCTCTGACAGAAGGTGGAAATGTCTGGTGACAAGAATTCAGACCACAGTTCTGGCACCCTATAAAGAAGTGTAAAACATTTTTTCAATAGCAGAAAGAAACTGCATGGAGTGAGGGTATTCTTTTGGGATTAATCTTGGATGATAGTTGTAAAGCTCATTTTGAACCCTCCACTCATGAGTTTGCCTTTCTGTTTATATGTATTAATAAAATTAGGCCTTATGTTTTGATATAAATTTTAAATTTGATACAAATTTAAATTTTGTAACCTGGTTGAAAAAAAGCCCAAATCCTCAGAAATGTTGGGTGTTTCCCTGTTATTAAAATAAGTCACTTAGAGAGTTCTCTCCACTGTATTTAGTTCAATTTATACAAAAAGTATTTCCTGGGATGAAATGTCTGTGAGTCAAATAACCTACTAAAGCAAAACTTCACTGATAAAATTGGGACACATTGACTTCTCTAGAAACAACATGTTGCTTCTCAGGATGCCTTTGGATATGGAAAAGCCCCATAAGGAGAAGAAAGTCAGTCTCTGGGGTTCCCATTTCTATTGTAGGGTCACTCTTTACATGGTTTCCCACTTATTCTTTACCAGCACTTTGTAGAGTATGAGGGGTTCTCCTACAGGACCTGCGCTCTTGAGCATCCATTTCACCTCCCTCTTTCCTCTTTTGTGGACATGACCCATGTTCCACTGTTCTCAGCACATAGGGTTTCCATCCATGCTTCTTACTAAAGTTAGAGGAATTCCAGGGGATAAAGCAAGTGTAAAAGATTCAAAGTGCTGAGCAAATCTTGAGGGTTTTTCATTAGTCCCTTGAATCAAAACTTTTCTTTACCCAATTTGTCTCTTTGCCTTGATTTTAGGATTAGCATTGTATACCTGTCCAATGTATAAATTTACTTAGGAAAAATTTGGAAATTTAAATTGTCCTAATTGTTGACTTTGTTTAGCTATTTTGTGTTCTTCCATTGAAATTGTCCTTTTAATAGTTATGAGCATAAACTTTTATTTTACCCTCGAAAAGTTTAGCATTTCGTTTTCCTGGGGAAGTCCCCTGCCATTGGTTTAATTACTGGTAGTTTTTAACCATGTTTGAAAGCTGTTGGTGAAATAGAACCTCCAATTCTAAAGAAAGTGTTGATGTATTTAAGTTGGCTGTGTTTATGTTGTCTGGTTCTAGAGAAATTTACAAGTTACAAAAGTATATTTAGAGAAGACATGTTGTGCTTGCAGTGGTTCTTTTTATTTGTGAGCCTGTTGAGGTTGTGTCTGCTGGATTCTGGCCAGGATAGGTATTTCAACATAGTTATATTTTCTCATTGTTTTCTTTCAGCGTAGATATGAATTCATGGTCTCACAAATACTTAGCAATTATTTCTAGGTGAGAAATATTTTTGGGGGGTGTGAGATTTGCAAAGAAACAACTTGGAGTTTATTGTATACATTTACAAGTAGTGATTCCCCAGTTGTGCTCTGTAGAGTGGTTTTAAAAATAAGTATGGATTCAATAAAGCTTTTGTGTTTTGCAAGGCATTCTAAGGTCTGTTGACTTTCCCTTGTTATCTACAGCAGAGATTGACAGGCAATGATCCAAAAGGCCAACTGGTTTGCAGCCTACCTTTGTATGGCTTGCAAGGTAAGAGTGGTTATTACATTTTTAAAATATTGTAAAACTTATAAACCAAGAGACAACGGCGATACAGAGATCCTTATGTCTGCCAAAGCCCAAAATATTTACTTTTGAAACTTTTCAGAAAGTGCTGACTCCTGATCTAAAAAATAAAACTTTTGTCTTTATTGATACAAACATAAAATATCAGCTTTTTTAGAACCATATGAAACTTTGGAAATCATTGGGTATTTTAAAATGAAGATTTTATTATTTAGATATGGTAAAGCCAACCAAAAAGAGAAGACTGAAATTGAAAAGATAGTCTGTTAGACTGAGATCCCAAGAAGAGGGAGTACTATACCACTGGGAGCAGAAGGGGGAAGCATCAGGGTAATCAGGAGGCATAGGAAGATGCAAAGGAACCTTTGTCGTGGTTTATGTGGGAAAGAACAGGTGAAATAGTAAATGGGTTTAAGATTGGCTAGTTTGACAACGTGAGTGCCTTTGGGTTGTAGGGGCTGTCCTTTCTTGTCTAGTATCTGTCTCTGGAGTGATTAGGGCAGATGAGTAGTGGTCTGGAGTTTTAAAAGCTCAGTCGAGGTGGTTAGGGGTTATGAGTATTGAGTTGAAGTCTTTGATCATAGTGGTCTGAGTGTTTGGGGGCTATAATCAATAATAATCCAGAGTTGTTCCTTCCTTCTGTATTTAAATCTGTAGTGGAAGGCTACCTGATGTTTTCTCCTTTACAGGCAGTGCCCTATGCTTCCTGTTCCACTAGGCAGAACCACAGACTATTCTACTAACCCTGTGGCCATTCAGAGATGACATGAACGTATTTTGACAATATTTGTGCTCAAATACCATGATTGTCTTACTTCAGGAGATCTAGCCTGAGCCTGCAGAGAGCAATATGGATTTCAGGGCCAGATCCCACATCTCCGGAGCATCTACACATTGGACTAAGTTCACTGGCAGCCTCCTCAGTTTATGAAGTGTTAAGAAATGACTCAGTTGTGTAGAGCAACCTTTCTGTGGGGTTTGCTGACAGAGAACTGTGAAGCTGTGTGTGCCAGTACAAATGGGACCTCCCTGAGTGCTAGGATGAGGATGTCAGTGCCAATGAGAAGTTGGCACTCATGGTGCTATTGATGAAACTGAAACCTTCTCAAGCTCTCCTAGGCTATTAGCCATCCAAACGTTGATGTGTTTCAATGGAACACTTGGTTTCTCATGTGTACACAGGCTCTCGCATTAAAGCAATATACGTTATACTGTTCCATTTCCTCTTCCAGCCACCATAGGTATTGTTATTTTCAGAATTTAAAAAGAATATTTTAAAAATTATGTGTTTATTTAACATCAGATTAACATCTTCACTTAATTGCTTTTTTAAGGAATGTGAAAAGGTGACAGTGACCTTGGACCAGAATTCCCAATTTCTCTTGTTAGCTTCTTTGAATTTTGACTGATCAGTTATTTGGTTATTTTGGTTATTTTCTTTTGGTTATTTTCTACCAATAAAGCAAATTTATTTGGCTTCTGATGGTGTCAAACTGTGCAGCACTGCAAACAGAGGCAAAAGAAAATATAACATTGTCTCAAAATCAAGCATTTCTGTAGTATCCTTATATTTTGTGTTTGCATGGTCATCAAGTCTTTAATTCAGGAACCTTTGTTTATTTGGATATTATAGTCTGCAAAACCATCAGCTTTTGGCACCCTACCTCTAGAAATGATGGCCGAACAAGTTTCTTTTTTTTTTTTTATTGAACACAAATGGAGTACAGCTATTGTTTCACTGGTTGTACACAAAGTAGAGTCACACCATCTGTGCGTTCATGCATTTCCAAACAAGTTTCTCGATGAAAGAATCAGTCCCTTGTCATTATTTGGCCACTTTAACATGGCAGCTCTGTTCCTGTGTTTCCACTTCCTTTTGGTGATTTATCAAGGTGCTCTGCCATTTTGGAATTAACAAAGTACTTGTGCTATTAATTCTTCCTTGTTTATTTACTCTTGAAAAGTCATGCATTGTTGTGAATATATCGCAGACACCTGCCCCTGTCAATCAGCTTGGTAGAACAAAGTGAACACTAGCTGCATGGAATGTATGAATGTAATGAGGATGAATGAATGGATGAATTAACATGATGAGGCCTAACACACACCCCTCCAAACCTCTTCCATGTCAAGAGTCTTCTGATTCTGTATGATGACAATTATTGGTCAAAGTATATCAGTGTTTGCTGTATAGATGGGACCTTTGTGATATAATTGAAGAATATGAGAGATGCCAGATCGATAGTGGTTTGAGTGTCAAATAATGTTCAGTGACTTTCTTGGGACATTCTTAATACCATCTTGAACATGTGTTGCCACTTAGCAGTCTTTGCTGTGGCATATTATTACATATGGTTGAAAAAACCAGGCAGTGAAGTAGACTAGTCATGGTTCTTCAGTGAGGTAAATGCTGCTGAGACATTTCATACCCTCGGAATGCACCACTTTTTCCTGCTCATTTCTTTTCTTGGCCTACTTGTAAATCCTGCCTAACCATTCAAGCAGCTTATAGCAATAGATTTCATTAGGTTTTCTTGGAATTCGAACATAGGGTAGGCCCAAAGGGAAAATAGGAAAGGACATGAAAAGGCCATTCCTAACAATAAATGTGTGAAAAACTCACCTCATTAATAATCAAAGAAAATTACGTTAAGATAGCAAGTTACCTGAGAAAGAAAGCCACGTCAGTAGTTTAGTTTTCTTTAAAATACTTAATGAGAGTCTAATGAAATATGCACTTTCATATACTGCTGCTTGCCTTTTAAATTAGTGTACCCCTTTAACCCCAAAGTAGAGGTATCCAAAGCAAAAATAGACAAATGAGAGATTACATCAAATTGAAAAGCTTTGTACAGCCAAGGAAACAGTGAGCAGAAGGAAGAGTCTACTTAGAGAATAAGAATAAATATTTGCAAACTAATAATCTTTGCATCTGATAAAAGGTCAATATCTAAACTATAAGAAACTCAAATCAACAGGACAACATCCTGATGAAAAAAATTGGGCAAAGAATCTAAAGAGACATTTTTTTTAAAAGAAGACACATAGCCAGGTGTGGTAGTATACATCTGTGATTCCAGAGGCTTGGAAGGCTGAAGCAGGAGGATATTGAGTTTGAGACCAGCCTGGGCAATTTAACAAGACTCTGTCTCAAAATAAAAAATAAGGAAAGCTGGAGAGGTGGTCCAGCCATAGGGTACCAAAAAAGTAAAAGACAAATGTGACCAGCAGGTACATGAAAAAATGGTCAACATCACCAATCATTACAGAAATGCGAATTAAAATCACAATGAGCTATCACCACACATCTGTCAGAATGACTATTATCAAAAAGACAAAAGGCACGGTGGTACACACATGTAATACCAGTGGCTTGGGAGGCTGAGACAGGAGGATCACAAGTTCAAAGCCAGCCTTAGCAAAAGTGAGACACTAAGCAACTGAGTGAGACCCTATCACTAAATAAAAAAATACAAAATAGGGCTGGGGTTGTGGCTCAGTGGTTGAGTGCCCCTGAGTTCAATCTCTGGTATCCCCCCCCAAAGAAAAGATTAAGCTTTAAATATCTTTGATTCTACTTTTAGGAATATGTCCTGAAAAAACAGTAAAATATACATATGAATGTTTACATACAAAAATGCCCCTTAAAACATCATTTGAAACAACAATAGTCAAAGTAAATCAGCCATTGTCTCTTTTTTGAGGGCTTTTTATGTACCAAACAATGCTGAAAGCTTCACAGGCATATGGTAGTGTTGCATGTAGAGAAGGTAGTACTCAAAATTGATGTAAATTTCCCAGGAATGCAAAGCTAGGGAAATTCAGGATTGAAATTCATTTGAAGTGATCCCTTAGCCCTACTACTTTTATTTTCATTCTAATGTGTAAGAGAAGACAGTGTAAAACTGTTCCATCAAGAGGTGACTAGTTAAATAAATAGATAGGTTAGAAAGCCATAAATCTAGAAGAACTTGTATTTTATATGAATATTTTACATCATGGGAAAATGTTTTTAATGTGTTAAGAAGAAAACCATGAGAATTTGGATTTTTCTCCCAATTCCTATCCCAATATGATTTATTTTATAGGCTCTGAAAAATGGCAGATTCCAGTCCTGATCCCCAATTCATGACTGGCTTTGTGAATGTGAGCAAATTGCTTCACCAACCTATGCTTCCATGTCTTACTCTGTATTCAGACTAAACTTCAGAATTCATAGGTGTTGAATAAGGCAGGGATGTTCAAGCATGGTCAGTGCAACACAGAATTCATGCCTGGTAAATGGTAACTGCTGTTTTAAAGATGGGGTAGATACTATGTCTCACATGGATAGAAAAAAGACAATGTGGCAGAAATTACTAATATTTTTCTTATGGTGGGATTATATTTTCATTGTAATACTTTTTTCCCCAAAGATAACATTAATAAAATATATTTATGTTCATGTACTTACACATTTTATACAAATAACTTTAGATAAAATATTATTTAAAAAAGTATTTCCTATAATCAGGAAATTTGTTCAACACACACACACACACACACACACACACACACACACACAGGCTGATGGTTCTTGAAAACTCACAAGGTGGCGGGTGGCCAAAGAAGTAAGCTCACCAGGTGGGTTCACCAGAGTCAGACAAAAGCAGTGGATTGAGATTTATTAGAGTCTATGTCCCCTGCGGAATCTCCAGGCCCCCGCCCCCCTGGTGAAAATCGGGGTGGGAGAGCCAGAAGAAATCGCACGTGGCTTTGGCTACTCAGGGTTTTATACAGGGGAAGGGGCCAGGGGTCCTGCCCAGGAAAAGGTGGAACCAGGTGGACATCAGGGTCAGCAGGTCTGCCTCATTGGTCACTTCTGGTGGCACAGTGTGTTGCTAGGTGATCTTGCTCCCTCTCCCTGCAGCTGCCCAAATTCAACCTGATAGTTCTTAGGAAACATGAGCCTGAATAATGATCCATCACCCATATGTAGTTTCATGGTCAGCAAAGTAGCCTTAGTTCAGGGGTTTCAAGTTGAACATTGCTCTGTATTTTTGTCTCTTCGTACCATGGAATCACAAGTTGATCTAAGAATTAGTTCCTAAAATGAGCTTAGGATTATTCAAGTTAGTATAATAAAAGTATAATTTACAGGAATGGGGATTGAATCTAAAATCTGAACATCAAGAGAAACAGGGTGTTAAGCTCCTTATTTATTTATTGACTCTTTTCCATTCTGCCATTGACATTTCTTCTTCCTACCTCATATGTGTATTGTGACCACTGGGTTTTATTTATTTTATTCCTGGTAACTCTTTAATTGTTAATATGTCTTAGGTTTCTGCCCTGAGTCTTTCACTCTTTCCAAACTTAATTAATCTGTCATCCAAACATGCCTTTCTCATTGTCTTAAAACACTATCTTAGAGCAGTTAAGGTTTTGAACTCTGAAACCATTTAGCTGTGTTACCTTGAACAAGGTTCAATGTGAGTTTTCCCTTTGCAGAGTCAGGTTAATTCCTGCCTCTCAGGCAGGATTAAGTGAGAGTCAAAGCACCAAACACAGTACTCCCATACACAGGGAGCTCCAATAAATGAGATTGCTGCTTGTGATGTTTATTGCACCACTCTGGATGGTGGTCATAGTGTGGCGCATGGTAGGACAAATCAAGTGTTTGGAGTCATTCTAGATCTTTTCCCTCCTCTGTTTTCTGCATCCAAGGGATTGTCAAGTTTTCTTGCTACAATCTCCGTTAGTATATCTCATCTTTTCCTGTGGATTCCTGCTTTATGTTTAATCACTTGAGAGTACTCCTAGTCTGCTAACTGATCTTGTTCCCAGTCCTGTTTGGTTCAATACCATTTTTCCCCCATTGTAAACATAAAAAGCTGCTAATGGTATCACTTTGCCTTATCCCACCCACCCTGACACCCCGTCATCGAGTCACGAAGAATAGAGCTCAGCAAACTTCCTGTAAAATGCCAGGTAGTAAATGTTTTGGGCTTTGCAGATCATATGGTCTCTGTCAGAGCTACTCAGGGCTGTCATTTTAGTGTAAAAGCAGTTATGGACAATGTGTAAAGGAATGAAGATGGCTATGATTCCCTAAAATTTTATTTCTGGAAGCTGAAATTTTGATTTCATATAATTTTTATTTATTACAATTTTTTTCTTCAGCCATTTAAAAATCCAACTATTTTCAGTTTGCAGGCTACACAAATACAGGTGGTCAACAGAATATGGCTTGCAGGCTGTAGTTTGCCAATTCTTACCCAGAGGATAATGTTCAAATTTCTCTGCCGTCTTCTTAACAGAATAGTTTGTGATCCGCCCTGGCCGGCTCCTCCAGCTGATCCTCTTATGACCTCTTCCACAAATGTAATAAATTTGCCTTCCCACTTACTTTCCATTGCCCTCACTTAGCCATGCTTTTGTTTTTCTATGCTGCTGCTTTTGCCCAGGGCACACTTCATCACCCTCTGCTCTCCTTCCCTGCCTACCTGTCCCTCTATCTCTGTTAATAACCTATTTCTGTGTGCCTCAAGCAGTATCTATATTGTGGAACGTGAACTCTGATCTAGAGTGCCTCACTACTTGCCACTTAATCCATTTGTTCAACTTTTTGGACCTCCATTTCTCATCCCAAGAAAAAAGGTCTAATAATAATAATACCTCAGAACTGAATGTTTCACATAATAACTATGCAATGCATCTTTGCTACTATTGTCATCATTGATTTGGTTGAACTTTGAAGCCTTTGCCCCAGCTCCTCAGAGGAGTCTTGTTCCTTCTGTACCCTTTATAGATCTTTAACTTTAAATATCAACCACAGAACTTATAATACTCAATGTTCCTTTCACTTAGCCCAGAACATGGCACATTATAAGCACCAAGTACATATTTATTGAGTGAATGGGAGAGAAAAAGAGATCTCAGCCTGATTCCAAATAGACTCCAAAACAAATTTTTTTTTTCATTTCATGAAAAGGAGAAGAAGGACTATAGGAAAAAAACAGACTTGTGAAGTTGAAAGCCATTTTTAAAATATTTCATATACTATAATTACTATTCTTTATTATTGGATTCATATCTGTAGAAGAAAAGAAATGCTGACCATATATACAATTGGGTGGTTCTCATAGGGACTTGTCTCTGATCTGTGCTTCTATTAATCCTTTTATCTTACTGATTCTGTCTTTTTGTTTAGTCTCCCCCCCCCCCACTCTTGTGCAAGAATGAACATGCCTCTTTTGCTGTAGTTTCAACATGAGCTGTGAGATGAATACAGAGTCACATATTGCAGACAATGCCAAGGATTCACAGAATCCTTAGAGAAAGGAGACTGGCTAGAGAGCCACAGGCTTCAGAAAGACTGGAAGGGAAGGCATGGGAGAGGTTTTAGACCCAGGCAGAATAGAAAACCCTGGGCAGGATGTGGGAAAAAGGGGCCGAAGCCCTCTGCTGGTGGTCAAGAGCATTGCTACCAGTGTAGGGGCAATTCATGTTAAACCTTGGATGCAGCAGGACTTTAAGGTATATCTAATATCTGCAGTTGGGAGGCATCAGGGATGCCTTGAAAAAGAGTTCTGCATGCTGTATGGAGATCCTCTTGACTACAGCTCACTTTCTGTGCTTGATGTGATAGTTACATTTTGTATCCCTGTTTCATTCAACAGATGTGGGTCAACACAGGACTATGTTGCGCATCTGTTGAGGTATTAGGTATGAAAACATTCTGTAAAGTAGTTAATGCAACATATAATTCTTCTATTTCTACTTAAAATCTTCTCTCTTTTGGAAAATACTTGCTTTTAATCTTACTAAAAATTCTCTTACTAAAATTCATCTTTTTCATGGTATTTTAGGCAGTGGGAGATTTCTTTATATAGGAGGTTACATTCTAATATATCTTCATATTGTAACTTAATTCTAGGACTTTCTCTGTTAATGAAGCAGTCAACCTTATAACTTGAATTAAATTATTTTTATATATGTTTTGTGCCTACTGGGGTATAAACATCCTCAGGAAAGAATAATAATGCCTGCTCATAAGGCACTGTAGATCTTTGTAAAATGGCTGGATCTAAAATTTATCTGTGCAAAACCTAAAATATCAACCCTGCCCTTTTTAGTGTATGTGAAAAACAACTCCTAATATACATTATGCCTTTTTGTTAAGAGTTCTGCAATTCTCTGTAAGCGGATTAACAAGCATTTGCAAGCAAGGGCAAACATTTCAAGGAGAAGAGCTACAAATATCATTGCTTTCAGGGTAGACATAATATACTGTAACTAAACATTAGGAAACCATTTCTTTTTAAAGCTGTTTCACTGAATCAATAATTTGAAATTCAAGATGATATTAGAGATTTTTAATTTAAAATGATTGTCATTGGTTCATTAGACTGCTAAATTATGTAAACAAAAAAGCTATGTTTGCAGTCTAATGCTCAGTTAGTTGCAGAACAAATATAAAATCTGAAACTCTTCACCAGTATTGTTGGAAAACTAAACAAAGTCCACCCTTTGTTTGGGGTTTGTATGCAGGTTGACCAGAAGTAGCTTATTGAGAGAATCAAATATGAATTAATTTAAGGAAGGGAAGCCAAGCATAAGATGGAACTGGATTGGAGAGCAAGTTTAGACCTGAGGTAGCTGGTATTCTAAGATGGCCTTTATGATTCCCAGCCCCTGGTGTATGTACCCCTTCTTCTAATTATTCAATTAAACATTAATTTAGTGCTGTTGTGAAGGGTTATTAGAGATGTAGTTAAGATCTGGAATGAGACAGACATCATTACCATATGTGCATGTATGATTACATGAATGACGTGAATCTATATCGTGCACAACCATAGAAATGAAAAGTTGTACCCCATTTGTGTACAATGAATCAAAGTGCATTCATTGTCCTTAAAATATAAAGAATATCTGACTGGACCTGACCAATCATAAGAGCCTTTCAAGTCTGGTCTAGCAGTCAGAGATGGGGAAGTCAAAGAGAGTTAAAGCTTGAGAAGGATTGGATATGGAAGAGAGCCCCCCGCTGCCCTTGCTGGTTTTGGAGATGGAGGGTCACATGGAAAGGAGTGTAGGAGTTGAGAGTGGTCTCTTACTGGCAGCCAGCAAGCAATTTAGGGACTTCACTTCTACAGGGAACCGATTTTGCCACCAGGAATGAGGCTGAAAATAGGTCCCTTCCACCTTTGGCCTCCAGACAGAGCTTAGGCTACCAGACACCTGGAGTCCAGCTCTGTGCGACTGTGAGAGGGTATTGTAGTCATTGCTGAGCTAGACATCGGGCCCACAGAATGCTGAAGTATTAAGTGGGTGTGATTTTTTTTTTTTTTTTGTTACTACAATGCCCCCAATTTTTTCTCTTGTATCATTCTAGTGGCCTATTAAGTGGTTTCTGGCTCTATAAACTAGAGCTCTTCAGACTATCTGTGGGCAAAAAAAATATTTTAAACATTATTTGTTGCAGACTGTTTCACAAAGATGGCTATGAAAGTATCTCTTTTCCCACATGCTCTTCCATAAAGAGACTATGCCACTGTCCCACCAAGAGGTTGAGTATAGTTGCCCTCCACTCGATTCTGGACTGCCTTAGTGACTCACTTGTACCCACTTAGAACACAAAGAAATTGATACTACGTGACTTCCAGGGCTAGGTTAGGAAAGGCCACATGGCTTCCCTGTGGTTTTCTTGAAGTGCTCACTCTCCAGACACTCTCTACTCAGAAGCTCCCTCAGTATCAGCTGTCATGCTGGAGTGTCCAGGTCACATGGAGAGGGCAGCAGTAGGTTCTCCAGGGAACAGTAAACTGAGCCTTCCTTGACTTATTCCTGTCTGGGCAGACAGCAGAGTGAGGATGCCTTCAGATGATTACAGCTCCCATCTGTTGCAGTCACCTGGCCCTTGTCTTCCTGTCTGAGGCCTACACATCATGGAACAAAGACAGGTCATCCCCACTGTGCCCTGTCCAAATTCATGATCTACAGAGTCCAAGAGCACTGGAAAATGGTTATTCTTTATGCTAGTAAGTTTGGAGTTGTTAGTTATGCATCAAATGATAATCAGAATAAATATTTTTATAAAATACTATAAAATGACTTATTAAAAAAGTTCAGAAAATGATATCAGAAAATAAGCAGAAATCACAAAGTATCTATTCCATGCTACTGTTAGTCAAAGCAGCTACAATCCTGCCCAGACTTAAGGGTAGAAGACACAGACCCCACCTCTCAAAGAGAAGACTCAACGAATTCGGGAACCATTTAAAGAAAAAACATTTTATTTCACAATAGTTTTATCTATACAGAAAAGTTGCAAAAGCAGTACAAAGAATTTCCACGTACCCTTTAGCTAGCTTTCATACTGTCAGCATCTTCCATAGCAAAAGCAGTGTGCAAAGCAGTCTCTTCAAATTTGTGGATATCAGATGTTCATCTACATACAACTCACAGTAAAAAAACTGAATAAACTACTTTCTGCCCCTGCCCAGCATACTACAGAGTGGTACTAGGTATGACACTTCAGGATATTCTTTGCTTCATTGTTTTTAATTTTAAAAAGCTGATTAAAACTCAGTATACTCATTTCATTGTCCACTTATTGATCACTTTGCACAATTGTTGAAAAACAGTCTTCAATAGTGGTAAATGTTTGCAGATACTCTGGTTTTTTATTTGCTTTGGAGTTACATGTAAGGTTAGTTCATAGATCATAGAAAACAACATATGCATATTTATTTTTATTTTTTATTTTTAGTTTTTGGTACCAGGGATTGAACCCAGGGGTGCTTAACCACTGAGCCACATCCAGAGTGCCCCCTGCCTTTTGAGTATCTAAACCAACACATTTATTTCAAACATTACATTAATAGTAATAGCAAAAATTGACACAAGAAAAGAAGCATTTAGCATGGTAAGTTTTCAACAAAAAATGAAAATGAATTGATATGAGAAAACCTATTACAATTCACAATAAGTAGATAGAATAATTCATTAAAAAGACAGATTTCTCATACAAAGTCAATATCAATATGTTTATAAGTAATATACAAACAAATGCTGCTTATAAGTAATATAAACAAGCAAAGTAATATAAACAAGCAAAAAAGATCAAGACAGAGAAATGGAAAAAGATGGCTATACTAGATAAAAGTTAACCTAACTAAAAATATATACATATGTCTTTATTCCTAGTTTATACAAAATGTACTTATGTATTAACATGTACGTACATATGCAAATATGTTTAATACATTAATATCAAATAAGAGCACTTGAAAATGTACGGTTTAAAAGCAACAGTATTTCATAATGGAAGACAGAATAATAGTGAACATTTTTAAGTACCAGTAACATAATTTTCAAAAGCATAAAGTAAAAAATAATAAAGAGAAGAAAATAAAGTTTGCAATCATAGTCAAATACTTTATCCTACCACTCTTAGAAAATGAAAAATTTAATATAAAGACAGAAGTAAGAATATTAAGACTGGATAAGATTCAGCTAATCAGCATATGAATAGAATGTTGTATACAAAGTGAAGACTAGCCAGGTGTGGTGGTGCACACCTGTAGTCCCAGTAGCCCTTTTTAAAAATATTTAGAGATGCGGTCTCCCTGAGTTACTTAGGGCTTGCTAAGTTGCTGAAGCTGGCTTTGAACTCTCAATGTCCTGCCTCAGCCTCCTGAGCCACTGTGCCCCGCCAACATAGAATTTATACACACACATACACACACCACACACACACATACATATGTGTGTGTGTGGTGTCTGTATATATATTTATACTTAGTTGTTGATGAACTTTTATTTTATTCATTTCTTTATATGTAGTACTGAGAATTTGAACCCAGTGCCTCACACATTCAAGGCAAGCACTCTGCCACTGAGCCACAACCTCAGCCTCCAACATAGAATTTGTAATGAAATGTTTTTTAATTTGGCTTCAGTTTTCTTTTCATTTACCAGATGTGACTCCAAATTATGTTAATCAAATCAAAGGACAAAATTTGTCACTTTTGACTGTTCAGAAGAATATAAGGCCTGGAGTTTTACATTGTAGTACAGGAGACTTTGAAGGCAATCCATCCCTGCTCATCATGCTGAGATCTGGAGAAGAACATGTTCTAATAATTAAGATTGAGTTAAGGTAGTTTTGTGTGATTATATCTTAATATATGTTTTAAATGAGCAGGCTAGTCTTGTGAGTGCATGCTTCTATGTCTGAATGATGCAGCAGCCTATCATACAAAGAGACTTGGGACTCCTAGTTACATTAGAGAATTAGTGGTGCCTTTGTTCTTAGGATTTTCTAGGCCTTGATGGCTAGGGCAATTTTGAAATTTATACCCTTGGATATTTCATCCTGAGCCTAATGATAGTATATATCATGATGACTTAAGAAGACAAAGTTAGGAAAAGAGATGGTTAACATCTAGGAAACTGAGAAAGAAGAGGTGAATGTGCTGGGCCTGAAGTTGTGCTTGGTCTTTAGCTGGTGCATATCTCATCCTACCCAGGCTCAGTGTGAGGAACTGCATCCTCATCTGAGCCTTCAGTTGCCCAGGAAAGTGAAAGAATATATATGAAATTAATACTTGTAAGCAAAAACTTTTCCCCCTTTACAGACATTATCATTTTTATTTTAAAAATTTCATTATTTAAATTTCATTTTATTTAAATTGACAAATAATAATTGTATACATTTGTGGGGTAAAATATGTGATGTTATGTTACATATATACATCATGCAATGACTAAATCAGACATATTTTCATTGCCACATACGCTCATTTCTTTGTGGTAAGAACATTTCAAATACTTTAGCAATTTTGAAATAGATAATATATTATTTACTATGGTGACTGCTATGCAATACATCACAAGAACTTGTTCCTCTGGGCTAACTGAACTTCGTATACTTTGACTAATGTGTTCCCTTTCTCTTCCAGTTCTGGCCCCAGCCTCTCTGGTATCTGTTTTTCTACTCCCTACTTCTATGGGTTTGACTTTAAACTTCCACAGATAAGGGAAATCATGCAGTGTTTTCTTTCTGTGCCAAGCTTATTTCATTTAGAATAACATCTTCTGGATTCATCAGTGACAGAATTTCCTTCTTTTTAACAAATGAAAAGTATTCTGTTATGTGTTTCTACCACACTTGCTCTATCCACTCACTTATCCATTGTGGGCACCTAGGTTGTTTCTATATCCTGGCTATTTTGAATGGGGAACAGTAATCACATTTAATTTTGCTGGAGAATGAGATAGGCCTTTCTAACTGCTCTAGTCTTTGGGAAACTTCTTTGTATCACTTACCTTGACACAGATTTGTAAACACTGACCTTTTTTGGTAGTCTCATTTCTTTTATCCATGTGTTATTGTGAACAAGTTCCTGGGAAACAGGTGATAAAATTGTTTCCACCCGGTGTTCTCTGTAAACGAGACAAATTGCATATACCTAAACAAAAGCAATATGCTTATCTTAAGCTTTATAGTTTATCATACAAAGTTAATTCTAATAAAATTTTACAATGGAATGATTTTTTTGATTGAAGTAGGAGTCAGCAAGCTTGTGGCCCCCAAATGGCCAATTGCCTGTTCTTTGTAAATAAAGTTTTGTTGGAACATAAACATATCTGTTTATGTATTATTTATGGCTACTTTCACATTATGATGACAGATGAGTAGTTACTCTGAAGACTGTGTGTGGCCTGCAAAACATAAGATATTTACTATAAATCCTGAGTTTGCTGAACTTAGGATTAAAGGACTATTTAGGGAATGAAATATTGTTCTTAATAAAATCTGACTTTTGAATAGTTTTGGTGTTATCAAGCCTCGTTTCTCTTAAATTGCATGAAAAAATTATTCTGTTACAATTGATGAAAATTTATAACTAGATTTGATGAGGGAGAGTGCCTCGAGTGTATTAGATGATTGGTGTCCAATTTTTTAAAAATTAAAGGCCATTAAAATTCATTGTACATTAATTCATTAATGCCGAGAAGACAGCTAATGAGGCATATATAAAAAATTACAGTGTCACATGCTTAAAATTTAACTGTAGTGAGGATTGGCTACATTCTTTGAACTGGCAAATCTTTTTGATATTCTTTATAATAATTGTGAATTTTAATTAATTTTCACATTAAAAATATCAGTCTAAGATTTCACTTTTATAGATGAATGAGACTAAGATAGTAGTCACTTTTAAAGAAGACTCATATTTCTTGTATTTAATAGCTACAGTTCAGTGTATTAAAAATGAGCATTTAATCATACTGTTTCTTGGTTACAGAATTTAACAATTAAGCCAGGGGATTTCCTTGTCCCACATCAGGGCAATAACTTAAATACATACTTTGTAATGTATAGTTTAAATATACACATTGTAATGTGTGTTTATCTTTTTTTTTTTTTTAACAGACTTGTGGAAGAAAGCAAACTCATCCCACTCATTTTTGAAGTAATTCTGGTAAGAAAGGAAATGTGCTGTGAAATTTAAAAATTTTGAAGATTTTTGACCAAGTTGTCTTTTTATTCCAGACTCTGACCCAGAAGGTTGAATATTCTTTATCATCTCACTTAACCTCATTATATCTCTTAGCTTTCTTATCTGTAATGGGATGATATGCTGTGAAATTGTATAGAGACACTATTTAATGACCTGCCCTTTTACAAATCATTTGCATTTTATTTCTTTTGAATTAATATATGTTTTCAACATAGAAGACCTTATCTGAGTTTGGTTCTTGGAGAGAGGGCAGGATGAATATTGCTGTACTTCAGTATGAATTTTCTGATGCTCAGTATGAACTTCATTGGGTACCAAACCATCAGTTTTATGCCTATAGTTAGAAAGTTGCCTTCTTCAGAATTTAGAACAGTTTAACTTCCTTGTACCACTTTTTTTCTATTCATTGAATGCATCTTAGATGAAAAACATCTGCTAAATAAAATCTTTCATCCAGGACTCCTATTTGAAGAGTCACCTCTAATAAATCCCTATTCACACCCAGGAGTTGGCTGAAAATTGAGTTGGTGCTTAGAGCAAAGGAGTGCCCTTGGCCAAAGAAAGGTTCTTTTGTTCATGGGTGTGTTATCTCTGTTTACCAAGTATGTTACTCCAGAGCTCAGTGACAGAACAAGACACAACGGTGGGGATCCTTCTGCAGCTGGGTCAATCTAACCTATGTTGGCTATCAATGGAGCATTAGCTGTGCTAGTCTAATCATCCTATAAACCTTCTTGAAATATCTTCAAATATCAGTCCCAATTGTATTTCTCTGCTATTATGACTGTCATAAAAACTGCATTTTTCTCAGCTACAGGTGCCCTTTTCCCTTTCAGGAATGCTGGTTGGGTTTTCTTGAGTGTCTTTGTCCATTTGCACAGCTAACAAACTTCTACACATTGGGTAATTTATAAAGCAAAGAAACACATTTCTTATAGTTCTAAAGGCTGGGAGGTCCAAGATCAAGGTACCAGCATTTGGCATCTGGTGAGAGCCCTCATGCTGTGTCCTCACATGGCAGAAGATGGAAGGGCAAGCAAGCATGCGGTATGAAACCTCCCATTGGGGAGGAAGGAGTGCTCATGGCCTGATACCTCCTGAGGCCCCACTTTATAGCACTGTCACATTGTCAACTTTTGAATTGTGTAAGGGACACCCTCAGACCACATTACTCAGCTATTGCACATTGGATGAGGAGCAGCAGTGGAAATGGGTAGCATCCTCAGAATATGGCTCTGGTGTCCAAATGGAATGGAGCTGCCATGCTGACTGGAACATACAAGATGGAAGCCTGGACTGAATTGATTAGAATATACCACAAGGGGTTTTTCAGGTAGTATCAGGAGAAGGGATACAGAAAAGGGAAATGAAGAAATATGGGAGCTGTCTAAAGGGGATTTTTAAGGTATACTGAGTTACACCTTCAGTAGAAAGGATGAACATTACTTGCTGATTTGTTTTGGAGGACAGTGTACAGCAAGGTACTGAGTTTGGCCACATGATTGGGAATGGGACAAGCCACCCAAACTATCCAGTCAGTCAAATTTAGTATGCATTTGAAAAGTAACCAGTGTTGTAGACTTCTAAAGTCAGAATGGAGTTAGGAACAGTTACACGTGCCTGTAATTCCAGCAACCTGGGAGGCTGAGACAAGAGTATCATAATTTCAAGAGCAGCCTGGGCAGTTTAGCGAGTCCTGTCTCAAAAAATTAGAAGGTCTGGGGATGTAGCTCAGTGATAGAGAGCCCCTGGGTTCAATCCCCACTACTCCCTCCACCTCCAAAAAAGCACATGCACACATTCATGTGTATGTGTGTATTTAGAATGAGCCTTAATGAGTAGATATGATTCATCATCTTGCTGTGGCAGGAGACTTTCTAAATTGCTAAGGTCAATTCAGCTTCTTTTGTGAGAAGAAATTTTCATTCTACCCTTTGGCTATCATTTCAAGGTCTAAAATTCTGATACAGAAAATTCTTTCTTGTAGGCTACTTAATATATTAATGTTTGCGTACTGAGCACCTCGCAAGTACTTCATATTTTACACTGAAGTGAATGTTTAATTAGTTAAAGCCACAATTCAAGCCCTTGTTATGCAGTTGTGACTGTGGTAGGGAGTGAATAGAAAGGGACATATCTGTCCAGGTCAGGAGTTAAGCTGGTCCTAGCCCATGGCCTCATACGCGTGTTTGGGAAGATGGTCTTGCTCTGACCAAACAACCTCACACTCAGGTTTCTTGTAGGAAGAGATCTTGATGCCAAAAAGTAAAGAATGTGGGAGTTTAAAATCTTGCTTCTTGGAGCAGCACTTTGATGTCCTTGAAGAGCATTATTAAATTCCTATTCTACTTTTAAACAATCTTAGATTTTTTTCTCTGTATAAATACATTTTTAATCAATGGAAGGTCTTTATAGCTGTTATCCCATGAACTATTACCTTGACTTTTTAAAATTTTTATCACTGAGTTATATATAACAATATTTTATTGATTCTATGAATCACACAATTTTCAGAGTTTAACATTTCTGAAACTGAGGTATACTTTCAAAATCAATGGTGTTTTACAGTTGCTTTCAGTGAGGTGACCTGGTTGTCATTGCCTTAACCAATTTATTTCACTTTTATTTTCCTTGTTATAAATGCCTGAGAGTGATATATTATAAAATTCTTTGTCTGAATATGTCTGAAAGAGCTCTTTCAATAAAAAGAAAATAAAATTCCAAGTAATAAGAAACCATGTCATAGTTTAATTGGCAACATTTTTCTTTCTTAGCACTTGATAAAATAATGGTGCATCTTAAAACTGTTGGGTTCCTAGAGTCAAGGAAACACAGCATGTACTTCAGTTTTTTTTTCCTAAATTTGAGGGCCTAGGTGTTATCTAGCATATATATAACAGCTTCTAGCAATGATGCAATTAGGACCAGAAGTAATGAGAAGATTGTGTGGGACCCTGCATGTTTGCTACTCCTGTAGCTTCTAACTGCCCATTAACAGAATGACAAAAGAACTTTTCACTCATTCAGGTCTTGGTCTACCTTGAACCCTTGATAACTTTTTTCTTTACTCTCAGTCCATAGATGTTTATGTTTGATGTTCTTAAAGCTTTCTTACAGGCTTTGTAACTTCTTTGTTCTTTTCTAAAGTTCCCTGTGTGGTGTGCTTTTACCAGCAGTACATCTCCTAGATGTTTTTCATTAAGAAAATAAGCCTGTCTTTTCTGATGGGCAGAAATTGCTGGCTGCTACTGTTTTTCTTGCAGGCCTGGAGGCAAGTGCAGAGGATGGAGCAGAATGCTGAATTTGCTGTCCTGTTGTGGAGGGTAGCCATATAGAAGTCTCAGGGACAGCAGGCATTGTATGGTCCATTAGGAGCTCCAAGGATGGATTCAAACTGTTAAATAGCCAATTAAAAGTAATTTTTGTTGTGGAAAAGAAATAAAAGCAATCTGTAATTGTAACTGCCCACTCAGGAAGAATAGTGCTTCTTCCTGTCTGGAAGGCTGAGTACAAGGTCCTCTAAATTAATGTTGCCAGGAAAAAGCGATGTGTAGTACATGGTTGGAGGAAAGAAGCCACAGCTGCTGTCTCACAGAAGTAGTGACCTTTGGACAGTCCTCTAGAAAAAGGAGTTGTCTTGAGTAAAGGGGAGCATTGTAGTTCAATAAATGGAAAGGCAAGATCAGCACCTGGTGTAGTAAGTGCTGAATATGCCTTAGTATATGGAGCAGAGGCCACAGAGAAGGAGTAGGTCATGAGACTAAAGAAGAGTCTGGGCGAAATCTTACAGGGCTATTTCACATTTGTGCAAGTAATTTAGGCCCTTCAAAATCAGACACTCGCCTCTGGTGGGGAGGGGAGGGATCAGTCAGTCTTCGAGATTCTCTGTGCTACAATGTGGAAGTAGACTGATCAGCCAGTTTGGAACTTGGAGAAAATCTGGCTTAAGGTCACAGGCATATACTGGAAACTTGAGTGTCCCTGGTAGCCACCAGAGGATGTAAACAGAAAGCTGCAAGTGAGGCTTTGGGGGTTAGCTAAAGTGACTGTGGGGAAGGGAGCATGGAAGACAGCTGGTCTGAGGTCTGATCAGACCTCAGTCCCAGGAGTTCTGATAACATGACAGAGCAGAGAGTGGGCAGTGTTTCAATCAAATCTATGCTTCAGCTGCAAGTTACCCTAATTTTGCCTGGCCAAGCAATGGAGAAAGCTGGGAAAGATGATTTCTTAAAAAAAGTTATTGTCCTGGGATTTGGGTGCTGATTCCTTGGCAGGGCCCACCTCCTTCAGAATTCTGCATTTTCTTTGGCAGAACAAGGAAGTTGTGTTGGGTGGGGAGTGAAGGATCAAGTAGCATGCATGAGAATAAGCTGAATTGGTTTGTAGTGTATGTGATCTTCTGGGCCCACAACATTAAGGCATTCTGGATCCGCTTAATGAATGCAGCAGGTTCCTGAAGAATGTGAGTGATCAGAAGCATCCAGATGACTTGGCTTTTATGTGCAGAATTGCCAGATGAGCAGAATGAAGGATGTTCTTTTTTCCACTTTGCCACTTTCCAAAGAGTAGAAGTTGCTTTAAAATGTGTTTTAAATGTGAATTTGGATGTATCGGCCTTTGAATGTTGCTATAACTCTAATCTCTCATTTTATTTCAGTGGTTTATGTTTTGGCTACTTCAGTAAATCATTTTAATGCCAAGTAATATAGGCAAACTCTATTTTATTGGAAAAAATCTTTATTCATGGCAGATTTTCCAATATGTGCCAAAATATCGCTGTCATGATATTTTATGAGTCTGTTCCAAAACAAACAATTGAAGAGCAATTTCAGTGGCAAATGTTAACAATAAAAATGTGATTAGCAATACACTAGTTTGACAATCACATTGTTTTAACAATTCTCGAGGATAGCAGTTGAAGCAACCTTAGTAAATCTTTCAAGTCAACTGTGTCTTTAGAAAAGAGTTTCTTTATGGACCCTTGGCACCTAAAGAATTTAATCACTGGGACATTAAGGTAGTATGGACGGACAGCTACATTGCATTTAAGAAAAGTTTTCAGTCCTGGGCATTAGTCTTTTAAAATTGCTTTTCTCTACTGTAGTTGCAACTCAGCTAATGTGAGTTGGTTCTTGGGAGCATGTTAAAAAGTTTCTTACAATTTCAAGAATCTGCATGCTTGTGTACAATATGCCATTAATAAGATTCTCCTTTACATATGGGCAAACATATCTGAAACAGAAGTGATTTTTGATTAAAATATCAAAATACTTGACCTAGGAAGATATTCTCAAATTTATGCAGACTGCCTGTTAGATACAGGGGATAAATCTCATTCTTCTGCCTATATTTGTACCCATTAATGACTGTTGTAACTTGCAGAATGAAGCTGTATAATGAATTCCTATTGTATATAAAGATGACTTAACACACAACTAACATATCCTCCCATTAAAGTATGTACTGTGAATTTTTTTCTCTTTTGAATGAATATGAATTTGCACAGATGGAGTTCTGGAAGCTTGTATCATAAATATATATTTGGAAAATAACTTTGTAGGGCTAGGGTATAATCCATTGATATTGGAGTGAAAAAAGTGAAGTTGGTCATAAATCAACTGAACAGATGGCTCTCGTTCAATCAGTACCATGTTAGCTGAATGCACAGAGCAAAAGTAAAATTTTTATTAGCACACCTGAGCCAAAGAATAACTAGTTTCTACATGATCAGTTCAACTGGTTTGAAAGAAGATAGTCTTAATTAAAACTACAAATTATATCCAATGAAAAAGAATGCTAAACTAGAGCTTAGTATATATTCAGCCATTCCCAGGGTACAGATTGAAAATGTGTCACATATGATTTCTCCCAAATCAGTGGACTCTTAAGTGTTTTCATTGCTGTAGTTTGGATCTGAAGTGTTCCTAGTGGTAGTACTATTGGGAGGAGGTGTAACCTTTAAAAGGTGGGGCCTCATGGGAGGAAGTTAGGTTGTTGGGGACATGCTCTTGAAGGGGATATTGGCACTCTGGCCACTACCCCCTTTGCTTCCTGGCTATCATGAGGTAAGCGGTTTTACTCCATCACACACTCCTGCCATGATGTGCCACCTTGCCATAGGCCAAAGGCATTGGTGGTAAGCAACCATGGACTGAAAACTCAGAAACTATGAGCCAAAATAAACCTCTCCTTCTTTTGAGTGAATTTATCTTGGGTGTGTGTTGTTGTAATGGAAAGCTGACTAGCTCAATCATCATTCTTGTTTCTATATCTGCTTTAAGTCCTGGGTTTCATTTTGAGGGAAAAAATAGTATTCTTTCTCTCTACAGAAGTCTAGTTAACAAGCATAGGAGATAAGTAAATGAGTGATAAAATGTTAAAAAAAATGCTTTCCAAGATTGTAAGCTTTTGTAGTTTAAAATTTTTACCATTGATTAAGCAAAAGAAAGATGAAGTGGTAGGAAAGGGCCAGTGTTCTTTAACGTGATGCACTCATACAAGATGGTTTGCTTGTGGCTTCCCTGAAGTTTGGCCAGCGCAAGTGTTACCACTCACCTTCTTTCCTAACTCTGGAATATCTAGAAATGTCTAGTCATTGGCAGCTGGCCACTTGTATTAAAAAATAAAATGCTTGCTATTGTCAAGCGTTGTCCAGTCATACTACACCAGAACCATGTGTATTTGGAGCCATTTCACGGAAGAAAGTAAAATGACTCATGGTAGATGCAAATAATCTTTGGAAGAGCCTCATGTGAAACGATGATTATGGTAACCCCAGCAGCTCGGGAGGCTGATTCAGGAGATTTGTGAGTTCAAAGCCAGCCTCAGCAAAAGCAAGGTACTAAGGAACTCAGTGAGACCCCGTCTCTAAATAAAATACAAAATAGGGCTGGGGTTGTGGCTCAGTGGCCGCATGCCCCTGGGTTCAATTCCCAGTACCCGCCCCCCAAAAAAGGGTGATTATGCATTCTCAGTATGTAATCAGTGAATATTAGTTTTTCCTTAAATTCTTCGGAAACATAAGATCCCATAAACTTTAGTTATAAGCAAAACAACTGAGAATACCTAATTTTTAAGAAAGTAGAAAAGTCAGTGAAAAGATACCAGTTTTGATTAAATACAACAGCAAACATCTCTGAGCATTTGATGCTCTTTGCCTTTGTTTTTTTGGGTGAACCAAAAAAAAGAAAAAAAAAAAAGATTTATGTGCTTACCCAGAGCTGCAAAAGATTTTCAGACTAACCTAGGAAATCTGATGTACTAAATCAGTTTATAGATTTATGAGGAAAGTAGAGTTTTTTAAATAGCTCTAGCAAGTGAAATTGCATTTTGGATTTATTAGAAGTACCAAATTGGAGAAAGACTGTGAGGCAAAGCCAGTAAGGACAAATTACTACATAAGATTTTTGGGTTTATCTTTTTGGGTAGCAAAAATAATACCTATTTGTCAGAAGTTTAAATAGTGCATGCTTGTCTAACATATCATGTGAAGGTTTCTTATTTCATGGCTTTCAGCTTGAAGCATGTTCTCCTGGTTATTTTTTAAATGTATCTGTCTCATCTGTTTTCAAAAATGAGACATTGCTTAATTTTCCAACTTTATATTTATCTCATAATGTCCTTGGCAACAATGTATGTGTAGGGCACATGCTTATATTGCCCATATGTATTCTATTTATTTATGTTGCCCATATGTATTCTTCATCCTATTTAATGACCATGTTGTATTTCATTGTGTTAGCAAAGTTTATCTAGCTCAATCTTTGTTGGTGGACATTTCAAGTCTGGCCCTCTGCCTAGAGTTTTCTGCCAATATGAAAAATAATGAGCAAAATATCTTTGTCATCTCTTTCTACACTTGTGTGAAAGCTCATGTTGATGAATCCTATTCCCCCACTGCATGAATTCGAAGCAGATTTCTAATCTCCTGTGGTTGCAAAGGGTATTTGGAATTGTTTGAATCTTCTTGAATGTATTAAGACTTGTGGCCTAACATATGATATATGAAACACTCCTGTTCTCTTTTGGTTACCATTTATTTAAATATGTATACACATTTGTTTAAAGTATGTATATTTTTTATCCCTTCACTTTTAGCCTGTGTGTGTCCTTATGGTAAAGTTAGTCTTATAGGCTTATAGTAGAAACTCACTTAAAAAAAAATCCATTTAGTCATTCCTGTGTCTTTTGATTAGAGAGTTTAATCCATTTACATTTAAAGTAATTATCAATAGGTAAGAATTTAGTATTGCCATTCTGTTCATTTGTTCTGGAAATTTGGTAGTTTCTTCCTCTCTATCTTCCTTTGTGACATTTTTTTTTTGTAGCAAAATGTGTTGATTCCTTTTAACTTTTATGTATCTACTATAGGTTTATTTTATTTTTCTCTGTTATTGCGATAAGGCTTGCATAAAACATCTAATAGTTATAACAGTATATTTTAAGTGGATTGCAACTTAATTTCAACCACACTGTAAACTTTCTTTCATCCCTCATTTTATGTTATTGATGTCACAGTTGATATCTTTGTATATAATTTATTATATTTTATATTATTTTGTATCTTTAACAAGATATCATAGTTATTTTAACTTTCTTTTAACCTTTATGCTAGAATTAAAATTGAATTAAGCACCACTTACCAGTATCAGTTTTCTGAATATGACCATATATTTACCATTACCAGTTATATTGTACCTTTATGTATTTTCCATGTTGTTAGCGTCCTTTCATTTTAACTTGGGGAACTCTCTTTAGCATGTCTTATAAGGCAAGTTTGGTGCTAAAGAACTCTCAGATTTTGTTGTCTAGGAAGTCTGTTTGTCCCCATTTCTGAAGAACAGCTTACAGCTTTGTCCTGTATAATGTTCTTTGTTGGCATTTTTCTTTCTTTCAGTACTTTGAGCTTATCATCTCACTCTCTCCTGACTGATAAAGTTTCTGCTGAGCAACTTTATAGTCTTGCTGCTTTCAGAATTGACTTGTAAAGATTTTATAATAATATTTCTCAGTAAAGACCTAATTCTTTAGGATTCATGGATCTGGATGATGATTTCTCTGTAACAAATTTGGGAATTTTTTGGTTATTATTCCTATGAGAAAGCTCTTTGACTCTTCTCTTTGTTCTTCTGGAATTCTCAAAATGCATACATTGGTTTGCTTGTTTGTGTTCCATAATCCGACAAGATTTCATCCTGTTTTTTCCCTTTTCCTTTTTTGTTCCTCTGAATGGGTAATTGTAAATGATTTGTCTCTGGCTATTTTGACTATTTCTCTGGCTTGATCAAAACTGCTGTTGAAATGCTCTGTTGATCTTTTCTGAAAAGTTCAGGTGTTGCTTTCTTCAGCTCCAGAATTTTTGTTTGGTTAATTTTCGTTTCTCTGTTGAATTCATTTTGTCAGTGTATTGTTTAGTTGTCTATGTTCCTTTGTAGCTCACTGAGTTTCTTTAAAGATGATTAATTTGAATTCATTTTTGGGCAATTCATAGAACTTCATTTTTTTTTTGGTGTCAACTGCTTAAGCCTTATTTTATTTCTTTGCCATTTTATTTCTTATTTTATTTCTTTTGTCATATTTCCTTCATTTTATGAGTTCTGTATTGTATTTGCATTTGAAGTGGTAGACACATATTCCAGTTTTTTACAGACTGGCTTTGGAAGAGAGGCTTCCACTATTGTCTAATTAAAGATTCTGGGGGTCTCTGAGATTCTGGGGCTCTCTCTGACCTTTTCTATGCATGCATCTTCTCATTTTCTGAGTGGAGAAGTCCTAGGATTGCATGTCTTTTCTTGATCCTGTAAAGCCAGATTTGGTGATGAGTCTCTTGCCTGTTTTCCTTTGATCAGTGCCCCAAAGTGTGCAATGTCGTGCTCCTTATGCCAGTCCAACAGAGTCAAGGTTGCCTCTAAGATCTGTACCTACTTTTTGTGTCTGTGTACTGTCTGCAGGAATTCATGTGGGCTCTGCATTGGGTCATGCTATTCATAGTGAGAGGAGCTTCTTTTAGTGAAATTTGTGAGCCAGTTAGCCGGATCCATGATTGGCTGTTGAGAATGACATGCTGGTTGCTATGCTGAACCCAGTTCCTTTCTCCCTGCTTCTAGATGCCTTTATACAATTCATCCATGCTGATCCCTAATTATTCTGAGTGGGGTAGATCAAGCCCTAAAGGCCTTTTGGATATGCATCCTTTAGGGATGGGAAAGGGAGGCACTCATTTTATTTTCACTTTCCCTGATGGAAGAAATTGTGGGCCATAGGGGTCTTTCTCTTGCACCAAGATATGCTGACCACTTTCCCCTTTCTGATATGTCCACACTCAGATTTTTTGTTCCACTGGAGTGCTGGAACTCTCAGCTAGATTTTGGGGCCTCTGCAAAGGTATTCTTGTCTGAGTGATTACCACAATTAGTGACTCTGTAGCAGTGTGAGGGTTGGAGCTTCATATTCTACTGTTTTACTGACATCACAGTACTGTCTTGCTTAACTGCTTTCTGTCATTGTGGTTTGCACTTTCTAAAATTTTAGTAAACTGAATAATAAGGTATGTGTTCTGTCTTGCTTGGCTTCTTCCTTTGAGTATACTTAGAGTTGATCTGCACTGTAGCGTGAAAAATTTGTTTCTTTTCATTGCTGTTCTGTTGTGTAGATTAACAAAATTTACCTGTTCACCTGTTGATAGACGTTTGGGTTCCTTCCATTTGGGGGCTATTGTGGATAATGCTGCAGTGAATATTTGTGCACGAAGTTTTATGTGAATATATGGTTTCATTACTCTTAGATAAATGCCTAGGAATGGAATGGCCAATTTATGTAATTGATGTTTTTTAAACCTTTATGAAATTATGAAACGGTTTTGAAAGTTGCTCTGACATTTTAGTTTGTCATTAGGAGTGAGAGAGTCATAGTTGTTCCCCTTTATTGCTAATACGTGGTATGATTATTCCTTTTAGTTTTAGACATTCATATGGATTTATAGTAGTATATTTTTTATTTGAATTTTTCTCCTGCCTTCTGTTGATGGACTTGTTTGCCATATGTACATCTTTGGTGATGTGCATGTACAAGCTTCAGCCCATTTTTGTCTGTTTTCTTGTTCAGATGTAAGGGTTCTCTTTACATATAGATACAAATACTTATATGGATAATCAGAATATTTTGTGCATTTTCATTTTCACAATGTCATATGTAAAGTTAAAATTTTTAATTTTGATGAAGGTCAAATATTTTTTGCTTACTAGGTATTTTTGTGTCCTAATTTAAGAAGTACTTACCAAAACTAAGTTCACAAAATGTGCTCATCTTTTCTTTTAGAAACATAATAGTTTTCATATCCATAGTATACTTAATTTTCACATGTTATGAACTGAGAGCTCATTTTCTTTCCTGAAGTTATCCAGTCATTCCAGTACCATATGCTGTGGGGATGTAGGAAGAAACCACTGAGGTATATGCCACCCTAGGCTGCAGAATAGTACAAATCCTGAAGGACACTCAGGATTATTCATGCTTGGGGCATACCCTCAATGACTACACGGAAAGTTTCACTCATCCTCCTCTCATCCTCACATTATATCATGTTACACTACCGGTTTCTTTGTTCTCAAACTCCCCTCTTCTATAAAAGAACTGTGCTTCCTTTAAAAAGTTGAGATTGTGTCAAAGAACCTGTCTCCCGAAGTTGTTGGTTCACTTCCTCAGCCTTATCCCCTCCAGAGAGGAAAACACCCACTGGAGATGACAATATGCTGAAAAGGTTGTCCTTTTAGCATGGATGTCCATCTTTAGTCAAAGATTAATCACTCATATGCATGTGAGCCTATTTCTGGACTCTGTTCTCTGTTCCATTGTTTCATATATCTTTATGTCAATATCATACTGTTTTATTACTCTACTTGTATAGTATATCTTGAAACAGTATAAACTCCAAATTTGTTCATTTTTCAAGTATTTGAGCTATTCTGGGTCCTTTGAATTTCCTTATAAATGAATCAGTCTTTTTCTCTTACAACCTTGTTGAAATATTTGTTGGGGTTTTGGTCTCTAAATTTAAAGAGAGATTGACAGGGTTTCATGATCCACAAAATTGGTGTCTCTCTCATCCATGTCTTCCTTAATATTTGTTAGCAGGACAATATTACTTTTTCCAAAGGTATGTATTTTACTTGTTAGAACTTCTAGTAAAATATTGTACAGGTGTGATGATCAGAGTAGACATCTTAGTATTTTTTCAGATCCTAAAGGGAAAGTATTATGTCTGATATAAACTAGTTTTTTTTTTTTAATAAAAGTCTTAATTAGATTGAGGCACTTCTTTTCATTTCTACTTTGTGGGAGATTCACTATGAATGCATTTTTATTTTTAATTTTTTACATTTTACATGATCAGATAGATATTTTTATTTTTTAGTATTATGAATTTATTGATTTTTGAATGTTAAGCCTAAATTGTACCTGAAATTAAAGTCTATTTATTTTTGCTGTGTTATTCTTTTGATATACTGTTCATTTTGATTTAGTAAAATATTTAAAAATTAGGAATTTTTGTGACTGTGAAGCATATTGGGCTGCAGTTCTTTCTTCTAATCTTTTTTTCTGATTTTGTATCAGGACAATGTTGGCTCCAAAGAATGAATGAAACATATTTCTCTGTATTCAATTTTTCTGGGGGATTATATATATACATGTATTATAAATAATATATATAAGCATAGTATTATATGTAATATGTAACATTAAATGTTAATATGATAGTTAATATAATTATATATTACTATAACATATAGAGAGATATTGAGATACAAACACAAGTATGTGTGTATATATTTACATATTTATATTTGAATTGTTATTTTCTCCTTAAATGTTTTGTAAAATTTATTAGTAGACCCATCTGGGCCTAGAATTTCCTTTGTGAGAGGGTTTTAAACTACAAATTCACTTTTGCCTATGGATACAGGGTTATTTAATCTTCCTCTCCCTTCCTCCTTTCCTTTCCTTCCCTTTTTTTTTTCTTTTTCTTTGGTGCTGGGGATGTAACTCAGGTCCTAACATATGCTAAACACATGCTTTACCCCCAGCCCCAAGCTCCACATCTATTTCTTTTTGGTGTCCTTCAAGGTATTTATATATATCATCTCATTTCCCAATTTATTGGCATAAAGGTAATTATCATCATCATCATCATCATCATCTGACCACCTATAGTGATGGCCCTCCTCTCTCTCTGATATTGCTTAAACAACAATAAGAAATTGATGTTCTTATTGTAGAGGTCTTTCACCTCTTTCATTAAATTGACTCCCAGGTATTTTATTTTTTTGAGGCTATTGTGAATGGGGTAGTTTTCCTAATTTCTCTTTCAGAGGATTCATCACTTATGAATAAGAATGCATTAGATTTATGAGTGTTAATTTTATATCCTGCTACATTGCTAAATTCATTTATGAGTTCTAGAAGTTTTCTGGTTGAATTTTTTGGCTCCTGTAAATATAGAATCATATCATCTACAAATAGTGATAGTTTAAGTTCTTCTTTTCCTATTCATATCCCTTTTATTTCTTTAGTCTGTCTAATCACTCTGGCTAGAATTTCAAGGACGATGTTGAACAGAAGTGGTGAAAGAGGACATCCCTGCCTAATTCCAGTTTTTAGAGGGAATGCTTTCAGTTTTTCTCCATTTAGAATAATGAGGTATGTTCCTACTATTCCTATTTTTTCTAGTGTTTTGTGCATGAAGAGGTGCTGTATTTTACCAAATGCTTTTTCTGCATCTATTAAAATAATCATATGATTCTTAACTTTAAGCCTGTTGATGTGGTGAATTACATTTATAGATTTCCAGATGTTGAACCAACCTTGCATCCTTGGGATGAAACCCACTTGATCATGGTGCACTATCTTTTTGATATGTTTTTGTATGCAATTTGGTAAAATTTTGTTAAGAATTTTCGCATCTATGTTCATTAGGGATATTGGTCTGAAATTTTCTGTCCTTGATGTGTCTTTGTTTGGTTTTGGTATCAGAGTGATATTTGCTTCATAGAATGAGTTTGGAAGGGTTCCCTCCTCTTCTATTTCATGGAATACTTTGAGGAATATTGGAATGAATTCTTCTTTTAAGGTCTTATAGAATTCAGCTGAGAATCCATCTGGCCCTGGACTTTTCTTGGTGGGTAGGCTCTTGATGACTTCTTCTATTTCATTGCTTGAAATTGGTCTATTTAAATTGTGTATGTCCTCTAGATTCAGTTTGGGTGGATCATATGTCTCTAGAAACCTGTCAATGTCTTCAAGCTTTTCTATTTTGTTGGAGTATATATTTTCAAAGTAGTTTTTATTTATGTTTTGTATTTCAGTGGTATCTGTCATGATAGTTCCTTTTTCATCTCAAATTTTAGTAATTTGAGTTTTTTCTCTTCCTCTCTTTGTTAGTGTGGCTTGAATATTCATATTTTCTGTTTCTCTCTTTTCCCAATTTGACCAGAGGTTTAATTATTTACCTTCTTAAAGAACCATCTTTTGGTTTTATTTTTTGTTTTCATTTTGTTTTATTAATTTCATTCTTTATTATGTCCTTTTTTGTTTCCTGCTTTTATTTCATTTCTTGCTTTTATTTTAGTTTTTTAATGTAGAAGTATAAGTTACTGGTTTGAGACTTGTATTTCTTTTTTTTTTTTAATGCTTATATTTATGATTATACAAAAAGTCAGAACATGAAATATCAACAGTCATCTGAACTAAAATTTTGGACAACAGGTAAACATCATTTTATTTATAAATACATAGTAAGACTCAAATTAAGAAATTCTCCATCATAGCCCCACAAGGCAGAGAGAGAAAGAGAAGGGAGAAACTATGGAAGCTGTTGCCTCCAGTGGAAATACTGATCATCTGTGTGAGACTTGTATTTCTAATGTAATAATTGTTCGGCTCTTAAATTTTCCCTGAAAGCATTGCTTTATTTCCAACCCACAAATTTTAATAGGTTGTGTTTGTTTTCAGTTCATTCAGCCTGATTTCTAATTTCCACTGCGATTTCATTTTAAGTTCATTGATTATTTAGAAGTGTTTTTAAATTTTCCAATATTGGGGGGAAATGCCAGCATGTTAGTCTGTTTTCTATTGCTCTAGCAGTATACCCAATGCTGTATGGTATGGGCTCACAAGTCTGAAGCCCAAGATCATGGTGCCAGCATCTGCTCAATTCTGGTGAGGGCGTTTTATAATTGCATCATGACATGAATCTTCCAGGAGCATGTGTGAGAGGGAGAGACTACATGGCAAGACAGCAAGACAGAGAGATTCTGGAGCCAGGTGTGCCCTTTTAAAACCTTGTTCTTGAGGGAACTGTCTGAGATCCTGAGAGAGCTGTGTTGATCCTTCTGAGGGCAATGCCCCCAGTGACCTAACTACCTTCCATTAGCTGCCCCCTCCAAAGGTGCCATCAACTCACACTGGGTACCATGCTTCCAGCATATGAACCCTTGAAGGGCACACACAAACTATCTAAACCATAGTGAACACCCACACACACACACACACACACACTCACACACTCACACACACTCTCTCTCTCTCTTCAATTTAATTGCACTGTGGTTAGGGAACACAGTTTGTATGAGTTACGTCCTATGTAATTTCTTCAGATTTATTTTTTTGCCCAGTATATGGTCTGTTTTGGTAAATATTCCCCACATTCTTAAAGAATGTGCATCCTGCTCTTCTTGGAATATTCTATGAGTGTCAGTTCCATCAATTTGGTTGTCAGTGTAGTTCAAATTCCCTATATTTTTATTGTTTTTCTCTGTCCTGTCACATATTAGTAGAGGAGTAGTGGATTCTCTTGACTGCAGTTGTGTCTTCACTTTGGTTATATCAGTTTTGTCTGCTCTTTTGAAGATCTGTTATTCCATATGAAAATTAAATGTAGGATTGTAGTGGTCTTTATAAATGGATTCCTTTATTGTTGAAATGACCCTCTCTTGGCAGTGTTCCTTTTTTTTCTCTTGTGTTGGGGGGGTGTACCAAGGATTGGTACTTAGGCACTTAACCACTGAGCCACATCCCCAGTCCTATTTTGTATTTTATTTAGAGACAGGGTCTCACTGAGTTGCTTAACACCTCACTTCTGCTGAGGCTGGCTTTGAACTCTCAATTCTCCTATCTCAGCCTCCCAAACCACTGAGATCATAGACATGCAACTCCATGCCTGACCTTGGCAGTATTCTTTGTCCTGCAATGTATGTGATGTTAATATCACCATTGGTCATAAGACATATTGGTCCCCATACCTCAACTCTTTAACAATATTTATATTTATATTTAAAATTGTTTTCTTGAAGATAGTGGGGCTTACATTTTTATTCAGCTTGACAATATAAGTTGTCTTTTTAATGGGTTTGAAACATTTCCATTTGACATAATTGTTGATGTTTTTGTATTTAAATTTGTTGTCTTACTACAGTTGCGTATCTTTTAACAGGGATATTTCTGAGAAATGTATGATTAGGTGATTTTCTTGTTGGGTGAACATCAGTGTGTATTTAAACAGACCTACATGGTATGGATCAATCACACCATGTAGCCTTCTGGTTCCATCAGGAGATGCAGAAAATGTACGAGACTACTGCCTGTGTCACAGGTATATTGCTTTATAGTAAACTCCTTTTCAGTAAGTAGGGGTACACTCTAAAGTAATAAATATGTATAATACTGTTAATAATAATCTAGTAATCATCCCTCATCATTATCAAATATTGTGTACTTGACATAATTTTCTGTGCTGTACTTTTATATGACTGGCAGTGCAGTAGGTGTATGTAGACCAGCATGAACACAAACGTAATGCAATGCACTTTGGAGTTACGGTGGCTACAGCATCACTAGGTGAGATTTTTCAGCTCCATTATGATCTTATGGGATCTTATATGTGCAGTCCATCATTGACCAAAACATTGTTATGTGGATTGTGACCATACAGTTTTCCTATATTTGCTATTGTTTTTTTTTTCTTCTTTGCCTGTCTTCTTTTGGATCAATTGAGTATTTTCCTTTTTAGTAGCTGAAGTAGAATCGACAATATGTATCTTCAATTTGTGCCAGTCTGCCTACTGTTATGTAGGAGTTATCTTGATATAATGGTGACCTCCAAGTATGCTTTCAGATGAGTACTGAGAGCTCATTGAATGTAAAGAATCTCAGACGAAATAAGTTATCTCACATCATGTGATTTACTAAATCAATCAATTACATACAGTGAGAAGCAAGGCATAGGGTGAAGTGCAAGCAGACTGAAGTACCTGAATTCTGAGGAACAGTATGTTTATATTTATCTTCTCTCTCTGCTGGGTCAACCTTTCTCGGAGTAGAAATTTAAGAGGGCCCAAATATGAAAAGTATCTTGAACCAATAACACTTATTTGCTCTGTAAGATGTGCAGAGATGTGGAGTTGGCCCTGGCTGTTGTTTGGCAGTGCTCTTGCTGAACATTCATGGGTTTTGTGTTTGTTAAGCAAAGAACATACAAGGCTTGAAGAGATGCCAACAATGTGTGGCTTTATTCAAACTATGTAGGTACTGAATATTTGCTGCTTTCTATTTACTGTGTCATGAATATTTAGGGCCCAGATGTCTCATGTATAGTTAATGATGCATGAATATTAGGTCTCTTTTGATTCTTTCATCTATTTCTATTCATGTTTATCCCACATATGTTCCATCTACACATGGCATATCATTTTTTCTTCTATATCAGAATTAAATACTCTCGTGTAATCTAGAAATGTACTTTATACCACTTCATGTCTTAAGAGTAAGAAACTTACAGCAGTGTGCTTTTGTTTTACTGATTTATTATTACATACAACATAAAACCCAACCATTGTGAAAGCCTACCCAATGTGGCTATGGCTGCTCACCATCTCCTATCGTCTCAGGCCTCCTTTTCCTAACTGCTTTCATCATAGTGAACTCCTAACAGGCCACAGGTGAGCCTACTTTATTCTTACATAGGACCTTTGATTTTACTCTTCTGTCTCACCCTTCAATGTGTCAAGAGGCCCTTCTTTTCCACCTTGTCTTAAATAATCCTGTGGGGGTGAGTGGCCATGTCTGTTGCCCCAACCTCACCTATCATCTGGTGCATGGCAGCCGCAGGTATTGGATACCCACTTACTACAGTATCTATTGAGTAATTATGTGTGGAGCACTCATCATTTTTAAGGTAATGCTGGATTTAATATGCACAAGTTTTTTAAAACATTTTTTTTAGTTGTCAATGGACCTTTATTTTATTTTTATGTGGTACTAAGGATCGAACCCAGTGCCTCACACATGCTAGGTAAGCACTCTACCACTGAGCCCCAGCCCCAACCCTAATGTGCACAAGTTTTAAAATGATTTTGAAATATTTATAAATGAAATCAATCTGTCATTTTTGTGTCATCTTTGTCAGCTTTTGAATTTATATTTTGAAATATTTATAATTTTACAAGAAGTTGCAAAGCTAGTGCAGACAGGTCTCATGCTATATCCAGTTTCCACTGACGGTTGTAGCATATACTATAGTGTAATACCAAAACTAGAAGATATACATTGGTGCAATATGTTTGTATAGGTAAATTTTTGTGCAATATTTTGAGGTTTGTTCATAGCCTAGGATAGGGTCTATTTTCATTTATATTTTGTTGATACTTGGAAAAAATGCATCTGGTACTCTTCATAGCATTGTACAAATACTGATTAGATTCTGTTAGTTGAAGGTGTTGTTGAGTTCTTCTATATCTTTGCTGATTTTCTTTTTAGTTTTTGTATCAATTTGTTTCCCAGTTTGTGCTTCAATGTTTTGTTGCTTGGATTACACATGTTTAGGGTTTCTGTGTCATTTTGGTGAATTGAATCATTATGTAATTTTATCATTACATGATTTCTATGTTCCTGTAATCTTCTTTCCTCTAAAGTCTACTATTTTACATCAATATAGCCATACTTTCTTCTTCATCATCATCATCCTAGGGTTTGAACCCAGGGGTGCTCAACCACTGAGTCACATCCCCAGCCTCTTTTTATATTTTATTTAGAGACAACATCTCGCTGTGTTGTTTAGGGCCTAAATGTGAGGCACTGGGTTTGATCCTTAGCACCACACTGAAAAAAATAAATAAAGGTATTGAGTCCATCTACAACTAAAAAAAGTAAACACACACACACACACACACACACACACACACACACATGAGATATATACAAGTTACAGCATACTAATGTCACCATTTTACCAGTTTAAATAAAGTATAGAAACTATCTCCCTTCACAGAAAATTTGTTTAAAAAGTTCAGCTCTGAAACTCTGTGATTTGGTTCATTTTTAGGATATTCTAATTCTTTGACCACTTTTTCAAAGAACAAATTTTTTAGTACAGCCTTAAATTTTGATAGCAAGGTTACAAAGGTAGTATAATTAGGTCCTGTAAGCCTTTACCGAGTTTCTCTGAGTTCTGACATTACTATGGTGAAGGATCCAGAATTTTATTCAGATTTCACTAATTTTCTGTAGTGTCCTCTCTTTTCTGGGATGCACCAAGAATACTGCATGATACTTATCATGTCTCCTTAATATTCTCTGGTTGTATCCGTTCCTCATACTTTCCTTGATTTATAAGACGGTGGTGGTTTTGAATAGCCCTGCTGTTCTGTAGATTGTGCCTAATTCAGGTGTATTGATTTTTCTTTTTCTCATGAGACAGGTGTTATGGATTTGGGAGCGAAAATCCACGGGGATGAAGTGCCATTCTTATCACATCATGTCAGTGGTACCTGTGGCCAATATGACCTCTCACTGATAAATACTAACCTTGGTCACGTGGCTGAGTTTTGTCAGCCTCTCTGCTGTGAGGTTACCACCTTTCCCTTTTCCATACTTCACTCTTTGGAAGCAAGTCTCTAAACACTTTTGACATTCAAAGGATGAGAAATTTAAGTTCTACCTGCTTGAGGGCAGAATATTTACATAAGCTATTTGGAAGTTTCCTACACAGGAGATACATCTTTTTCTTCCATTTGTTCATCCTATGGCAACTTTTAAAATTCCTTTCCCAGTTATCGTTCTTAAAGTTTTTTCTTCTTTATTTTGGAAATTTGAATTTTTTTCTATAATATCATCTATGCCGTTATTGGAGTGGCATTGTGTGAATTCTTTAATACGTATTGTTATTTACCCTGTCTTCCTCCTAATTTGATATATTTGTGACTTGTCCATTTGGTCTATGTTAAGATAGCTAGTGTTTTATTGGATTTAATGGTTCCCCTCTGCCCATAAGAACTTGTTTTTGGATATTTACCAATTTTATTGATTTTATTCTATTACATTAATTCCTTAATAAAACTTCTTTAATCAATTTCCATTAGTGTTATTTTATTCTTTTCCTGATCTCTTGATTTAAGTACTTCTATCCATTTGCCAATTTTCTTTGTGGTAAATAACAGGTGTCTGGTTTTATCTTCTTAGCCTGAGCTACCTCTATGTCCTTGAAATATGTCAGGGAGAGAAGTCAATGGAAAGCATTATCTTATGGAGATTTTTGTTTTTTTGTTTCTTTGTTGTTGAGTTGGTGATGGAATCCAGGGCCTTGCACATGCTAGGCAAGTGCTGTGTCACTGAGTTATATCCCACATTCCATGTGGAGGTTTTGTGTCTGATTTCTGTTAATCATTGTGGTTCAGTCAGTTATTCTTTGGGGCACTTTAGGAGTTAGGGGAAAGAATGAAGCCCAGGTCTTGACTTTAGTGAGCTCATAGTTAATGAGTTGACAGACATAAATCAACAAATATAACACAGTCTAATGTCAGTTATAACAGACACGCAGTGGTGCAATTTTGGGGGGTGCCTGAGCTTCCCTTCCACAAGGAGGAGACGCTGGGCTGAACAAGGAGTGTTGCAGTTTTCATGTTGGACTTTGGTGTTACAGGCTGAAGTATGTACTTGCTGTTTCTTTCCCTAAAGTGTGTATGTGCCTGTCCTTTTGCTTGTTAAACTCTTTCTGCTCTTCCTTGACCATTAGCTCCCCAGATCTCTGTGCCCTCAGGTATCTCTTCTGGAGGATCATCTAAACATGTGTCTGGGTCAGATACAAGTCTGCTCAAAATGTTCTGTTTAACTGTGGAATATTTGTGCTCAGAATACCCTGTGTATCTCAGGAATATTTGTCACTATTTGTGGCTTTACATTTGTGAAATGAGCTAATTAAAGTCCATCACTAGATGGATGACTTCCTGTTTGGTCACCACTGTGTCCTGCACTCAGATCACTTACTGGTAGTAGCAGACACTCACTAAATGCCTATATGAGTGAATACATGCTCCAGGGCGAGTTCTGGTAGATCTAGCCAATGATGAGATTCTACTTCATGCCAAGGAGTTTGGGCTTCACCTCATGTGCTTTCAGGAGTCTTGGAAGAATGTTAAGGGAAGGATTTGATCTTCAGATTTACATTTAGAAAGATCTACCTGAGAGTCATTTGTATGGGGACCACATTTTGTAACATTGTTAAGTAATTAATTTTTTGTTTTGTAGATGTTAACAAGAAGTTGTTATGTAGTAGCTTTTCCATTTCATAAACACCTTTTCTGGACATTGTTTTTATATGTTGATATCTATTCTCCCTTGTGGTGTGGCTGGGAATTGTTTTCAGAGTTTGTGCCTGTAGTAGGCAGAATGATGTCCCCATTCCTGCAATGTTCACATCCTAGTCCCTGAAACCTGTGAATATGTTACATGGCATTGGGGGATTAAGGTTGAAGATGGAATTAAGGTTGTTATTTCACTGACCTTAATATAAGGAGATTGTCCTGAATCATCCTGTGTGCCCAACATGATCATGAGGGTCCTGTAAATATTGAAGGAGGAAACGTCATGTGATGTGGAAAAGACTCAAGAGACCATTGCAGGGTTTGGCACTGGGAGAGGCCAAGGAATGCAGCAGCCTCTAGAAGCTAGAAAAGGCCAGAAAGTTCCCCTAGAGCCTCCAAAAAGGAAGTCAACTCTGCAGGCACCTGGATTTCTAGTCCAGTGAGACCTGTCTTGGATTTCTATAAGATAATAAAGTGCATTTTTGTAAGCCTTGAGGATTGTAGAAATTCCTTATACCAATAATAGGATATGAGCACAATGCCACCTACTTTTTTTTTTTTTTAATAATAAGTCTGCCATATAAGTGGTTGAGAAACAATACAAAACAGTCTTTGGAGAAGCAGCAGCTGAGATTAAATATGATATCTACTTGGATCTTTTTGTGTGTGTATATTCTATGGGCCAAAAAGTATTCACTTATGTTTGATGTTTTTTAGATTAAAATTCATAGTATGGTTCTTGATCTAAATTGATCAAAGCAGAAATAATGTTCTTTTTTTTCTAATGCTGTCCCCACATGATTCACATGTGAATAATTCCTGCTGTGCTATATAACTGTGGCAATTTCTAGATTTCATTGTAAAAATGATTCATTTTCTTTCCACGATAGGTTTTTCCTTTGAAATATATTACTCATAAGCTCTGGGAGATTGCTCACATATGTCTCTCTATCTGTCTGGTCTCCTGAGATACTCTGTATCTATTGAAGCACTGAATTTTTATTTTATTTCACTATAAAATGTTTTATAGTTTTTCCATAGCCCCAGTTAAGCTACTTTTACACAATTAATATTTTAGAGGGTCTAGTTTGCAAAGTAAGCAGTGTTGAAAACCCATTTAGAGAGATGGCAGAGCAAAGCAGGTTGAAGTGAAGTCAGATCTTTCTACTCCTTCCTCCGATGACTACACAGGAGACAGTGGGACCGGATAGGCAAGTCCAGGACTTCTCTGCTCTGATCAGTTTCTCACTGATTTTTATAATGTTCTGTGGGTCCATGCATCCCTAAGAGGCCTTAGAATTTTATGGCTTATTAACTCCAGCCCACCAAGAAGTCAGAGACTTCTAATAATGAAAGATGTGTTTAGAAATGCCTTTTTTTTTTCCAGAAAGATTTTTTTTCTTAATTTAGAAAAAATTACATGTCAGGAGGGCTCAGTGTACCTGTTGTTCAGGAGTTGTTTGTTCTTTTTTTTTTTTTCCACGTGATATGATATGAATGGTAAACCTTACCTTTGAGATCCTCTATCATACAGAGATGATATGATCTCAAAAATCTCTACCTTTATGTTTTCAAGGTCCTATTGCTTTTTTTGTCTACTTCTGATAACATCCAGCATAAACCATTCCTCTTGGGGCAGTAATTAGAAAGTCCTAATTGAATGTGGGCAGTGCTAAATCATTAGGACCTGCCTAGAAACCAGGTCCTGCCTTTGGGTTTTTCCCATGTGGCTAGTCACTGCTACTCCCTCCAGTTCCCCAGCAACAGAGTTTGGATTTCTGTTACCAAAGTGAACCCAAAGGACAGCTCAAGGTGCTTCTATACAGAACTCATTGTTTGCTTTCACCAGGGATTTCATTGTGTGGGAGATGGACTATCTTCCTAAAAAGAAGTTCGACCTGGGATATGATATGCAGAAGGGGTGACCAGAGGGGAATTCAGTCATAGAACTAAACTGTACTTAAGAAATAAAAATTATACAGTTTTACATGTCCTGAGCAGTGTAGGTTTTGAGTATCCATTAAAACCACCAGTGAATCTCCAGTGTTGAATTACATGATGCAATATTATTAACTATAGTCACCCTCTGTGTAATAGACTTCATAGTTAACATTTTAGCATGTGTGCATATGAATTTGCTCATATGTATATACACACATGTGTACACATATATGCATATGTTATGCATGTATCCATATGTGTGCATGTTTATGAACATATATGGTTGTAGATATAGATATCAAAAACAATTATAGGCAGACCTCTTTGCCTGGTTCCACTATGCATGAATTTCAGTTACCATGGTTTAATTAAATAACTCCAGTTTCCATCAACATAGTCTAAAGGGGACCCTCTTAGATATGATTCATTGCTTTTCTTTTGTAGTTTTAAGAATTGTCTTTCTCTTGTACTTTCGACAGTTTGACTATAATATGCCAGGTGAGAATCTTTTCTGGTCATGTCTATTTGGGGTTCTTTGAGCCTTTTGAACTTGGATGTTCATCTTTCCCAAGATCAGGGAAGTTTTCAGTTATTATTTCACTGAATAGGTTTTCTCTGCCCTTCCATTTTCTTCTCCTTTGGACATTCCCAAAATGTGAATATTTGTTCACTTAATGGTAACTCAGAGCTCTTGGAAGTTGTCATCATTCTTCTCTTTTTCTTTCTGTCTCACTGGAATATTTCAAAAGACCTATCCTTAAGTTGAAACATTCTTTTCTTCCACTTGATCTGACCTTTTGAGACTTTCAAATGTATTTTTTGACTCATTGAGCTGTTTTCCGCCTAGATTTATGTTTGTTTGTTTTTTTTTTCCAAGGGGGAATGATTGACCAAATTATACTGTTATATATATACATGTGCTAATGCAGCAAAAGATCCTATTGTTATGTATAATTTTAATGTACCAATAAAAAGGAAGAGATCTTTATCTCTTTGCTAAATTTCTCATCTATATCGTACAGTCCTTCTTAATTTCATTCCCCTGTCTGTACTCCCTTGAATCTAACTGAGTTTCATTATAATCATTCTTTTAGATTTTTCACCAGGTATTTCATCCATATTGTTTTTCATCTGTTGCCCGAAGAGTTATTGTGTTCTTTTGAAAGCATCATGTTGCCTTGGTTTTCCTACATTTTGTGCTCCAGCATTTATATTTATACATCTAAAGGATCAGTTTTCTCTTCCATCTTTATGGAGTGGCCTTTATGGTAAATTACTTGTTCCTGGGGATATATGTGTCTTGGGGTGTCAGTTTGGAATGTAATGTTGGCTTTGGTTCCAGCTCCACAGTGTTCTGTAATTTCTTTGGCTGTAGTAAATGACTTAGGGCACAATGATATCATGACAGAGTTGAAGAAACTGTCTCTAAGGGCCACATAGGGCCACTCAGGCAGATGTAGCACAGAGAGCAGTGGGTGTGGGGTACCCCCTGTGTGGCCACTCCAACAATGGGAGTGGTGGCACCAGTCAGGCAATGGGGGTTTTCTCATGTACTTTCAAGATAAGTTCTTTCTGTTTTGGGCCTCTGATCCTGGATGCCTAAGTGGTGGTGGGAACCCTGAAGCACCTCCAGTGGCCTGAGCCCACAGACTATGTGTGGAAAGGCAGTGGCTACAGGAACTACAGCATCCCATATGTGGTTCTCACACTCAGGTCCAATGGCAGCAAGAGTCTAGACATGACATGGGTGGCAAGGGGGCAGTGGGAGCCTCAGCACTCATTCTCAGCCTGTGCAGCAGAGCAATCCCAAGTGCATCATGAGGCTGAGACTGTGGCAACAGAACTGTGGTACTAGCTCCCAGACTCAACAGTGTCATGTGCCCAGATAGCATGGAGGTGAGGTGACCACAGGAACTGCTTGGGATCTGCTTTCAGTCCTGGCTTTGTTGTGTGTTCACCCTTGTCTGACCATGCATTTGGCTCCAGAGCAGAAGCATGTGGCCTTGCTTCTTAAGGGCAATACCCTCTGCTTTCCTCTGCACTAAACATCCACCTGTCTCTTGTAATGCAGGACACCAAGTGGGATTGGTTGCTGGGGCCACAGTTACTCAGGTGGGTTAAGTTAGGTTTATGAGGCTGCAAGTGTGGTAGAATGTGTGTGGGGTCCCAGAGATGAGAATGTGCATGGAGTTTCTGGCTCCTATAGTAATATGAATTTGAACAATGGCTCCCTTCTCAGGATGGCACCTAGCTACAGCAGTCAGGGTTCTTGGGATTGTCAGATGATGTCAGAGATCCTTTTCTAAAGCAAAGCTACTGCATAGACTCCAGGTTACACCCTTAAATGGACTTTACGCTGTGACACTGTGAAACTTTCTAGTAGCTAGGATTGCTGTCATCTGTACAATAAAGTTTGTGGGGTCCTCTCTTGTTCATTATTACCTCTGCAATGGAGTGTCTCCCCTGCTCCCCAGCTTGGGAACTAGGTGGCATTTCCCAGGGTGCTTTGTTCCTCTTTCTGTGTCGTTGTCCTAGGTCTCTTGAGTCTTAAATGCTTCCAGTCTCTCTTGGGCTGAAATCTAGCTTTCTCCCATGGTCAGTTACCTCAAAATAGAGCTGTCCACCTGTTGCTTTAGTTCCTTTTTTTAAAATTTATTTATTTTGATTCATTGTATACAAATGGAGTACAGCTGTTGTTTTTCTGGTTGTCCATAAAGTAGAGTCACACCATCTGTGCATTCATACATGTACACAGGGCAATGATGTCTGTCTCATTCTGTTATTATCTTGCCCCCCATCCCAACCCCACCCCTCCCTTCCCTCTATGCTATCTATCCTTCCTCCATTCTTGCCTCCCTTCCACCCGGCATTATGCATCATCATTCACTTATCAGAGAGATCATTCAGCCTTTGGATTTTTGAGATTGGCCAATCTCACTTAACATAACAGTCTCCAACATCATCCATTTACCTGCAAATGCCATAATTTTATTCTTCTTTATGGCTGAGTAATATTCCAATGTGTATATATACCACAGTTTCTTTATCCATTCATCTATTGAAGGGTATCTAGGTTGGTTCCACAGTCTAGCTATTGTCAATTGAGCAGCTATGAACATTTATGTGGCTGCATCACTGTAGTAATCTGATTTTAAGTCCTTTGGATATAGGCCAAGGAGTGGGATAGCTGAGTCAAATGGTGGATCCATTCCAAGTTTTCTAAGGGATCTCCACACTGCTTTTCAGAGTGGCCGAACCAACTTTCAATCCCACCAGCAATGTATGAGTGTACCCTTTTTCCCCACATCCTCGCCAACACCTGTTGTTGCCCATATTCTTAGTAAAAGACATTCTAATTGGGGTAAGATGAAATCTTAAGGTGGTTTTGATTTGCATTTCTCTTATAACTAGGGATGTTGAACATTTTTTCATGAATCTGTTGATTGCTTGTAGATCTTCCACTGTAAAGTGTCTGTTCATTTCCTTGGCCCATTTATTGATTGGGTTATTAGTGTTCTTGGTATAAAGATTTTTAAGTACTTTGTAGATTCTGGAGATTAGTGTTCTATCTGAAGTGTGTGTGGCAAAGATTTTCTCCCACTCTGAAGGCTGTCTCTTCACATTGCTGATGGTTTCCTTTGCTGAGAAAAAGCTTTTAGTTTGATTCTATCCCAATCATTGATTCCTGCTTTTATTTCTTGCGTTTTGGGAGAACATTCTCAGCAAAATATTCCATGAGGAAGAAATGAAGAGCAATAATGTAAACCAGCATAGGGAGGAACTACCCTAAAGGAATAACCAAATAAAGGAGACACCAAGTCAAGTTAAAAAACAAAAATAAGCCATAATGATTGCGAATACAAATCATATCTCAATAATAATGAATGTTAATGGTCTGAACTCATCAATCAAAAGACATAGACTGGTAGATTGGATTAAAAAGACCCAACAATATTCTGCCTCCAAGATGCATCTCATAGAAAAAGATACCCACAGACTAAAGGTAAAAGGACGGGGAAAAACATACTACGCACACAGACGCAGTGAAAAAGCAGGGGTTTCCATCCTCATATCAGATAAAATGGACTTCAAGCCAAAATTAGTTAGATGGGATAGTGAAGGACATTTCATTCTCCTTAAGGGAAGCATAAATCAGCAAGACATAACAATCATAAATATTTATGCCCCAAACAACGGCGCATCCAGGTATGTCAATCAAATCCTTCTCAACTCCAGGAACCAAATAGACCACAGCACAATAATACTGGGTAACTTTAACACACCCCTCTCACCATTGGACAGATCTTCCAAGCAAAAACTGAACAAAGAAACTATAGAACTCAATAACACGATCGCTATTTTAGACTTAACAGACATAAATAGAATATTTCATCCATCAAGAAGTGAATACACTTTCTTCTCAGCAGCACATGGATCCTTTTCTAAAATAGACCATATGTTATGCCACAAAGCTACTTTTAGCAAATACAAAAAGGTAGAGATACTACCTTGTATTCTATCAGACCATAATGGAATGAAATTAGATATCAATGATAAAATAAAAAACAGCTTTAGTTCTTTTATGGAAAAGGAAGTGAATGCTGGGTAACTCTGTTCACATATTAATTGCACAAATTGATGGGTTTCACACATTTCCATATGTTGTAAAACAATGTGGTCAGAACCCATAAATGACACTATGAGGATGTAGTCTGTGGAAATTACTACAATAAAAGCAATTTTAATTTCTATAACAATTAGAGAAAAAGATGGAAAGAAACACAGATTAAGGGAACTTAAAGAGTGTAATTAATATCAATGTGTGCACCTTAAACTAAAAATCATTTGCAAGACAATTAGAAATTTGAACATTGACCATATATTTGATAATATATGGTTTATTTAAGTTTATAAGTAATATGTTTATTATATTTAAGTAATATGTTCATTTAATTTTTATTTAAGATTTATTTTATTTAAGTTCATAAGCAATATGTTTATTATATTTAAGTAATATAAGTTTATTTTATTTTTAAGGGCAAGAAATCACAAAAACAATATCCATTTCTTATCTGTTTCTGTATGTTTGAATTCCAGGCAGGCTCCATGGGATCTCCTGCCTAGGGTCTCAGTGCTGAAAATATTGTGTTGGCTAGACTGTGCTCTTATTTAGAGACACAGTGGAAGTATCCTAAGTTCATCCACATTGTTGACAGAATTCCTTGTTTTAGGATTGAAGTGTCCACTTTCTCACTGGCTGTTGGCTAAGAAGCACTCCTGAAGGCTACCCTCACGTCCTTGTTCAATGGTTCCTTCCATTCCAAATAGAATTATCTGGCAGTGCTTGTCATATTTTGAATGTTTCCATTTTCCTGTTCTGCAAACCAACTGAAGAAATTGCTCTTCCTTTTTAAAACTCATGTCGTTAGGTTAGACCTGCCAGCATAATCTCCAAATCTTAAAAGTCAGCAGTCTGGTGATATAGTTACCTTTGCAGACGCCTTAATGGCATGTAATGGCATCTTAGAATTCTGCCTGCCATGCTGATGAACAAATTGAAATTGAACTTCACTCTTCAGGTGGATGAATAGGAAAGAACAGAGTGAGAAAGAACATTAGCTTATGGGTAATTAGATTAAGGCAGTGAAGTACCACTTGGTGCATTAGTACCCTCAGTTGTCAAGTAGTGTTCATCTACTTGATTTCAGCTAGATAAACTCAACTGAAGGCAAAACCTACCTTTTACTTCTCTTGGCAGTCCTAGAACCTAAACTTTGATGGTTGCACCATTTACACTTCCTCTAACAGCATAGAAGAATTCCAATTTCTCTACATTCTCACCAATAGATTTTTTTATAACAACATTATTAGAGATAGCCATAATTATAAGTGCATGGTGATATCTCAAATTGTTTACCCAGTTACTTTCCTCTATTTTTTTTGAGATGTTGGAGTTTCTTATTTATCCTGGATAATCATCCCTTATAAGATAAATGATTTGCAAATGTTTTCTTGCATTCCATATGATGTTTTTTTCAGTCTGCTAATTGTTTCCTTTTATGCACACAGGTTTTTATTTTTCAGGTTTTTAGAAAACATTTTTTAATGCCTGTGCTTTTGGTATGATATCCATGATACATAGCCATTGCCAAATGTAATGTCTTCAAGCTTTGTTTTCTTCTATAATTTTTATAGTTTAAGGTTTTATTTTTAAGTCTTTAAATCAATTTTGACTTCATTTTTGTATATGATGTAGAGTGAGGAGGGAACTTTATTCTTTTGCATGTGGACAATTAAACAGATTTTCTAAACAATGAACACAGGATATCATCCCTTTATTTATATCTTCTTTTATTTGGGAGGTAATATGGATTGAACCCAGGAATCCTTAACCACTGAGCCACATCTCCAGCCCTGTTTATGTTTTATTTAGAGACAGGGTCTCACTAAGTTGCTGAGACTGGCTTTGAACTTGTGATCCTCCTGCCTCAGCCTCCCAAGTTACTGAGATTACTGGGAGTGCACCCTGCGCCCAGTGTATTTATATTTTCTCTACCAGTGTTTTGTAATTTTTAGTGTAAAGTGTTTTGCTTCCTTGGTTAGGTTTACTTCCAACTATTTCATTCCTTTTTATGTTAATATAAATTATGAGATTTTTTCCTTAATTTCCTTTTCAGATTGGTTGTTAATTATTGTATATGCTGTGGTGAATTTTCAGAAATGTATGAAATACCTGAAAACTGTTTTGACATTTTATAGAATTTAGAATTTGACTTCTGTCTATGAGAAAGATCATAATGGGCATGTTGTTCAAGATTTCCTTATCTATACAGATTTTTTCCCCTTCATCTATCCTAGATTGAGGGAGGTGAGTAAAGTACCCTATTATTAGTGTTTTTACATATTTCTCCCCACATATCTTGGTTTATGAAAATTTGTTCTATTATTTGATTCATACATATTGCTAATTATTATTTCTTTATTAAATTTTCATCCCCCAATCTTTTCTCCTCCCAAAGATACCATTCTTTTCATGTGAGAGATTTTCCTTATTAAGTCCTATAGTTTCTCATCTGTTCAGTCAAGATTGGTCCAAAAATCCATTTAATTAGTGAATGGCGATTTCAGTTAGTCATCATAGCTTTCCCTTCATGGCATTTTGCAGAAGCAAAGATGTTTTGGAAAGCCTTTTTAAAACACAACCTGCGTATATAGCAGGTGCTCATGCTCTTTACAGAGGAGCGTGAACAGTTACTGCCGCCTTCCTCTGCTACTTCCTGTGTTTGTGTCCCTGAACAGATTGATGATGGTTACAATCCACCATGCCATGCCCTAGGATTCACATCTAGATAGCTCTGCAGGAGCTTCCTGCTGGAAGTACACAAGCCAGCAGTTGGAGTCAATAATCACCAAGTGCTGTAAATATGATGAAAGTTCATCAGAGCCTGGGAGGAAGATGAGCAAAGGGGCTAAGGCTAAAGGAGGTGAGGTGTAAGACACCGGCACATGAAAAGTGCATGATTTCTGGCTGCCCGTTCAAGGCTGTTCAGGAGCTGCCTGGTAGAAGACCCTTTCTCTACCAGGTGCTATGTTGCTGTTAAATGAGACTGTAATTATGGTATAATGCTTTCCTTACAACTATAAATAAAAAACAAAGTGTTCATCTTCCTGAATGCTTACTTCCTGATTGTAGAATGGGTAAGATTTTAGATGATCCATCTCTTCTTATTAATTCCACAGGGGTTCATAGTGGAAAATAAATGAGACTTATTTGTGCTTGCAAATCAAATTGCCATAAAAGGTTATTTCAATAGACAGAGGCAAAATCATAATAAAATAATTTAGTAAAAATGGGAGCTAAGAGTATGCTTAATGGAACATGATTAGATTTAATTTTCTTACTGTTTCCATCATTAAAGCTCCATTATCTTTTCTGAGACCTCATTTGGGCTTCCTGCCACACCGCAGTTCTGAGGCATTTCTCAGGCACATATAGAAGCCTGTAAGTTCCATTAAAAAACGAAAATAGCTAATAATATTCTGTTCTTTCATTTCTACTATTTGATATCTGTGTCTCACTTCCAGAATTTCTTATATTCCCCTACTCACCCCATCTCTTGGAAGCCATAAGTATCATTATCTAAGAGCTTACATCGAAAAGAAGTTAGATTCTAAAGTTGAAAACAAAACTGAGTTGTACTGACAGATATCTCTGAAGTGCAGAGTTTCTGAGGATACTTCAGAATTCATCTCGTTATTCCTTTGCTTTCAAGCATATCCACAGCTGCTAAATGATATTTTCAGATAAGAACAAAATCGGTAATCCGTAATTGCACTAGCTTTTCATATCATGCAGAACTTGATAGATCAGAATAGTTAGGAATCCAAGTTCCTAAAAAACTTCCGGAAAACATTGCCCCTTTGATGTAATGTAGCTTGAGAGAAGGTGCTGACCTTTCCAGCCAGAAGCAGAGCCTACTTCATTGAAGTTGGCTCTAAAGTCAGTGCCTGAAAGGGAAGTGTGGAGATCAGGTGTTGACAGCCTGGTCAGAGATGAGTTGAGGTGCTCAGAGAAGCTGAGAGGAGCAAGGCTCTGTGGTGCTCCCCCTGGAGGTTGTGAAGCTTTCCCCACCTACTCTTCAGACATGACATAGTTGATATCTGTGACTTGATCTTAGTGTACTTCTAGTTTGTTTTTTCTACACTAAACCCCAAAGAAATTAATATCCCAGGCACTTGTTTTTGACCAAGATTTGTGTGGATTCCAGAAGTCTTAGCCGGGAATTCAGAGTAATCCTTTGCAATATCCCATTTCCTGTCCCCTCAGCAGACACACTCCTGTGTCTACCTCTAGTTTTTGGAAACCATGATCTCTTCCTCACAATTTCCACCTCTCCCTGGCATGCTACTGCCTTCTGCCCAACTCCATTCTCACCTCATTCCTGAATTTCCTCTCACCCAGGCCTTATCCTGTGGTCTGCCTTGGTTGACACACTGCACCACCTCTTACCCTGAGATGTTTGCTGGCCTGTCCACCCCCCTAGGTGGAAATCTCCCCAGGACTGGTGTTGGGATGCAGGTTTTTGATACTGTAGAATCTGGGTAGGCCTGGCACATGGTGCTCTTTATGCATATTCAGTGTGCAGAGAAAATTATCCGTTTTTCCCTTTTTAAAAAATAGTCTATTTTCTATAAGATGGAAAGATATTAGGGAAGACGCCCAAAATGATGAACATGTGAACAAATTGTTCAGATATTATTTTTCAAAGGCTTATTATAGATCTGTGTATCTTTGTGTGTTTATTTTTGAAATGTGTGTCTTTTCACATTAAAACCTCTTTTAACATGAGAGCTTAACTACAATCCATTCACTATATTCAAATTGGTTCTGTTTTCAGTATTATAAATCCCTGTTATTGAAAGAGTGATAACTCATAAACATACTCTCTTTTCTCTCCCCATCCACTCTTGGTCAGTATTTGTTCGATGAAGTTGGACTAACTCAGTTGTTGTCTGAGACTGGGCCACTGGGGTGGATTGGACTATAGCAGGCAATAAGCAGGAGCACTCAGGGTCTGAAGGTCATGGTCACTCCCATGTCTGTGGTTCTAAGGTCAGCAGAGTGACATGGCGGGACTTTTGCTTGTAAGGAAGTGTTTTGCTATTATTAGATGGAGGTCACCAGTGGTTGTGTGTGTGTAGGTATCATGCTCCTCCTGGTGGATGCACTGAAGGGAGCCTAGCAGAGGCCTGGTGCCCTTTCCAGGAGCATGGGGCTGCACTTGCTCAGGAGGAAACACCTAGACAACCCTGCCTGGAGTCATTTATGCTCTTTGAATCTGCCCAAGTTATGAAAAGGAGAGTGAGTCTCTGGGTATTGAAGAAAGGCAGGCTTCTAGAGGTTTATTTTTTCTTAATAACATAACTTTAACAACTTGTTCTTAGATCAATTAGTGTATATTCTCAGAAATGAGTGGGAAATGTCAACTTGTGCTAAAACTTGCATTTGATCTTTGCTATAGTCCACAAATAGTGAGATTGTATTAGTTAGCTTTCATCACTGTGACTGAACTACCTGACAAAACAACTTAGAGAAGGAGAAGTTTATTTGGGGCTTGTACTTTGAGGTTCAGTACATGGTTGGCCAACTCCATTGTTCTGGGTCCAATATGAGGCAAAACATCATGGGGGATGGGCATGACAGAGGCATACTGCTCATGGTGGCTGGAAGCAGAGCAAAAATAAAGAGGAAGGAGCTGTAGGAAAGATGAACTCCGCAGGGTATGCCCCTAGTGATCCACATCCTCCAGCCATGCTGGACCTGCCTATAGTTAACCTCCCATTTAGCCCACTCAAACTAGTGTGGATTGATTAGGTTACAGCTTTCATAATCTGATCATTTCACCCCTGAATATTCCTGCATTAACACAGGAGCTTTTGGGGAACACCTTATATCCAAACCATAACATTGTGCAAAATTTTTTTAAAATTTGAATATAGTCACAGAGCTTCAAAATTGTTATAATTTGACATTTTTAAACCTCTTTCAGATATTCTCCCTTTGTCTTCTTTTCTGGGAGTAAATGGAAACAGCATTTGATTTAGCATCAAAGGATGTTAGTACAGAAAAATATTTGGAAGTTGGCTTGAGGCCTCAACAAATTACCACTCATTAGGCATCATTTTTCCATATAGAAACTGCATCATTTTCTGCTGCTTGTGTCTGGGTTAAGCTCCCCGCTGTGCAGCTGGATGATGCAGCTGATACAAAATGATGCAGCTGGGTGCATCATTTGCGCAGAGTTTGAAACAACATATTTGCAACTTCCTGAGGGAGTATCTCTTTCCCTGCCCCTCATGGATCTGGTGACAATGATGTGGATGCTATAGCTCAGGTCTTTGCTTTCTCTCTGGTGGATTCCCCAGTCTGATATAGCAGAACCTGCATTGTGCTGAACTTCTAAGCATGGTGAAATGGTTCAGAACTGAAACTCTTAATCTTGATGTGTAGATTATTTCTTGTATCTTCAGAACAAGTGGGGTTTTTTGTTTGTTTGGTTGGTTCAGTTAACTTGTTATTTGTACCCTGAGAGATGAATTTTAAGATTACTTGGTATGACTAGCTAATAATAAAGTCCAGTTCTCCAGGAATTGTGTATGTGTATTCCTGATACACAGAGGCATCTGTTAAAGACCATCATCCCTTCTCTGCTCACTCCACACAATACAAGCTCATGGCAAACCACCACTTGTACCTGTCCACTGTCATGCACACCAGCAGGATTCTGTGCCAGCCAGCCAGACCACATGTTTAGTCATTAGCAGCTCATCAAAATTCACATGCAGGAGGGCCTGTGACATTATGACTCTGTACTCACAGTGCCAGCCAAGTGAGAGTGGTAGTAAGAAAGCAGTCCTGACATGTGTGCTCCATAAATGAAGAAACAACCTGGTGTCTGGAGGTATTAAGAATCAGAAAGACTGCTTGCTTTTCTGTTCCCTGCCTATGGAGAATGGTGTGGGTCACATCGGGAAGACACTCAGCAGTGCTGAAGTGTAGGGACAAGAGCTGCTGTCTCTGTGCAGCTTTCTTTGCATGATGTTCAACAATTAGAGGTGTCCAGTAGCTGGACACACTCGGTCTGTCAACTGATGCTTGGTAAGAAATGGCAGTTCCAGAATCAGGTAAATAGATGTCTTGTGGTTGGAGACCTTGTGTTTTAGCACCTTTGGAAAACATGCACTGTGTCTGAGCTCAGCCTCACTGAGTTTAGTTTTCTTTACTAGAGAAAGTCATCTGTCCCATCTTCCTTCTCTCCCATCCTTTCTCCCTCCCTGGTCTTTCTTGCTTCCATTCTTCCATTGTCTCTTCTTGTTTTAATTTCTGATTTTTCTCTTTGGCTGGCATGAGGAAAGTTCAATCAGGCATTGTAGAAATCTAAGCTCCTAAAGCTGCAGTTTATTTGGGTGGTATATAGCAGTTAAAAATTTGAAAGCATTAAAGCCTTCCCTTTCTCCTCCTCCCAATTTCTAAATTCAAGGGAATTCTTATGGACCAGTGGAACTACTGCTTTGATGCAGAAGCAGTGGATATGTCCAGGTGGACACTCAGATGAGTCTTGGATGCTTAGTATATAGTTCTGATACCCACAGGTATTTGACCACAGGTATTGAAGAGCATGGTTGAATTTTAGCTGATGTCTCAAAGTCCTTAGGAGACTCCCAACCTGGCTTGGCCTAAATAATTGATGATCTCTCAAGTTCTCTTCTGGATTTGAGAAATGGGGACAGGCCACTGTATGGTTACTTCCTCCCTTGGTGAGGTTGATCAGTCTCCTGACTTCTGGAATTTCCTTGTATTTCTTGTTTACCCAACATATGCGTGGCTTATGCACAGGGTCTGCTTTTATTAATTCTTTCTCCCAAACCTTTTCACATCACAGGACTCCTCCATCCTCTTTCTGGTTGTCCAGCATGAAACTTTGAACATCTTTATTGACCACATTAACACTGCTCAGTTTATACTTATATCTACGGTATTTTCTAATTCCAGTTAATAATAAAAAATGTCATTAAAGACAGAAGATTATCTGAGAGCTGAAAAATTCCTAGGATCATTTTATCCTGTCACACCCAATTTATTTTCCAAGATGGTGTAGTTACTGTTATTATGTGTTCAAAAATGAGCTTATGGAACATTTCAAAGAGTAATTATTACAAATATAACTGTTATCATCTAAGTAGAGCCTAAGAAAAGAAAAAATGATTGCCCTCAGTTATGGAGATTAAGAACAGAAATGTAATCATGCATAAAATACCAAGTGCAGCAAATTCCAGGGAGAGTGACAAAGATCCAGGCTGCCTTATGCTGCTGATTTTTGAAGACACAGTATACGTGCATGCAGTTTCCCTAGTGTCTGATTTGTCATTTGTTCAGAATAATTTATTGGAAAAAGGTGCTCCTTGTTTAAGATTTCATCTCTGACCGGAAGATGGCTGTCACTTCCTGAGAGACAGCCCTTTTCTGCAAAAACTGATTCAGAAATCCTACAAGATCCAGAAAGTATTTCTTGTGGGACATGGAGGTCAGTGGGCATACATCGAGGTGTTCCCATTTACTCAGGAATAGCTGATTTACCCCTTGCTGTTGGTGGGTAAGAGCTGACCTACCGGAGCCAGTGTTAAGGACAACCAAATCTGCAGCTCCAGTGAACAGCATTTACAATATTATTCCAGTGTGGGGAAATTTTTTTGAAAATCATTTTTAAAGTTATGTTCTTGGCTCTGTATGTCCTGATGTGATTTTTAGGTAATTAACAGCGAGGTAATGGGAAAGGAATGTACACTTCTGAGTTTGAGATTTATTCCTGGCCCTTACTCTTTATGAAATTCCTTTCTTAGAATTTCAGTTTCTTTATCTTCCAAAGCAGGTTTGAACTACACAGCTCTCTAAGTTTCTTCCAGGTTTGGTAGTTTATGATTTTTGCTTTGTTCCTCGTGTTTCAGCTGGTTTGGGGCAAGCCGCTGCTTGGAGCTCTTCAGCCCAGTTTTGCTGTACTGCACCATGCCTTTAGGCTCACCAAAACCCTAGGTTGAAATAAACTTCTAGTCAGTGCTCACTGAGGTTGTCTTCCTGCAGGATTGGAACTGTGAGCATCAACACCCAGTATACTCCCATTGCCAAATGTTGTACACACCCACAGTAAAACACCCCTGTGATTGTCAGCTGTCTTACGCTAGTTGTAGGTATTTTCATTCATTTTCACACCGTGTATAGTATTTTCATTAAGAGGAAACACTTCCTTGTAAGTCAGTTATCTTTTGCGGAGAGAGAGTCACGTTAAAATTGTGTCAGTGTTTCAGAATTTATGTTTACCCATGCTGATAAAAGTGCTTTATGAGTACATGACAATTTTAGCATGTGAGTTATTTTATGTATTTCAAGTTAAAAAAGTCTGAATTCATCATTTATTGCAAATGTTATTCAAAAGTAAATATATACTATTTGAAAACTTTGAGAAAGGCTATTTTTATCCTTTTGTATTTCTGTTTCACACTATTATGTAGGAAATTTAGGTATGTAGTCCATATCATTGCTGAACTGAAGGCAATTTCTGGTTATTGGCTCATTAATTTCTTGAAGGAGCCTCTCACAGGCTGTCTGTGCCCCTCCTCCAGCTCTGTTGGCCCAAGCAATTTTAAGCAGGATTGTTCTTTAATATTTAACTTCTAATTTTTCTGAGGCCACTATGTCTAGGCTCTGGGGAGATGATTGAGTCCTAGTTCTGCCCTCACAGAGCTCAGCATCTGTGATTCTTACTATACTCAAGGGAAGGGCTGCACTGGAGGCAGGCCTGGGGAGGTGATGAAACCCCCACCCCACACACGAGGGGCAGCCTTCCCACGCCCCCAGAAATGACGTTTGAGCTGGATTTTTAAGAGTGATTTTAGTTTGACTATTATTATTTTACTTTTGGACAGTGGCAGGATGGAAGGAGAAGGCTATGGAAGTTTTGCATCGGGATGCACATTTTTTCTCATCTGTCCTTCCTACTTTGGGCAGGTTCTTAGCTCAGATAGGGTATTATGCGGCAGTTTGGCTTATCTTTCAGCACTCCAGGCAGACACACAAAAGGTGCACGATCCATCCCTAGGGATGCTGGTGCTGGCAGCCTCCATTTGGCTCTGTTGCATGGCTCTCCTGCCTGAGCAGCATTGGCTTGGGCCCAGTGCGCCTGCCCTGAGGCATAGGGCCCTGTCAGGAGCCAAGAGGATGGAAGCTTCCCACTAGAAGCCTAAGTAACATGAAAGGGTGTAGGGCTAGGAAAGGCAAGCAACACAATTAACTTGCCAGAAGGCCATCCGCAGAAAATTGCTGTTGCCGTTGATGGAGGACTGGGATTCTAAAGACGGGCTCAGCATACTGATTGTCAAATGGTACCAGTTGATCCAAACCCTCCCTGCTGTGCCAGCTGGAATGTATCACTAATTACAACTTGTATTATCTGCTGCTGGAGGGCCTCTGTCAGTCAAATTTTAAAATAATTTAAAATTCCCTTGTGTCTTTAATCAGAAAGGTGGAGGGAGGCCTTCAAATGATGATGCCCCATGTGAAAGAAGAGACTTAATCCTGAACCCAGAGACTCTTGGGGGAAGAACACCATGCATTTTTGGCTCCAAATGAGAGAAAAGCATGTGACTAGGTTCTTCCTTAGCTTCCTCAGCCCCTGCCAGAGTCTGCTCATGCCCCAGAAACTTTGACCATGTTGGCAGAGGAGCTAAAAAACTATTTTGCAACTGGTATAGCAGATGCCCAGTGACAATTGCCTCAGCCTCAATGTCATCTGTCCCAAATAGTCCCACTTGGGATGCCTAAATTCTCTGACCTTTCTTCCAAAGAAGTCCCATATATGTATTTATAAGGTGAATAATTGAATCAATTTAAATTACCCTGTGTTGTTTCAGTTTAATTCAGCTTGCTCCTTTCCCTGTTCTTTACCTGTAGGCCCAATAAGTCATCAGACTATTTCCAAAACCTTAACGTGATACCTCTGTGGGACTGAAAGCACTAGGGCAACAGTATCCTTGTTTCTGCCACCCCATAACTTTTGTGGCCTTCCCCTTTTTTCAGGACTTTCAGTGTCACCAGGGATTTAAATACAAAGCAGACTATGATAACAATGATCTTGAGCCTACTGTAAATTCCTCCACCTTCACTTGACCTGCAGACTCCCAGATAAGCCCCAGGAATGGGAACAGTCTCTGCTGCCGTGGAAAGAGGTGTCCAGTCGAGGAGGTGTGGTGGGAAGTAGCGACTCTCATCAGGTGTTGTGATGGTACCAGCTGACAATGGGATTGCCCAGTGTCAGGCAGGGACAGTGGGGCCATTGTGGATGATTGCAGGAGACAACAAAAGGCAGAAGTCCGAATGATTTAGCAGTCCCCATGATTCCCACATCTATGGCTCGGTGACTGGGGAGGCTGTAGGGTTTTTCACTGAAGAAGGAATCAGAAAGACAAAGGAGGCAGTGAGCTCAGTTTAGATTGTGAGCTGCCTATGGAACAGCCTTGTGGGAAATTATCAGTAATATGCACAAGTGTCCTCTTTCCCTGAAAGAGATTTATTTCACTTGAATTCTGTGAAGACCCTCATCTAAGCTTGGTATTCCTATCTCTTGGAATCTTGCCAAATATAATATTTGCAAAGGACAGTGAGGGGGCTCACCATCATATCCTGGAGTGGCACTTTGATATTATTGTACAAGTGTGTGGGTGGTATGCTAGATTCTTAGAAAATATACTTTTTATTTTTTTCCGGGAAATGTAATCTAAATATGTGCTAAATAGAAAGTGCTGTGTGCTTCTGTCTAGGTGATCATAGATGTTTATGTGCACGATACTTCAATGTGTTTTTGCTCTTTATTGTCTGGATCCTTATCCCTAGGCTTAGTTGTAGTTTTTGTTTTGTTTTGTTTTATTTTGTTTTGTTTAGGTTCTGACCTACACCAAAGACAGAAGAGAGTAACTATAGTTTGTTGTTAGTTTCAATTGATGAAATTTTTTTCTCAGAACTTGTACCAAATTAAAAAAAAGCAAATTTTATTATGTATATTTGAATTGTACAGCATGATGTTATGGGATACACATTGACAGTAAACTAACTACTATAGTGAATTAATTTAACATATTAATTATCTCACATAGTTTCTTTTATGACCAAAGCAACAAAAATATTCTTGGCTGGGGAGGTGGCTCAGTGGTAGAGCATGTGCTTACATGCACAGGGCCCTGGCTTCAGTCCCCAGCAGCAACAACAACAAATCTACTTATTTCACAAAAATCCCCAACACAATACAGTACTGTTACCTATAGTCCTTGTGTGCATAGTACATATTTGCTATTTGATCTCCTTTGATCTACGTCTCTGCATTTTCTCCCCACCATCTCATCTGTGGTAACCATTGTTTTATCCTCTATATCTGTATATTCAACCTTTACGTGTTAAGGATTTCATGCAGAAATGGTTTCATGCAAGATTTTTCTTTCTGTGCCTGGCTTATTTTACTTAGCATATTGTCTGTCCTCGAGGTTCATCTGTATTGTGGAGAATGGCAGCTTGTCTTTTCAAAGACTGAATAATATTGCCTTATATATAGTCACTAAATATGTATCACATTTTTCTGCTATATACCAACTACATGTATATCACATTTATATCATGTCACATCAATATATATGTATTTCTATATTTATATATCTTACATTTTCTTTGTCCATTTGTCCATTGACATACACATGGGTGGTTTCCTTATCCTAGGTATTGTAATGCTGCAAGTCTATCATACTTTCAAATTGGGACAGCTGAGGTCTTTCAGTGGCAGATATTAGAACGAAGTGTAAGGCCCTGTCTACAGTGAAGCCACTTTGGGAGAGCTGGTCATTTTTTACTGGTGTTTCCTTGCTGTGCCCTTGGTGTTTCAGAGCTGTCCTCTTTAAGCACTGAAGCAATTAGTGTTGAGAAGGCTAATTCTTCAGGGTCCAGTGCTCTACTGCCTTTCATTTGCTGAAGCTGTACATTTTAATGAAGTTGTTTCATCTGTGTTGCCAAACACTAGAATTTTGCTGCTTCAATTCTAATTATCTCTGTTGGCAAATGCTATATTTTATTAGAGCTCTCAAGTGTTCTGTTTATTAAATGTTCCCATATTATGGTAGTAGGCACACAAATTAAGTCAGCTGTGCTTATTGATGGGTTATGGATAAAGGAATTAATCCATTTTGTCCTATTGTTCCAGATGTGGAACACCTGTAAACCCTTAAGTATAGTATAAGTATATACTATAATTATATTACTATATATCATAATAAAGCTCTAGATTATGATTTCCAACTTAATGCACCTGTGTCAGTTTCATTGAAATATTTGCAGAATTGAAAAGTTGAGACATTGCGGGTTAAATATTTTCACCGTGAAGTGTAGCGGGATTGCCTTTTCTGGGATATCAGTAATGCCCTTCTGTGAGCTCACCTCACAGAAGATACAAGAGCATCCATCAGCTAGTGCTGATACAGATGTTTGAAAAGTGTGCTATTAATAGTGCCTTTTTATTCTTTTGAGTGATATGCTCATTCTTTACAGTAGGTAATACCTATATTGTACTTTCTGGGTTGTATTTCTTCCAGCATAATGATAAACAAGAAGGGCTCTTTTGAAACTCGGAGATCCCAGTGGTAGTGGCAGAGGGCAAGACACACTGTGGCATGAAAGGAAGAAAGACAAGTGTTACCATAGCGTTGTTACAGCAACCTGAAATCAGTGCTTCCTGGGTCCTTTCCACTCCTTTACTCCAGACTCCTTTTAATTCATCTCAAATAATCTTGTGGATCCCCATGTGGTTCTGGTTACCTGAGTGTGCTGGTTGTCCTGGTGACTCTTCCCCTCATCCCCTGCACCTCAGTTCCTGGGGTCATGAGGCTGTGCTTCATGGTGATCAGGACATGACTTCTGCTATCCCACAGACAAAATCCCAGCATTGCCCCTACAGAGCTTCACCAGTTCTTGACTGCTTGTCCTTAACTACCTCAGGCTCTATCTATGATAAGAGGAGAACTGTAACCTTGCCCTTGCTTTTGTAAGGATGACCTGAGATGACATAGGGAAGCACTGGGGTACAGGCCATGGTGCTCAGGAGGTTCCCAGTGCATTTTCAGTGCTGTCTTGTCTCTGCCCAGGCCCATGTGACTGCTCTGCTGCCCCTGACAAGCATGGCCCTGTGCTTAAACCCCTGATCTTGTTCCAAAGGTCCTGTTGTAGGTCATCACCTGCTGTCTCTTCTCCCCGTCTCCCTGCTCTCCTTACATGTGTCAGGATACCAGTCTTGTGGACTCCATGCTTTATTAGTGAGCTATGGGGATTGGAGGAAAAAAAATTAATCAGGAATACCCAGCCTTCTGTCACTGTCCTTTACCCTGGGACTCAGGCATAAATATGGGGGTGGGGAAGGGGCTGTCCCAGAGGACCATCTAATGATGACACAGTCTTTGATCAGAATCATCCCTCCCCTCCAACACTAGCCCAGTCTTTGAACCAAACTTATGTGTCCCTTATCTCCTTCTGCCAGTCTCTCAGACGTGCCCAAGAGGAACTCTGGCCCACATATTTACTATCGTGTTTCTCCCTTCTTATAATCTTCCACTCTGACTTTAACAAGTAAATGTGGTGCTTTTCGATGCATAATTTATCCCTTGTAGGCTAATATGGTTGTGAACAAGAACAAATCTTATTAAAGTTGCTAAGAGAGATGAAATAACTCAATTTGATAAAAGTTAATAGAAGTGTGCTTAATTCACATTTACACCTTCTCAACTGCTCTTCACATGTATTTAGCATTCTTTCCGGGGAAATTATGATCTAGTCCATAGCAATAGCTGTCTTAGTTCCCCTAGAGGACCATGTCCTCATCTTAGGCAGGAATAGTTTCTCTGTTCTTAAGTCTCCCTCTTCTGTGTTGTTTAGAATTGTGGATGCCTATTAGAGGAAAAGCGAGTAAAGACAATTCTGAGACTTTTTTTTTTTATAGTGCTGACTTTATGCTGAACAAAGTTCAGGATCTATGAATGGTTTGAAACCCAACAGCAAAGAAAATAAAAGACAACAATGTTTTAAATAATGTCTAGAAAAGGAAACCAGTGTGGTTGCAGGATGATTAATCTCGTCTTTATTCTGGGCATCAAATGAAGTCAAGACTAATATGTAATTTTTTTTCTTTTGGTATTTGATGCACAGAATACCCTTAGTAATAATGCTGGTGGGGGAGCTGGATGGCCAGGGTGTGCCTCAGCCTTGTATACTTCTGCAGATTGAGTGGTGGGCTGGCAGAGGCCTTCTATCTGTAGTCACTCCAAGATTTTCAGGTCTGCAGCCCAGGATCTGGTTTGCTAGGATCAGATCCTGGGTTCTTAGTGTCTGAAGGCAAAGCTTTGAAGGGCTTTTATAAAGGAAAATACCTGTATGAACACATGGCACTCACCCCAAGAACACAGGAAAAGCTCAAGTATTGGTTTCAGGATAATGAAAATATTGTCAGGAGTATAGCAGAAGAGGTACATATACTCATAAAAACATGTTTATATCAAGGGGATTTATCTTCAGTGAGACGGACCCATGTTTTCTGACAGAAGGGCCTTTGAATGAGGAGCAGTATGTGTCATATCACTAGACAAGACCAAAAATAAAAGATTTATTAGCTTTACTTTTCTTCACAAGTATAAGTTTCCTATGTATCATTAGTTACTTTATCATGAATAACATGTAGTGTCATCTTGGTGCTTATTAATCACCCCTTCCTTCCAACCAACTGTAAGAATAATTAGATGAAACTGGTGGCAGAGCATTGCTTTCACATTAATCTTCTTAAGCTGCTTGTCAGAGAAACATTCAAACATTAACATCCACCATAAAAGTGCTCTTAAGTGGCTGTTCCTAAGCTAGAAATTTTTAGGCAACAGTATTTGGAAAGCAACCCCTGGTCTTATATTAAACAAATGTGTGTGGTAAAACCCATATAAAATCAGGTAGATCTCATCAGTGGGAGGTACAAATCAGTTGAGAGAACAGTTTCAGAGCCTTATTCAGTATGTTTTGGTACTCTTGTAAACTTTGGAAACCATGTGTCCACCAGGGGCTCCTGGCTTGCTTCATGTTCTCACTGTTAGCCAGGCTGTTGGAGATTCTTCCATCTGGAAGATCTGGAGGAAAGATAAGATGATGATGCCCTCACTGACCCTGTAGAACTTCTGCCCAAATGAGTGTAACTGGCCAAAGGAAGTCTCATTGCCATTTCTAATTACAAACAGGCAGGGTAAATGCCATCCTACTGTATACCTAAGAGAGAAAGGGGATGTTTGTGTACATTCATAATGACTCAGAACAAAAAATGGAGACTGGTCACTTACATGGAAAGATGGTTCCCTGAAAAGTCAAATAGCATAAACAAAGTATGGGTGAATCTGATCTGCCAGGTAGAAGACATGGTATAAATGACAATGTAAATATATTTTGGAGAAGAGTTGTGAAAGTATAGGTGAAATCTATGTATGATTTTATTATAATGTATGTGAAAACTCAGACATTATAGATGACATTAAAACTCAGACATTATAATTACACGGGTTGTGTAATTATATATGCACATAGGGTAATAATGTCCAATTCATTCTATCATTCCTACCCTATCTCCTCTGCCTTCCCTTCACTTCTCTCTAATCCAAAGTACTTCTATTCTTCCTCTTTCTTATTGTGAATTAGCATCCACAAATCAGAGAAAACATTCAGCCCTTGGTTCTTTGAGATTGACTTATTTCACTTATTTTAATATTCTCCAGTTCCATCTATTTACTGACAAGTGCCATCATTTCCTTCCTCTTTAAGGCTGAGTAATAATCCATTGTGTATGTATACCACAATTTATCATTCATCTGTTGAAGGGCATCTAGGTTGGTTCCATAGTTTAGCTATTGTGAATTGAGCTGCTGTAAACATTGATATGGCTGTGTCACTGTAGTATGCTGATTTTAAGTCCTTTGGGTATAAACTGAGGAGTGGGAAAACTGGGTCAAATGGTGGTTCCATTCCAAGTTTTCTAAAGAATCTCTGTACTCCTTTCCAGAGTGGTTGCACTAATTTGCAGTACAACCAGTGATTGTGAATGTACCTTTTCCCCCCATATCCTCAGTTTTGATTTGCATTTCTCTAATTGCTAGAGATGTTGAACATTTTTTCATACATTTGTTAATTGATTGTACTTCATCTTCTGTGAAGTGTCTGTTCAGTTCCTTTGCCCATTTATTTATTGGGTTGTTGTATTTTTGGTGATAAGTTTTTTGAGTTCTTTATATATCCTGGAAAATAATGCTCTATATATTTTTTCCCATTCTGTAGACTCTCTCTTCACATTATTGGTTGTTTCCTTTGCTGTGAAGAAGTTTTTGTAGTTTGATTCCATCTCATTTATTGATTCTTGACTTTACTTCTTATACTTCACAAGTCTTCTTAAGGAAATCGGTTCCTAAGCCAACATGGTGGAGATTTAGGGTCTGCTTTTTCTTCTTTTAGATGCAGGATCTCTGTTCTAGTGCCTAAGTCTTTGATCCACTTTGAGTTGATTTTTGTGCAGGGTGAAAGGTAGGGGTTTAATTTCATTCTGTTATGTATGGATATCCAGTTTTCCCAGCATCATTTGTTGAAGAGGCTATCTTTTCTCCCAAGTATGTTTTTGGCACCTTTGCCTAGTATGAGGTAACTGAACTTATGTAGATCTATCTATGTGTCTTATATTCTGTACCATTGGTCTGCATATCTGTTTTGGAAGCGATACCATGCTCTTCTTATTACTATGGCTTTGTAGCCATACAAGGTCTGGTATTGTAATGCCTCCTGCTTTTAGTTTTCTTGCTAAGGATTTGGTTTGGCTATTCTGGGTCTCTTATTTTTCCAAGTGAATTTCACAATTGCTTTTTCTATAGAAAAATGAAGAATGTCATTGGGATTTTAATAAGAGTTGTATTAAATCTGAATAGTGCTTTTGGTAGTGTCTCCATTTTGATGATGTTAATTCTGCCTATCCAAGAGCATGGAAAATTGTTCCATCTTCTAAAGTCTTCTTCGATTTCTTTCTTTACTATAGTTTTTATTGTAGAAGTATTTTACTTCTTTTGTTAGATTGATTCTCAATTTTTTTAGGCTACTGTGAATGGGGTAGTTTTCCTAATTTCTCTTTCAGTGGATTCATCACTGATGCATAGGAACACATTTGATTTATAGGTATTAATTTTATATCCTGATACTTTGCTAAATTCATTTTTTAGTTCTAGAAGTTTTCTGATGGAATTTTTTGGATCTTCTTAATATAGAATCATATCATCAGCAAATAGTGATAGTTTGGGTTCTTCTTTTCCTATTTGTATACTTTTATTTGTATACCTTTAATTTCTTTCTTCTCTCTAATTGTTCTGGCAAGAGTTTCAAGGACAATGTTGAATAAAAGTGGTGAAAGTGGCATCCTTGTTCCAGTTCTTAGAGGAAATTCTTTCAATTTTTCTCCATTTAAAATGATGTTGACATTGAGTTCAACAAAGATAGCTTTTACAGTACTGAGGTATGTTCCTACTATCCCTAGTTTTTCTAGGGTTTTCAACACGAAGGGGTGCTGTACTTTTTCAAATCCCTTCTCCACATCTATTGAGATGATCATAGGATTCTTTACAACTATTGATGTGATGAATTATGTTTTTTGATTTCCGTATATTGAACCAACCTCGCATCCCTGGGATGACACCCAATTGATTGTGATGTACTATATTTTTAACATGTTTTTGTATGCGATTTGCCAGAACTTTGTTGAGAATTTTTACACCTATGTTCATCTGGGCTATTGGTCTGAAGTTTTCTTTCCTTGATGTGTCTTTGTTTGATTTTGGTAGCAGAGTGATACTAGCCTCATAGAATGAATTTTGAAAGTTTTTCTCCTTTTCTATTTCATTGTATAATTTGAGAAGTATTAGTGTTAATTCTTTGTTGAAGGGCTTGTAGAACTCAGCTGAGAATGCTTCTGGTCCTGGACTTTACCTAGTTGGCAGGGTTTTGATACTGTCTTCTATTTCATTGCTTAAGATGGATTTGTTCAAATTGTGTATGTTCTCCTGGTTCAGTTTGGGTAGGTCATGTGTCTAGAAAGTTGTCGATGTCTTCAAGATTTTCTATTTTATTAGAGTATAAATTTTCATATTAGTTTCTAATTATCTTCTGTATTTCAGCTGTGACATCATTGTATTTCCTTTTTCATCATGAATTTTAGTAATTTGAATTTTCTCTTTTTCTGTTCTGTTAGTGTGGCTAAGGGTTAATCAATTTTATTTTATTTTTTTTCAAAGAACCAACTTTTCGTTTTGTTAATTTTTTGAGTTATTTCTTTTGTTTCAATTTCATTGATTACAGCTCTGATTTTATTTCCTGTCTTCTACTTTTGGTGTTGATTTGTTCTTCTTTTTCTAGGGCTTTGAGATCTAATAGTAGGTCTTTTATTCATTGCCTTTCTATTCTTTTGATGAATGAGATCAATGCAATGAATTTTCCTCTAAGCACTGCCTTCTTGGTGTCCTAGAGATATTTTAAAATGTTGTTTTAGATGTTGATAGACCTTTACTTTATTCATTTAGTTATATGTGGTGCTGAGAATCAAACACAGTGCCTCACATATGCTAGGCAAGTGCTCTACCACTGAGCCACAACCCCAGCCCTGTTGTAGAGATTTTAATATGTTTTATCACTATTCTCATTTACCTCTAAGAATTTTTTTTTATTTCATCCCTTATTTCTTCTGTTATCCATTTATCATTTAATAGTGTATTATTTAGTCTCCAGGTGTTAAAGTAGCTTCTATCCTTTATTGTTGATTTCTAATTTCATTCCATTATGGTCTGATAGGATGCAGGGCATTATCCCTGTTTGTTTTTTTTTTAAACTTGCTAAGAGTTGCTTTATGACATGATATAGTATATTTTAAAGAAGGATCCATGTGCTGCTGAGAAGGAAGTATATTCACTCATTGATGGATAAAATATTCTGTATATGTCTGTTAAGTCTAAATTATTGATTGTATTATTTAATACTATAGTTTCTTTGTTTAGTTTTTGTTTGGAAGATCTGTCCAGTAGTGAGAGAGGTCTGTGGAAGTCACCCAGTATCATTGTATTGAGGTCTGTTCGATTTTTGAAGTTGAGAAGGTTTTGTTTGATGTATACAGATGCTCCATTGGTTGGGGCATACATATTTATGGTTGTTATTTTGTGTTGATGTATAATTCCCTTAAGCAGTATGAAATGTCCTTCTTTGTCCCTTCTGACTAACTTTGGCTTAAAGTCCACTTTATCTGATATGAGGATAGAAACCTCTGCTTGTTTACTCCATCCATGTTTTTTTTCATCCTTTCACCTTCAGTCTGTGGATGTCTTTGCCTATGAGAGGTGTCTCTTGGAGGCAGCATGTTTTTGGGTCTTATTTTTTAATCCAATATGCCAGTCTGTCTTTTGATTATTGAGTTTAGGCCATGAATGTTCAAGGTTATTATTGAGATATTATTTGTGTTCCCAGTTATTGTGGTTTATTTCTAAGTTTTTACTTTGAATTAATTTCTTCTTTGACAGACCTTTCCTTTAATGTAGTTCCTCCCTTTGCTGACTTTTACTTTTTTTTTTTTCCATTTCATTTTTATGGAATATTTTGTTGAGAATATTTTGAAGTGTGGGCTTTCTGGTTGTAAATTCTTTTAATTTTTATTATGTAAAGTTTTTAGTTTGTTTTCATATCTGAAGCTTAATTTCTCTGGATATAGGATTCTTAATTTTTCTGGATATAGGTTGTCATCCATTTTCTTTCAGAGCTTGGTATATGCTATCCCAGGACCTCCTAGCTTTGAGGGTCTGGGTTGAGAAATCAGCTGAAATCCAGATTGGTTTCCCCCTATATGTAATCTGATATTTTTCTCTTGCAGTCTTCAAAATTTTATCCTTATTCTGTATGGTAGGGGCATTCTCATTATAATATGCCTTGGTGTGGGTCTCTTGTAATTTTGCATATTTGGGGTCCTGTAAGCCTCTTGTGTTTGATTTTCCATTTCAATCTTTAGATTTGAGAAATTTTCTGATATTTCGTTGAAAAGATTGTGCATTTCTTTTGTCTGTATCTCCACACCTTTATCTGTGCAAGTAAATCTTAAATTTGGTCTTTTCATGTTATTCCATAATTCTTGGAAGTTCTGTTCATGGTTTCTTAACATCTCTCCATGGTCGACTCTATTTTAAAGATTCTACATTTTGTTTTTGATTGCCTGAGGTTCTGTCTTCTGTGGATCTGATGCAGTAGATTTTTATGCTGTGGACTTATAGTGTCTCTGAAGTTTTCTAGTGCCTTACTGTTCAGGGGGTACAAGTAATAACAACAACCATTGCAAGCAATGTACAGCAATAAACCAAATAGTTCCTACTATGACATCTACAATGTTAATTATTGCAATAAACAGAAATGACATGATCAGTTATTTCCCATAATAAAAACAGCAAGTTTGCAAAAGGGTTTTCAATTTCATACTGTGGACAGGGAGAGAACAGAAATGATATAGGATGTGATGATGCTGAGGGAGTCAGAGAGAAGACAGAAAGAAGTAAAAGATTAAAGGAAGAATGAAAGAGGGAACCATATAGAGATTGTCTATTAGCATAAGAAAAGAGAGAATCAAGGGAAACAGGAGAAGAAAATATATATATATAAAGTAAGAATTAAAAAAATAAAAAAGACAACAAAGCAAAATTAGAATATACTATTCAAACATTCTATTTCACAAAAAAAGTAATGCATGAAAAATAACTGGCTTCAAAAATGCTAGAAATAAGAAAATAAATATGAAAATGTGTAAATGTCCCTGTGCCATCAAGGTCACAATTAAACCCAAAGAGAATTTAAAAAAAGCAAAAAACATCTTGATGTAGAGTTAAAGAATTCTTTCCATTGGAGTGCAAAATATCCTCAGCTTCTCTTCTCAGCAGTTTTAAGTGGGGTCTTCTGGAGTGTGATGCTCTATCTACCCTCTGGGTTCCTTGATTGAGAGAGGTAATCCTGTAGGTGGAGTTCCTGGTGTCAGGGTTTAGGTTTAGATGGGCTTCAGGCTCTTTGCTGAATGCCAGCTTGTCTGGAGATTTTTAATCAGTGTACTTCCAGTGCCTAGTACTTGCTGGTCCATGCCGGAAGACTTCCTCTGGGTTTTACTCGGGTGATGGGGTACCCAATTCTAGTCCCCTACCACCTTTTGACCCTAGGTTTCCTAGTCTCGGGTTCAGTCTGCCAACAGTCTCTCCTACCTCCACCCTTCCGAGTTCTTGGCCAGACGTGTCTCTCCCATCTAGTCCTGTAAGCAGTTGGATTGGAGGGGAGTGGTAGAGCTAGGTGAATTTCCTCAATCAGTTGTTCCCTATGTAAATCCCCCTCCAGGTTTGATTTTTCTCCTGGTCATTTAAGCACATTCAGTGTCATGCAGTGTGTGCTTACTGAGCCTGTATTTCAGGTCAAACTTGAGTTTGCCAGGAATTAGCTTCCACTGCCAGCCTCTGCTCCTTAGCTGCAAAATGGTTTCTTCCCTTGTCCTCTGCATGCTGCCTGGAGAGGTGGTGGCTTCTTTCCCCACAGACGGATATCGTGTAGCATGTCTTTCAGGCTTGTTGGACAGCATCCTTCATCTCCAAACACTCTGAACTCAGACACACCTCAGGCCTTCCAAAAATGTGGGTTCCTTTTACTTCCCTTATCCCTCTACTATGTTCATAGAGGGACCACTCTGGCTGGTGTTTCCAGTCTGCTAGGGCAACGGTTGCTCCTCTGGGAATATTTTCCTTATTATATGCAACCTCCTATGTCCCCAGTCCACTTTGAATGTCCAGTTTTAAATTTCAGTTAAGTCCCCCAACCCTTATTTTGTTCCTGTACCTTGCAGGAGAAGCTGGTTGTCTGCTTTCTTGATTTCACACCGTAGAGCAGCCAGGAACATGATCTCTTCTATTCCACCATCTTGGATGAAGATATAGATGATTTTTGAGGAAAATGAACATAATCCACATTGGGGCAAGGTGTAGATAACCCAAGTAGAAGAATTAAAGAATTGTAAAGATCTCCTGGCAAACATATACAGAGCTTTTATGAATGAGTTCTGTCAAATCTCTCAGATTAGGTGTACAATAAATATTTATACAATAAAATGGATAGACAATGCAGGCATGAAATTGACACTAAAACCAGGCAATGCTGTCACTCACAGATCAATGTCTCTTATGAATACAATCCTGAAACAAATGAGCTAGTAGATCTAGTAGTGTGTTAAAAGAAAAACATCACCCCTCCCTTCAAATCTTGGCTCAGGTGCCATCCTCTGAAGGAGCAGTGCTTGCTTGCTGTATTCAACAGTGCAAGCTTCCCCTCACACCACCTTTCCCAGAACTCCTTTTGCTGTTCTCCTTTATCCCTAGCACCTATTACCTTCTGACATGTCATGTAATTATGATATTTCTTGTGTATTGTCTTCTGTTTCTGCTATAATATAAACAGCATAGGGGGAGAATTTTGGTGTTTTGTTTTCTCTGTTTTGCTTACTGATATAATCCAAGTATAATCCAAGTAACAGTTGGCACCTAGTAAATATTTGCTGCAAAAATGACTTAACCCCAGAGGCAACATAGAATCCTGGAACAGAAAAGGACAGTAGGGGAAAAATGGTGAAATTTAAATTAAGTCTGTAATTTAGTTATTAATACTGTATGTTAATTTCTTTTTTTCATGGTTAGGTAAGATGGTAACATTGTCTTGTATCAGGGAAATCTATGTGAAGTTCTGTTGAAACTCTATGCTATCTTTGCAGCATTATTATAAAGTTATTTTGAAAGAAGTTTATTTAGCTTGAATTAAGTAATCCATGGACTTTTAAGATGTTTCAGCATGTATAAAAAATAAATTTTCTGTTCAAATGACACTTTCTCAGTGAGTCTCATCCTGACCACCCAATTTAAAATCATGGACTGCCCCACTGCCATCTCAAGCCTGTGCTCCTTTTTTGTCAGAGCACTGTTACTTTTTCAGAGTAGACTATCATATTGTTGTTTGTGGTCTGTTTATATGAGAAGAGGGGACTCTGTCTTTGTTCACTGGTATGTCTTCAGTTGCTGGAACAGTAAGTGGCACAAAATAGCTGTTCATTCATTAATTAAATAAATTAATAAATGTGATTTATATTTTTTAATAGACTTCATTTTGATTCATTGTACACATATAGGGTACAAATGTTCATTTCTATGGTTGTGCATGATGTACATTCATATCATTCTTGTTAATCACACATGTACTTAGGGTAATGATGTCTGTCTCATTCTACTATTTTTCATATATTTTAGAAAGCAGAATAAACCGTACATTTCTCTGTGTGTGTATGAGAAAGAAAGGGAAACACAGGAAAAGGTCTAAATAATCCTAACCAATCAGTGTAATTGTTACTTCTTGGGATGGGCCTCCGTGTCAGTAGAGGGGTCACAGGGCAGGGTGCCAAGCTGGGGTGGGCCAGCTAGGCTTCCAGAAGCTCTCACTGAGTACTTGCGTGAACCTAAAAGTGAGGGCCTCCTATGTTTTGCACCCTGTGCATCTCATTGCCTCATTCTATTCCTGGATCTTAAAGACTTTTTCTTTAGTTTTGAATTATATTAAAATATTAATTCCAGTTATTTTCTGCTTTTAATTCTTCAAAATTCAGAGGAATGAAAAGGGGAACCAAAGAAAAGCAAGTTATTTTTTGCTCCTTTACAAAGTACTAAGAAATTACCTTTTTTGTCCTTAAAATGAGGAGTAGAAACTGGAGAATTGCTCAATTTCCACATTCTCTTTAGGACCTAAGTTACTCTCTGCAGTGTAGACAAAGTGTAGTGAGGAAAGCAAAATCTATCTTTTAGTTCCCAAATGTAGTTCATTGCACTGAAGCAGTAATAAAATAAGTCATATCCAACATGGATGTACAAGGTTGAAGTGGGCAATTATCAGTACCAGGATTTTCTTGAAAATGTGGAAATACTTCTTTGAGTAATTTTCTTTTGTGATCTCAAACTCAGTTTCAAGTATGGTATTTTAAATTCCACATACTTCATTTCTGATCACTTGTTACCCACCAAAAGCACAAAGGGCCATGTGGCTGCTGCTCAGCTCTTGGGCAAGGACTGCATGGCTTTGTGCTGGTATTTGGGCCTCTTAGCTCACTTAACTTCCAGATGGCAATTGTCTTCACCCAGAAGAATCTGAGTCATTACAATGCAAAAAATAATTCCTTAACCTTGTGGGAAGTATGAAGGGATTGAGCTCATTTGTCTTTATGATGATGTAATTGTGTTTCTGTGTGGTTTTGATGGAAATTATAATCTATTACAGGAACATCAGGAAAACATTCTGGGTAACACCATGCAAAGTGTGATTGCCCTACTCAGCAATTTGGTTGTCTGCAAAGATTCCAATATGAAGCTACTTTATGAACAAGGTAAATCCTTCTTAAAATTAGTCTCTAATTCTGTTGAGTTTTGTCCATTGGTTTCTTACTCTTGCACAGCAGAGCATCAAGAAATACTACTAAAGTTGGTAAGTCAAAATGCATAAGCATCTAGAAATAATAATGGTTTTTCATTAAAAATTTAAAGTGGGGTTAGATAGGGATAGTTTCTCTAACTTAATTCATTTTCACTCCTGGAACAAAGTCATTAGGCACTGCTTAAAGATGATAAATGAAGAAATAGAAGTAAGCATTGTCTTTAGACTTATTTCTGCCAGTTAAAAGAAGCTTGAAAAATGAGACTGGATGGGTTAAAAGTGTGTTTGCTTTACATCTTCTGAAAATCCATACAATATTTTAAATCATGGGTATGTTTTTATTTTTAATTAATAAAAGATTTTTATTATAATCATTTACAATAATAACTCTGACAAGATCTGTCACTGAATAAAATGATCAAGTCACTGTTTGGATATTTGCCCAAAAGAATTTAATTTCTATGTAGGCATTATACTTATATGTTGGTAATTTTTTTTCCTTCCTTAAAAGAACTATGAACTTACTTCCAATAATAAACATTGCCAACAACTGTGGAGTTTTGATTCATAGAGATCTTTATTCTTTTACACTGCAGCATCTTATTCTGTTTTATGGATATAGCATAATTTACTTAATTGGGTAGTCTCCAGTCTTGCTATTTCAGACAGTTCTGCAATGAATAACCTTATATATCCATCCTTTCACATAGGAGCAAGATGATATCTAGGGTAAATTCCTGAGACTGGAATTATTGAAATTCTTGGCAATGGTTACAGGTTACTTTAGGTAATGTGCCAATTTATGCTTCCACCAAGCCATAGTGAATCTAAAAGTAAGTTGCATTTCCCTGTTTATTCAAAACATTTTTATATGTTCAGTGATGTTTTGTAGTTTTCTTTACTTAGGCTTTGAGCATTTCTTAAGTTAATCTCTTCCTAGGTATTTTATCTTTTACAAGCGTTATTCTAATTGAGGAATTTTTTGCCATTATGTCTTTCAATTTAAAAAATGTGTGTTTGACAAATTTTTGTTTTCTGTGTATTGAATTTAGTACTTAATTTTAGAATTTTAATCATAATATTTTTAGATGGTTCTTTTAGTTTTCCAGTTACATAATCATCATAATTGTTAATAATGATAAATTGTCCCCCAATTTTTATAACTCCATTTTTCTCCTTTCATCTAATTGTAAGAAACAATGAGATTGGGATAGAGAATATTATCTTAGTTTTATCTCAGAATCTTTTTTTTCTGGTTCAAGAATACTCATCCATTTTAAATTTATCTTGGTTTTCTTTTGCAATCAAGAATAAATATGTGATATATATACATACATATATATACATATATATATACACACACATATATATATACACACACACACAATGGAATATTTCTCAGCTTTAAAGAAGAATGAAATTATGGCATTTGCTGGTAAATGGATGGAGTTGGAGAATATCATGCTAAGCAAAATAAGCGAAATCCAAAAAACCAAATGCTGAATGTTTTCTGATATGCAGATGCTAATTCACAATGGGAGGGGTCACTAGGGAAGAACAGTTATTCTAGATTAGGTAGAGGGGAGTGAAGGGAGGGTGGGGGGATGGGATAGGAAGGATAGTCGAGTGAAACAGACATTATTATCTCACGTACATATGACTGCATGACTGATGTGATTCTGCAATTTAATCAGAAAAATGAGAAATTATACTCCACTTATGTATGATTTATCAAAATGCATAAATGTATTCTGCTGTCATGTATAACTAATTAGAACAAATAAAAAATTTTTAAAAAGAATAAATAATGACTTCCGTCAAATTTCTTTTTGGCCTCTATGGAAATGATCAAATGATTTTTCCTGAATCTATTCATGGGATGGATTATATTTAATAGATTGTCTAATATAGAACCCATCCTAGCACAGTTGTGACATATCATTCTGTAATTGTGCCACTTTAGTTCTTTGCTCATATTTTGTGCAGAGTTTCCCATTGCCTTTGCTGTGTGTGACTGACTGTGGTTTTTTTGTTTGCTTTTGAAGTGGATAATACATTTTTTCACATGTTTTATCTTAATGATGTCTTTTTTATTTTAAAAGTATAAAATTTTTTCCCCATTTTCTCTGCTTTTTGAGCAGTTCAGGTATTGAGGACCCCTGACACACAAGCTTTGTTAGCTTGAGGGCATATCTACCTATACTCCAACAAGTCATTGAATGTAATTTTTTTTCAACTAGTAGAATGACTTTTATTCATTCATGTTGAGTCATCTGAAATGATATCTGATAACCCTGAAATAATCATTAATGTAAATGGTTGAACAAATTCATTTCAGTGTATACTCAATTTCCCACAGTTATGTCACTTCAATATAGCCTCATGACAACTCCCCACACTAAAACAATACTTTATTTTGAACACACATGTTCATTAGCCTCCTAGATTACCTTGTAGACAATCCTTCCATACCTAACTTCTTAGTTCCCTAAGCTCCTGTCCTCTAGTATCTTTGTCCTCTGTCCTACCTCAGCCATGTGATTGCATGCTTTTGTGGGTCAGTAGCTTCACACCTCTGTAGTCTTAATCTGCAGGTGTCTGACTTCTCACTGTCTCAGCCAGCCAGAAGGGCTACTCAGTCTCTTAACAGTAGCATTCCCACAGTATCCTGATTCTCTGCCAAAGTTATCGTGGAGAATATTTGAAGGAATTAATGGGTGGACTTTTTGGACTGAACATCAGTGACTTATAGGAAATAACATTGTTTTTAATAGAACTGTCTTATCAGAAGTGCAATCAGTGGGGACTAAAGACAGAGACAATGCTTTTCAGAATGTAAAGATGTCTCAGGGTCTCCCAGGCTTCTCTGAACAGAATCAGACTGAGTAATCTCAGCTACAGATGTAGTTCCCACTTATGGAAAAGGAGGAATGATTCAGATGGTAGAGTCAAGAGCCAGAAAGGAACATTCTCAGCAGAATTTTGTCCAAAGCAAAAAATAGTTCCCCCCACATTGGCACAAAGAGAATTGGGAAAATGTTTCCTCCAATATTTTAACTGCTAGTTGCCGCCTTGGTTTTTTTTCCCTTTTTAATTGAGAGACTCAGTGGTATTTTCTTCTTTCTGTGTCTCATCATTACACTCTGGGAATATAGAGGAGCAAATGATTTGTGTCCTAAGGTCACAGGGCTTCAAGATTTATAAATTTATAAATCTTAGTTCAGTGATCAGCTAATGACTGGACAGACATTTTCTTAAATCAGTATGTATCCCAATCTTTGCCAAAAGACTGTATGTGTTGGGGACATGCCTTCAACATTACCTTAAGGCAATTCACATGTCTGTGCAGGGCATCAGCCAGAGGAGAGAGATTGGCCTCTGGTCTTTCCTGGTTATATTCTTAGTGCTATGCATGTACAAAGCCTTGTAGATCCCTCAGAATATGTCCAGGTGTTTCAAACCCACCTACAGATAGTTATTATTATTATTATTATTATTATTATTATTATTTCCCCAGATCTTCCTTTGAAGTTTCTGGATAAGTTCTTTTTGTCTCACCTGATATTTGAGCCTCAGGCAACTGATATTTAAAAGAAAATGCCAATGAATGTTGTAACAAATGCCATGGACGTAGGCTTTTTCTCTCAGATGAGCTCCAAGTCAAATCAAGTAATGACGGTGTCCTCTGAATAGGCTTCCCCGCTGCTGCCCCAATCCTGCCATGGGAGGTGTTGAGATAGGTCAAACTGTGGCGATGCTCTGGAATGGGAATTTTTGAGGAGTTCCGAACTCCTTTTTAGTGTCAACTGATGATGCTACAGACAGTGTAGTTCTACTAAAAATGTTCGTTTCCTGTAGATCATTGATGACCACTCCACTAAACAAAAAGACCCCCATGAATCCTTTCAAAACATTCTCCACTCTGACTCTAGCAGAGAAGCAGAATACTGCAGAATAATGCTGTTTAGATTCTGAGTGGCTCTGCTGCTAGCTGAGACAGTGTATGAGGAGTCAGATGACTGAAAGTGAGCTTACACAGGTATGAAGCTACTGACCCATGCAAGTATGGGATCCCATGTCTGAGGAGAGACAGAGGACAAAAACTCTAGGGGCAGAAGCTTATGGAATTGAGAGGTCAGGAAGGATTGTCTGTATGGTGACCTAGGTGGCTCCTGACATTTATGTTGAGTGGACTTTCAGAGTCAGGGCCCCAGGGGGAGCACAGGTGAGTTTATCCTGAAGCAATGAAGCCTAGGGGTCAGGGCCCCTTATTTGCACAGGGACAACTTTACATTCACAAATTTGTTTTCTCCTTATAGTCCCTCCCTTCCCCTAACCGCAGTGCACTTCAGTCTCAAAACCTGGAGTATCAAGTGGAAATCAGAAAAATAATTATGGCAGTAGTAGCACTGGAGAAGGTAACACTGACATTCAGGGAATTAGGTGAAGTGATGTAGTGGTCTGGGATGATGGCAATTGCAGATAAGGAAATATGTGATGCAGATTGGTGATATTAGACTCAGTAAACTATAGCCTACCAATGTCTGCTTACTTTGACAAATAAAGTTTTATTGGAACATAGATGCATCTCTTCATGTTTTTATTGACTATGGCTGGTTTTTTGCTGTAATGGCAGTATTAAATAGTTAAAACAAAATCTCTGTGATCCACAAATGTTAAAATATTTACCAGATGGCCTTTTTAGAAAGTTTGCTGACCCCTGGTCCCGTAGCACCAGTGTAGAAGAAAGAAAAACCATGAAAACCCTGTGGTAAGAGCAGTGACTATGGGGGAGTCTCTCACTTGAAGGGCTGCAGAGGAGACAAGGTTCCCTGCAAGGCAGGTTTCACATCAACTCAGAAGGTAAAGGGACATGCAGAGAAGTTGACAATCTGAGGGATCTTGCTGATAACTGACTGTGAACTTCAAAAGCCATAGTGGAGGGGTCCAGAAATTGGAGTGAGTGGGATGTGGTGTTTGGAAGGGAATGTGCACATCCTTTTGTTGCTTAGACTGCAGGAGAGGGAGAGGATGACTTGGGAATCCTGACCTCTTGCCTCAGCACAAGTAGAGACAAATATCATGATGAGCATAGATCGTCTTGAAACTGAGAAGGGTGGTCAGACTGTGAGTGTAATGGAGCAAGGAAGGGACTCCTGGGATTCCAGAGAGGCCAGGAACTCCATTCTGCCTCCTGCTGGATGACTTGATGTGGGGAGGACATGGGAGAACTTTGTGGCCTGAAAAACTACCTGATCCTAGTCCCCAAAGTGCCTAGATCTGATTTGGTATCATGCTCTCCTGCTCTCAGAACTCCCTAGGTGTTAACTCAAGGGCTTATTTTTCCAAAGTTGGTGAAAGATCCTATGAGTGTTTGTTAACCCTGAGTGTAAGAAGATTCAGTGGAGTGTGGCCACATGAAGAGTCTCAGACAGTTTACTCCCACGTAGAATTGAATGTAATCTTTTTGTGAATCTTTGTTTTTGATCAGTTCTGGCTTTATTCTTTATTCTATCTCTTTATTCTTTATATGTAATATATACATATGTATATATTACATTTTGGTACAGAATTAAATTTCCTATTTCAAACCTACAAGACTATTTCTGATTTTGATACTCTAAAAATCACAATACGTATTAGTCACTGTCCAACTGAGTTTCATCCTCATTCTACATACCAACAGCAAGTGACAGGTGTCCATAAGAGTGTTCTAAGGCACGTTTCCCCACCTCATATTGAGGTATTTCTGAAATCAGCACCTCAACCACTGACATAGCTACAGCTGTTAGCACATGCACTCTGAACCTTGAAGAATGGGGTAACCACCCTGGAAAGAAACCTGGAGACCTCAGGATACTCTGGACATGCTTTAGTACTCTGGAGAAACAAAAGATGTAGGAAGATATGAACATTGATGGTTCTGAGTTGAAGATGAGAAGCATCAGGCTCCAAATGGGAAGTGCTTTCTAGAACAACGTAGCCAACTAATCTTACTCATGTTTTCCTTTTTATGTATGTATAAAGAGATCATATGAAAAAAACTTATGAAAATTAGTCTCAGAGAAAATCTGCATTGAGTGTAAGTTGAAGTACTGAATGAGAAAGCAGGTGACATAAACATACAATAAAAAGAAATTCTTGCCAGGCCCTGTAGCACATATCCATTATCCCAGCAGCCTGGCAAGCTGAGGCAGGAGGATCTCTCAAAGCCAGCCTCAGCAAAAGTGAGGTGCTAAGAAGCTCAGTGAGACCCTGTCTCTAAATGAAATGCAAAATAAGGCTGGGGATGTGGCTCCGTGGTTGAGTGCCCCTGATTTCAATCCCTGGAACCCCCCTGCCAAAAAAAAAAAATCTTTCATGGTGATCTATAAAACGTAATGGTGCTTTTGATTTTTTATTTATTCTTTTTAGATATACATGATAGTAGAGTGTATTTTGACATACACACATTGAGTATAACTTACCCTAATTAGGATCCCATTGTGGTTGTGCATGATGTGGGGATTCACTGGTTGTGTATTCATATATGAATATAGGAAAGTTATTGATCATGGTATTTAGAATCAGTGCAGCATGGTAGATAGCACAGGAGGGCCTCAGTACCATTCCTGCTGCAGGGTAGGCCTACCACAGAGTGCACTAATGCTGATGAGTAGATACACTGACCTTATCACCAGCATGCAACTACAGTATGTAACTCAGTTTTTTTTCTTAAACATTTTCATTTTTAAATGAAACATTTGGAGAAAGAATTATAAAACAAAAAAGAACCTTTTGTTTGTATTTGAAAAATATCAGAGTTATTAACATTTTAAAACTGGCTGCTGGCTCATCCCTGTGCAATGACCTTTCAATAATGGATATTAATTCCAGCTTCAGTTTTACCAGCAGAGCTGTCAGGACAATGGATTTACATGATGCAATGCAGCATCAAAAAAACTGTAGTACCTCCAAAGAAACATTTAAAGCAATTATGTTTGTCTCCAGTGGTTTATGAAGTGTCAGAAATTTAAAAAATCATTTTCTACTGGTTTTATTATTAAACTATCTAAATTGGTGTTTACTTAAAAGACCAGAAAATCACCAAGAGTTGTGTAAGTTTTAAGAATGAAGAAAGCACACTTAATAGCTCTTAGATTCCCTTACTTTTTCAGAGTATCTTTCAAAATGAGATTGTACATCAGCAACTGACAAACTTTTCCTGCAAAGGACTAAATACTAAATAATTTAGGTTTGGAGGCCAGAAGGTCTTTGCTACTGTGAGTCAGCTCTGCCAACACAGCGTGAAAAGAAGCTGTAAAGACCTGTAAAGGAATGGGCAAGACTGTTTCAATAAGTTCTCTTTGCATTAGTGGTCAGCTGGCAAGCCATGGTTTGACAACCCTTTTTGGTAGCTAACTCAAACTCAGATCCCCACAGTCACCATACTTGTGAAATGCAGTTATTAAACTGTGATTCAACTCAAGAAATAACAGACATGACAATATAAAACAACAATAATGAGCCTGCTGATCCTCATAGTAGTGTGAAGGTGTATGAAGAAGAAAGGGGAAAATCTACCCTTAGGTTTTAATTAATAAGTCTTATTGGTCGATTAGTCTTTGCAAGGTAATAAGCCACACAAAACTACTTGTACTTAAAAGAATGGCACTTTCATTTGCTCTCTTCTGAGAGTTGGCCCTCAGGTTGGGTTCTGCTTGTGTCAGCCGGTCTCACACATGACTGGAGTCTTGGTTGGAATTGAGTCCCGCCTCCCTCTCCACATGGCCTTTCATTCTCAAAGAGGCTTGCTCAGGCTGTTTGACACGGTGGAAGCATTCAAAGAGGGTTTAAGTGGAAGCTGCAAAGTCTCTTGCTTTGCAGCCTTGGCTAAATGTGAAAATAAAACTTACATTGTGGCAACTCATGTTGCTTCCATTGCATCCTGTTGGTTAAAGGAAAGCACTAAGCCAGCCTGGGTGAAGGGTAGGAAAAGAGATGCCACCTGTAGATGACAATTGCAAAGAATATGTAACCCTCTTTAGTCTACCAAGGTTGCCTAGAACTTTGGAATCAGAACTGTACATCCCTTTCTATAATTAGTGCATCAGGTTCAGGGATCAGAAAACTTTATTCTGACAATGACCAGATAGTAAATATTTAAAGCTCTGTGGGTCATGTATTCTTTGTTTCAATTATTCAAATATGCAGTTATAGCACACAAATGTTAAAGAAACAACAACACAGTACTTAAAATCACCCTTCGATATTACTACAACTCTGCAAGAACAAAAACAGAGCTGTTAGAACAGGCCATTCAGAAAAATGGGGGCTCAGAAAACTGAGGAGATTCTTGGAACCATCAGGGAAATTAAGCAAAGGTCTCATTGGAGTCAACCTGGGCTCTTGTATCAGGAGAGGCTATCAGAATTACTTTGCATTTTGACAATATGCAAGTGAAGGAGTATGACTGTGTTCCAGTCAAACTTTATAAAGTTAGGTAATATGCCACCCTTCCAGGTCTGGTTCGTTAAGTCATTGAGCAGATATTTTTATGATAGGCAGTATTTTAGGCAGAAGCAATACAGCAATGGATAAAACTGACACCAGGCTCTGATTTCTTGGAGCTTATATTTCTGGTAGGGAAAAACAGACAACCAATAAGTTAACAAGAAATTTATGGTAGATAATGTTGTATTAGGTGATGATAAACACTAAAGACAAATGTAAAAAGGAGGAGCTGGGCATGGTGGTGCATGCCTGTAATCCCAGTGACTTGGGAGGCTGAGGCAGGAGGATCGTGAGTTCAAAGCCAGCCTCAGCACTGGCGAGGCACTAAGCAACTCAGTGAGACCCTGTCTCTAAATAAAATACAAAATAGGGCTGGGGATGTGACTCAGTGGTTGAGTGCCCCTGAGTTCAATCCCCAGCACCAAAAAAAAAAAAAAAAAAAAAAAGTAAAAAGGAGGTGTACATGAAGTATCTGGATGGAAGTGGAAATTGAAATTCTACCCTAGGTGACCAGGGAAGGCTTCACTGTAAAAGTGATTGTTAAGTAAAAACTTCCAAGTACCCCAGAAGGGCAGAGAATAAGTGCAGAAGCCCAGGAAGGGACTGTGCCTGGCATGTCAGGCTGTTGTCAAGGATGTCAGGGTGGTTGTAGGACAGTAAGTGTTGCGAATAGAGCAGCAAGAGAAATCAGACTGTGTTGGTGTTTTCAGGGTGCCCAGCATCTTTTTTTTTTTTTTTTTTCCTTTTTGCGATGCTGGTGATTGAACCCAGGGCCTTGTGCTTGACGGGCAAGCACTCTATCACTGAGCTCTATCCCCAGCCCCAGCATTATTTTTGTAAAAAGCAAATTGAAAGTATTTACATTGTCTGGGAATGTGTAACTATCTACTCATCCCTTTGTTGAGGCTAACTTGTGAAGACTGGCAAGTGTACTCAGAATAGGGCCTGAGAGCTTCCCAGGCAACACTGATGACAATCCCAGTTAAAAAACCAGTACAGTAACTTGGTCTCCTCCAGGACTAGAATAACCTGAGGTTTTGAGATTATGGTGTGGATGAGTCTGGGGTTAGAAAGTCCTTTATCACACAGGGCAGCACATACCACCTTTTAAGAAATTCTAATTGTTATCAATTATTTCTTTATATGAAGTTGAAATTGGCTTCTCTTTAACATCTGCCCCATTTGATTCTGGTTTTCCCCTTTGGAATTACCTACGCGACATTTATTATTTTAGTTTACTTGTAGAAGGAAGAAAATACCTTAAAATGCTAAATGTGAAAATAAAACTTACATTGTGCCATGATTATTAGTATTTTATGGTATCTTACATTTAAGATATTAGAAGTGTTTTATTGATGTTTTTGGTAACTATTGATGAGAGACATTTGTTTCTTTACTGTGTGGTGGAACTTGTAGTTTTCCTTGTTAATATATGTGCAAAAATAGTTGGTGTTTCTTGATTTTACTGTTCATTTTACTTCATCCCTTTGTGCAGGAGAATTCATTTATATGTATCTCAATTCTGGTTGTTTTCAAATAGTATCAGCCATTGTTGAATTATAAACCATCCATAACTCTGAACTGAGGCAAATCTCATCTGTTATTCTCAGTTGTGGGCTGAGCTGTGACAATATTACATAAGAAATTGCCTAAGTTAGAGAACCACCTGTGGATCCCAGTGAAGGAAGGTTCTATTATAGTTGTGCTTAGCTCTGGTTGAAGTCCTATCCAGTCTTAAATACGCCCACTGGCCATGGTCAGTGCTACCAAAGTATTCAAGTTATCTGTCATGATACAAGGGCCCATTATGACTGCCTCATGGCCTTGGCTTAATTTCCCTGATGGTCCAGGAATCTCACATCAGTTTTCTGAACCCCCATTTTCCCACATGCCCTGATGTACCTAATGTCTGTGCTTTTGTTCTCCTTGCCTAGAGTTGTGATGATGCAGAATGAGTGAGTTTTAGGACTGATTTTTAAAATATATTTTTACTTTTATGTTTAGTGAAATTTCATTTTTTAATGTATAGTTTTTATACATTGATATTGATAATATTTCACATATAATAAAATCCACCATTGAAAAGGGTATAATTGAAATTCATTTTTGAATAGTTGCAAGGGTTGTGCAACTGCTTTCATTATGTAATTCCAAAACATTTTTATCACCTCAAAAAACAAAAATCAGGAAGGAAGGTTGTCTTTCAGTTTATTTTGCTACAAAGTGTAGTTTTCATTTCTGATCTTCATGTTTATATTTATCAATAGTTTCCTCTGTCTAATGAATTAGTGGAAAAGTTAGTAATTTTTTCCACTTCCTTGGTTTCTTTCTTATAAAGTGATTGTGATAATATTTGATGCAACTAGGTCCTATGAAGACAAATCATTTATTAGAGATTTTTGAAACCTTCAGAAATTATGGTATCATTAACAAAACAATGGCTAACAAGCAGGCTATAAAATGAATTCCTTATATAAGCATGTTTGTATTAATTTCCATATACAATTAGACCTAGGTTCCAAGACAAAATCATAAAGCATATTGACCCAAGAAGGCAGGAATTGAGAGAATAGTTTCAGGGTGTAATGTGCATGAAGTAATCTCCATCTTGAATTTTCTCTATGTGTGCTTTTTTGAGGGTGAGTCTGTCCATAGGCTGGAACCAGTCTCCTGTCTTAACAAGTACTCTGAAGGAGTATACTGTTTGAATTTTTCTTTCATAAGATGAAAAAGGTAGGGATCTGAAATTCTGTCAGGCTAATTTTTACTCAAATAATGTTTTCATAGTTATCCCACTTACCCAATGAACTTTTATTGTATATGTGGTTAACTTGTGGACATAGTTATATCATGCATCTCTAATTGTTTTCTAGCTCTGTACGGTCAAAATTTGTCTTCCTGTCTTCCTCAGGGAAATACCACAAAACTATTTAGCATTATAAAATGTGTTCTTTAAAAGCCAAAATTCTAGTTACACAATTGTGTTAAAAGTAAGGTATAATCATCCAACTGGAAAGTGTCACACAAAACCACACAGAATCAGGGATTTAAAAATATGAACAGAGTCAATGATGGATGTCATTGACAAAGCGCATACAACATGAGCATGATTGATGTTCTTACAGAAGAGGAAATATTTACAAATAGAATAGGACTGGAGTATAGCTCAGTGGAAGAATGCTTGCCTAACATGCTCAGAGTCCTAGCTTCAATCCCCAGCACCAGAAAGAAAAGTGATAAAAATAGAAGAAAATGCTCCATAAATAAATGTACAGATAAAAAGAAGATGTATTCTAGGAAAACCTGATGAAAAATGACTTATTTTGGTGACAACATCAACCATCAAAGTTAGATAAAAGGTTATTTGATGCCCATGCAGAAAATATCATGTGCAAGGCATAGGGAGGGAGTAGAGATGAACCCCAGTGTGGGAACTGCACAGGGAGGTCTGCTAAACAGGAACCATGACCTTCAGAGAAGAGGCCCAGCTTCACTTTCGTGCACCCTTTGATCTACTTGCAATGCTTCCTTTGGCTGAACCTTGTGGGAAACCAGAGGCAGGAGAGTCCATTGATGCCACCCATACAGGTCAGATACTGGGTGGAGAATAGACCAGGAAGGGAAACTGAAGATATTCAGCATGTGAATCACCATCATTTTTTCTTAATATTTAATTGAAAAGCTGAAGTTTGTCTTAGACTCTCTTATTTGTAGAAAAGGGCATAGTGCTCCTTGCTGTCTTAATTCCTCTTCTAGTAATGCATTAGAGTTTTAGTCTTACTGAGGTGCTATGTGAGAAGTGAGACACCTGATGTGCCTCACATTATTTCACTTGCTGAGTTGACAAGAGACTCCCCAATTAGAGAGGTTTGTGGAAAGATCATAACAGAGAATAGAAAAAATGTTCTGGAAACCAAAGCATTTGTTTGGAGCTTGTATCCTTGAGAAATGCTCGAAGTCTTGCCTTTCTCCTAGTTTGGCTGTGGTGTTTATTGCATCCTTGGCCCCTCTTCTTCTCTCAGGTACATTTATATCTCTTGCCTATTTAAGGCTATAAAGTATTTGGTTGTTGGTCCCAGTTTCCTATACAGCCCTAATCCTGAGTACTATGTAGTTCACGAAAAACTGGAGAATTATGAGGGCCAATTTGGGAAGTTATGGTTTTGACTATTTTACTCCTTTGGTTTTTTTCTCATTTTTTTTCTTTCTTTTTTTTTTCCTCTTCTGAATTGCTGGGTGGCAATTGACTTGTTTCAAAGGTCTCTACTGGGCATATGTTTGAAAGTCCACTCAAAGGAATAAGGATTAAAAGAAAGAAGAGTGAGAAAGGGGAGACTACATTTGAGTAAATGATATTGCTTAGTCCTGCACTTTGGCTACTTTATATCACTATTTTAATTTTTAATAGAGTTTTAGTATATACTATAAAATTCACCCATTTAAAACACACAATTCAGTGGTTTTTAGTGTATTCAGAGTCATCCACTATAGAATTTTAGAACATTTTTATCACCTCAGAAAGAAACCCCATGCTCATTAGCAGTAACTTTCCATGTCCCCCAAATTCCTTCTTCCCAGGCAGTCACTAATCTATTTGCTTCTATAGATTTTCATATTCTAGTCATGTCATGCAAAAAGTCATATAGTGTGTAGCCTTTTATCTGATTGACCTGTTTCATTTAGCATAATGTAATTTCATTACATAAGTTATTATAATATGTGTAGCATAAAATTAACCATTTTTAATTGTATAGTTCAGTGGCATTAAGTATATTCACATTATTGCATACCAGTCACCACCATGCATCTCCAGAAGTTTCTTCATTCTCTCTGGAAGTTTCTTCCTTCTCTCAGACTGAAGAATGTGTACCATACAGTCAAATCCCCTGCACTCTTCCTCATATGTTGTAGTTGCTTAGTAAATACTCAGTGACTGTGTGAAATATATTGAATATTCAGTGTTCCCTTTCTAGTGTTCACAATCTCAGTCACAGAATGCCTTGTGTATACGTTGTTAGGCCTCTAACTTCAACCATAGTGATGGGCTTCACATATTTCTTCCTCTGTACATTTACCGAGAACCTGCTCTATGTAAGACATTACACGTCAGGTTCTTTTAAGGCCACGAAAACAAATAATATTTGATCTGTTGATTGATTTTTTAAAGTAAGTTCTCACCCAGTTTCTCCTGCAGTATGGGCATCCTCTTGGAACCCAACTGGCTAAGCTCCTCGGTGCCGATCCCATCACACTGGAACATGGTGAAAATCACTGGCAAAGACTGAAACCATAATCTTGGATTAAGAAGTCCAATTTTGGGAAGTTGAAAGTTTTCATGCAGTGATCTTATTTTTTCCTTCAAATTTTCTAACCTCAGTTTTGAAATGTGGTGAACGATGTGTTAGTAATAGGATTTTCCATTTTTCTTTCTTTACTATTTCACTAAGATAGAGTGGACTATGTAGATATACTTCTTCCCTAGAGCCTCTGAACTAGTGTTCAGTTAGGTTTCTTAATGTCTGAAATACTCCTCAAATATCAAAGCCATTTTATCAGTTATTAGAAAGTGTTTCAATATAAAAAAATTTAACAAGCTCTTTTACTAGTTCAGATTAAATACTTAACAAAAAAGAGTAAGGAGGAACATGTAACAAAGTGGGAATCTATAATAATGTTAAGGACTGGCACACAATTAGTTATGCCTCCTATTGGTATCACAGAGAGCTTCTGAAAGAGCATTTTTTGAAGCTGTCTTCCAAAAAAAGAGAATATAAGTCCATTATTTAAGAAAGAATTCGAGATACTACTATGTGAATAAAGGAAGGTAATATGGTAATGATAATTAGTTGGGCTTGGATCTGGAGTCTACAACTTATTTGCTGAGATACTTTAATATCTTAATATCTCTAGGGATAATGGTGCCTATTCCAGAAGTTTATTTTTGAAATTAAATCATAAAATATGCAAAATTGACAAGAATAATTAACATAATTAGCAAAAGTATTTATAAGTCCATACTTAAAATAGTTGGGTCATCACATAGGACCATGTGAGCAGATAATGAAAAAAAGAGAAGGAAAGTTCCAAATAAATGATTAGATTCTAAAACAGTATCTCCTATTGTAAGCTTTATCTACACAAATAGGTTCTAGTACAGAGGACAGAAAAATCCACAAATATGATTTTAGAGCCATTGTTCTTAAAAAGTTACAAAAAAAATCAGGTTCCTAAGAATATGGGTAGAAAATCTCATTTTCAAAGAGTAATTGAAAGGTTTCAGTGCTATAGATAAATTTGTGTGCCTAGATTAAATGATAATACTGTTATTGTATAATAATTGAATGGTCTAATTGGGGAAAGTTTGAGGGCATATTTAATAGACACTGATGGAGATGACATCTGGGTAATGGAAATCATGGATTCCTAGATTGTACAATGAGAAACACAGTGTACATTTGGACAAAGGATTCTTAGGTTGACTAATCCTAGATGGTAGAAAAAAGGAACTATATATAGTGGATTCGCATAAAAGAAACTGTTTATCAGTTATATAACTGTTGTATGGCTTTCTTTCATGTAACACCTGGCCCCTTGCATTTCATGACTATCATTCTCTAGGGTCTTGGAATCCTCTGCATTTAGCAGGGGGAAGAGTAAAGTAGAGAAGGCACACCTGCTTCTTTAGAATCCCAGCTGGTGGAAGAAATATTTATAAATTATATATCTGATGAGAGAGTACAGTGCAGAATATATAAAAAAACTCCTACAACTCAACAAATGGAAATCAAACAACCACGTTCAAAATATATAAAGGACTTGAATAAATATTCTTCCAAAGAAAGCATACAGATGGCAAATAGCACATGAAAAGAAGCTCAATTTTATTAGTCATTAGAGAAGTGAAAATGAAATTCACATTAATTTAACCCCCAGCACCAAAAACAACAAAGCCCCAAAAAGTCACAATGAGACTACCTCACATGTATAATATTGTTTAAAAATGAAAAGAAGGGTTGATGAGGTTATGTGGATACTGGAACTCACAAGCATGCTAGTGGAAATGCAAAATGGTATAGCCACTGTGGAAAACAGTAATGTGGCACCTCATAAACATTTGAAAACAGGGACTTAAATACATATACAAATGTTTCTTGCAATATTATACACAATAACCAAAAGGTGGGAACTACCTTTTTCATTTTTTGTTCCAGGGATTGAACTCAAGGGTGGTCATCACTGAGCCACATTCCCAGCCCTATTTTGTATTTTATTTAGAGATAGGGTCTCACTGAGTTGCTTAGCACCTCGCTTTTGCTGAGGCTGGCTTTGAACTCTTGATCCTTCTGCCTCAGCCTCCTGAGCCACTGGAATTACAGGTGTGTGCCACCATGCCCAGCTGTAAACCCCTTTTGACTTCTGATAAAAAGATAAACAAATATGGTATATGTATGCAATGAAATGTTAGCCATAAAATGGAATAAAATTCTGAGACATGAGCAACATGGAAGAACCTTCAAAACATTGTTAAGTGAAAGTAGCCAAATAAAAGGGATAAATTTTATTTGAATTTCATTTTTGTTAGGTACCTAGAAAAGGCAAATTCATAGAGAGAGAACGTAGAATAGGGGTTTATATGGCCGGGAGAAGGAAGACTGGGAAGTTAACTGTTTAATGAGTACTGAGCTTCTCTATAATGAAAAAGTTCTGGAAATAGGGATGGTGGTTATATAACATTGTGATTACTGTCACTGAATTGTACATTTAAAAATTGTTAAAATGGTAAGATTTTATGTCCTATATATTTTACCACAATTAAGGAAGAAAAGCAGTGGGAAATGATTCACATCCCTTTTGTTCACATTCTGCTGATGAGAGATAGTTTCATGGCCATGTTAAGAAGCAGAGAGTACATGGTTGAGCAACAGATTCCCAGCAGTAATTCCACAGTTTGGAAAGAAAAGCATGAATATTTTATGGACAGCAAGCTCTTTTGACCACAAAGACCACATTTAAATATCCTTCTTAGTATATATGTTACTTGCAAGACATGAAATCAAATTTGGAAGCAACTCCTTGAAACTGTAGAGTCAGAAGATCCTGAAAGGTTCCTACAAACTTGAGTCAAAGAAATATTAAAGTCCCATTCTAGCAATTTAAAGTGTATAAAATGTCAAAAATGAATACACCAGTTAGTATGTTATTGTGATGTCCTAGTTTAAGAGTTTTTGTTAATTTATCTTGATTCTCATGGCCCTGTTTCCTCCACATTTTCATCTGTGCTCCATATTTTCCTTCTATAAATAGCTCAAGAGAGTAACCTTGAGTCATAGTGAAAGTTTTGGATCAGGCCTTTTGTCTGCAACATAATAAAGACATTTGCAACAGGTAGAAGTCTTGAATGTGAAGAAGTCAACTTCTGGACATAGAGAGTGCTCTGCTGTGTGAGTATCCCATGAGTCTGGATACTCATATTTGCATTTTCCTTTAAATGACATACCACATATTTCAAGAGGGTAGTACTGTGTAGTCTCCCAACTGTGGAACACAGTTGACTCTTCTGTAAGAGGAAGAATGTAAAGTATAATTATGGGTAAAATATCTTAAACATTGCTAATGAAAATAGAGACTACTTATCACCAGGCATTCATGATAGGCAAGTGGGAGCCATTTCTCCCGAGGAGTGGTAGAAAAGGCTAGGATGATTGGCTTGTAGGCCAGATGAGTAAGCAAAGCCCTGAGGGATATCTTCGGGGATATGTCTGCCTCTCCTATTTGCAGTGAGGCCATTTATGCTAGGAACAGCTCCAGGAGGCAAGACCTGGAGTTTTAGGGAAGGTTACAGGGCAGCCCACTTTGTATTCAGCTTAAGACCTTTTCAATAGGTGGGAGACTCAACTATATAGAGGTCATTTTCTGGTCTAGTGCTGTGCAGTGTGAGTGCCCAGGAGTCTGGAAGGGAAGAATGACGAAGGCAATTCCAGTGGGGTGGGAGGTGTCCAGTGGCCCCCCGAGTGCTCCTAGTGCTTAGATTCCGTGATTCTTATCCTTGCCAATGTTTATGAACATTCCTGCAATCCCCAAGATGAAATGCAGGGGAGAAGTTAATGTAATGAAAGGAAGCTATTAAGATGTAGATTGTTTTCTCTGTGAGTGCTTCACGAAGTGCTGAAACATACATTCACTTTTATTCCCTTATGTCTGGGCTGCTGACACTCAGGAACTAAAGATGGAAATGTAGAATCAAGCAGGTTATACTAGTGCAAAGAAAGAAGCTAACATCTGGCTCTTGGCTTTTTTCCTTTAAATTATAGAATTAGGGCTGCAGAATGTCTCTACCGCCTTCTCTTTTATATCCTTAGTTTTAGAGGGAAAAAAAATCTAATGTCAGGCAGCTATTATTGCAGCACATTGCTGCCATATTCAGCAAACAGTAGGACATTTAAAGTGAAGACAGTTATTAATGGGATTAAAACAGTAATAAAACTTTATAGAGGCATTTAATAACTCATTTACAGATCATGAAACAAAGCTAATAGTCAACCTTCATGGGTGAAGTGCTCTATTTGTCTTGTGGTCCACTGCTTTGACTTTTAGTCAAATGTCAAGAGATCACTTAGATTTCTAATGTCTTTATATGCATTTTAGTGTTAAAGCCTTTATAATTTTGAACTCTTAAAAAATGAGTCCCCAAAGAGCAATGATCTAGCATTAACATTTTTAATAAAAAGTAAGATATCAGCTCTTTCCATTTATATATGCAGATACGTATATACACACACATCTATATTTACACACATGTATTTATATGTGTATGTATGTGTGTGTGTTACTGATTGGCAAACAATAAGATCTTTAGTTTATACATGCACCAAATTTTGAATTTATTCCAATCTTCTTCTCTAGGTATCTCTGTTTCTAGCTATGAATAGCTGAATAAATCATATGTCATTTGTTTCCATTCTGTTAATAGTGTCCACCATGATTATTCTCGACATTATAGTTTCTCTTCCCACACTTCCTAATAGTTCTCCCTTCACCCCTTCTGTTGTCCCCAGAGGATTTCCTTTCCTATCGAAAATAGTTATTCTGACCTGAATTTTGTTTCCTTCAACTTTATTCAACAAACCATTTTTGAGTCTTGGAATATTTACAGTTGGAGGACTCTTAAAAATAATTTGTTCAAGCACTTCATTGTACACATGACAAAACCTAGATTAATGAGGTCCAGAAACCAGCTCAGGATCCCCCAGCAGGAAGGGGCTCAGAGATGCAGAGTTTCCAACCTAAGCCTCCTTCCTTTCCTGTGTTCACACCAAGAGTTGACTCTCCTCTTTCCAGAACACTGAATGCTTAGCTAAGGCACCATTAGGCCTTCCTTTCTGCCTCTTATTCACAGCAGGTTTTTGTTTTTATTGATTGTGTAATGGACTAGAACATTGCCTTCTCTTTAAGGCTAATATTACTGATCATTCAAGATCCCCTCCCCCCCCACTTTATAGACACTGTTTTATTTTCTTCTCCCTTGATATGCTGGGTGACCAGTGGCATGCATTTTTATTTTAGACATCTGGCTTTTAGAAAAGTTATTTGTATGCATAGAATAAAGCCATGCTAACCCAACTCTCAAGAATTTCATTAGGACCTTGCTTTCTTTAATCCTGGGCCTCTGCCATTACACCTTCTATCTGGAGATCATATTCACCCTATTTCTCTGACATGCAGCTGGCATTGAACTCATGACATCTATTTTGAGGGTAAATTTAAAAATTAAAGAGAGGGTATTATATTAGTAGTGAAGAAGAAAGGACAATTGGAGACAGTTTCATTTTATGAGATTGAAGCAGGATTATACCATACTCAATCCTCCTAATTGTATCTTGACCAAGTGGTCATACAATGGGTTTTATTCAGTCCATATACTCAGGTGTTTGTCATTGGTATACTCATTCTGATTTTCCTGACATGTCACTTTTGCTCCATAAATATTAGGAGTGCCAGAGTAATATGGCAGTGGAGTAAGACCCTCCAGTGCTTTCTCCAAGGAATCCCACAGTGCCTGACACAGGCTGGTGACTGGGCATGAGGTGTCTGCGAACAGATTATGTTTTTTAGGCACTCCCCCAATTCATCTGAATGGCATACCAACTGCAGATTTGGGACAGGCTTAGAATGGGACACCTCTAATGTAGAGAAGACACAACTGTAGACTCATCACAAACCAGGGCTTAGGGTTCCACCTAATGCTGAGATGGTAGCAGTGATCACAGGTCAGAGAAAATGAGCTGTCTGCTTAGAGTTCTTGGAAGGACAGACACAAAGTCAGATTATGAAGAATGGAATCAATACCTATTCCTTCATTGTGCAGATGTCATCATCATGGAAGAAAAAAAAAAAGCATCAAGAACTTTCAGGGTTCCGTGAACTCACCTAACAGGTTGAATAGTAACCAATATGTATAAGTGTTTGGACAGAGATTTTAAAATAGGGGTTTAAAGGAAATTCAACAAACTTCAAGAAAACAGTGAGAAACAATTCAGTACTTTATCAGAGAAATATATCAGAAAGATGGAAATAATTTTGGGGAAAAATAAATCCCTGAATTGAGAAGTATACTAAATGAAATGAAAAATGCATTAGAGGGCATTAGTAGCAGAATACACCACACAGAGGTGTCAGCTTGAAGACAAGTTATTTGAAAATATACAATCAGGATAAAGAAGAATGAAGAAAGCTTATGGGAACTTTGGGTAAATAATAAGAGCAAATATCTGAGTTATTAGGATTCAAGATGGACTTTAGAATGCAAAAGGGGTAGAAAGCTTTTTCAGAGAGATAATAACAACAGAAAACTTCCCAGAGAAGGATGAAATATTCACCTACAGAAAAGTCAAAGGTCGTCAATCGAATTCAACTCAACCTGTTTACCTGAAGATGTCATCAAGCTCCAGAAGTTAAAGACAAAGGATTCTCAAAGCATAAAGTGAGGGGAACACATGTGTGTTCCAATTTGTCTGGTAGTAGACTTCTCAAGAACAACCGTACAGATCAGGAGGGAACGATATTTTCACAGTGCTAAGGGAAAACAAAACAAAAACACTTGCCAATCAAAAATATTGAACTCATCCAAGCTATCCCTTAGAAATGAAAGAGTTATAAAGACATTCCCAAAGGCTGAATTTACCACAAGACCTGTCTTTTTTTCCCTTCTTTTTATACTGGAGTTTGAACCCAGGGGTATTATGCCACAAAGTGCACCCCCAGCCCTGTTTTATTTTTTGAGACAGGGTCTCACTAAGTTGCCAAGGCTTGACTCAAACTTGCCATCCACCTTCCTCAGCCTCCCAAGTATCTGCAGTTATGTCTAAACCAGGTGAGTGAGGTGACACACAGCTGTAACTTGTATAACATGTCTCTTTGATTACAAAGAACCAACTCCTTGTTTTCATTCATCTTTTGTATTTTTTAGTCTTTGTTTACTTCTGCCCTGATCTTTGTTATTTCTTATATTTTACATTTTGTTTTTTCTTGCATTTCTCCATCCTTGAGATGTATCATCAAGCTTTTTGGAACCTTTTTATATTTGAATGTTTGTACTCATTGCTATAGATTTTCCTCTTTGTACTGCTTTTGCTGAATCCCATAGTTTTGGTATGTTGCATTTCTGTTTTCTTTCAAGAAATTTTTACTTTTCCTTTTTGACTGACTTAATAGACCCTCTGTTCATTCAGAGCACGTTGTTGAGTTTCTGTTCATTTGTATAATTTCTAAAATTTCGTTTCTGTTGACCTTCTGTATTTGAGTAAATGATGTATTCTAGAAGTTTCATACACTGATTGGAAAGAATGTGTATCCTGCAACTGTTGAATGTTCTGTAAATGTCTGCTAAGTCCATATGATCTGTATTATAGTTTAACTGTGATTTTTTTAGTTTAACTTGGATTTTTGATCCAAGTGATCTGACCATTAGGAAAGTGGGGTGTTGAAATTTACCACTCTATTTGTATTGAAGCCCATCTTTCCCTTTTGGTCCATAATAATGTTTATTTTTATAGAATTGGGTGCTCTGACATTAAGTGCATATGGATTTACAATTGTTATATCTTGTTGAATTTCTACCTTGGTCATTATATTGTAACCTTCTTTATTTCTTCTTATAGTTTTTTTTTGACAGTTTTGCATAATATGTTATAGTGTAAATCTTTTCTGGTCATTTCTATGTCAGGTCAAATAAGTCTCCTATAAACAAGTGGAAATCCATCCATTTCAAGATTAGGAATGTTCTACTATTATTTCATTCAGTAGGTTTTCTATGCTTTTAATTTTTTCTTTCACTTTCTCATATTTCAAAAATGTGGATATGTGTTCATGTAATAGTGTTCTATAGGTCTTAAATACTCTTTTCTTCACTTTCTTTGCATTTTGTCTAACTGGACTATTTCAAAAGACCTGTATACATTCTTCTGCTTGAGGTAATCTGTTGTTGAAGCTTTCAACTGTATTTTCTAATTTGATTTATTCAGTTCTCAATATCTAAGATTTCTGGTTCTTTTTCAGAATCTCTGTATCTCTGCTCAATTTCTCATTCATATCCTGCATTGTCTTCCTAATTAACTATTTATTTGTATTTTCTTGGATCTCATTGAGTTTTTATTTTAATCATCCTTTTAAATTCTTTATCAGGTATTTATTCCATTTCTATTTCTTTAGAATGAGTTGTTAGAGAATTATATTTTTGAAAGTGTCAGATTACATTATTTTTTCGTATTTCTTGTGCTCCTATATTGAGAATTTTGCATCTTTTTTTTTTTTTTTCCAGTGCTAGGGATTGAACCCAGGGCCTTGTGCTTACGAGGCAAGCAGTCTACCAACTGAGCTATGTCCCCAGCAGAATTTTGCATCTTATTCGACAGGTATCTCCACCACTTATATGGGATGACCTTAGTAAGCAGCTTTCTCTTAAACATGTTTCTTTGGGTGTTGGTTTGTTGTGCAGTTTTGGTTTTGATTATAGCTGAGCATCATACTGTGGTTTCCTTGTGCTTTATGCTTAATGACTTTGGGCACAGCATGTAGCATTACAGAGTCAGACTCATTTTTCTCTGTGGGCCATGCAATAATGCAGACACTCCAGCAATTCAGGCAGGTGTGGTATATACATCAGTGAGTTGTGCAGTGCTTCCTGTATGACTTCGACTGCAATGGGAATAGTGGCCCCTATCCAATGATGGGGGTTTCCTCAGGCCCTTTGTCACTGGTAACACCAGCAGTGATGAGGGGCCTCGAGCACTTGTTCTCTGACCAGTCAGTGCTGCAGGCTCATACACTGCACAGAGAGCGGAAGTAGCTGGAGTCATAGCACGTGCTCTGTGGTACTCGCACCCAGTCCTGTCAGCACTGCATGCTCAGACCACATGCAGGGACTGAGTGACAGGAGACACATAGGTGAGGTGGCAATAGGAATTGTATTATTCGTCTCTACTGCTTTGGTTCCACGTAGTGCTGTCTTTGGCCATCACCCCAAAGTGTCCCTGCCTTCTTCAGTTGTAATGCCTATCTGGGAGTGAGCAGGAGTGGGACATAGCCAGAGCCAGGTGAAGTTGCTCTTATTGTCCCCTAGCTGTGCTCACTCACCCACAGTTGAGGCAATGGCTGAAGCCTTGGAATTTCATAAGACACCTCAGCATGTCCCTGTGAGCATGACAGAGGAAGGGGCTATGATATTCCTTTTCTGTCCTGTCAGTAGCAGGTGCCTGAGTGTGATAGGAGGAGGGGCAGCTTGAACCTTGTAGCCTCCTGCCTTCAGACCTGGCACTGGTGTGGGACCACGTGCAGCTGGCCCATGGCCTCAATCTGAGAGGACAAGCACCCTGATCTCTAGTTCTTGAGGACGGTATCCTTGGTTTCCCTTTGTGTCACAACACCAATTCCCACAGTGCAGGGCACCAAGCGAATTTAGGTCACAGTTGTCCTTCTGGTCCACGTTGGATTCACAGTATCACTACATGCCAAGCCATTGCAGTGGAGTGTCTGTCTTGTTCAAAAGATGGGAATATGCAGGGGTTTCTGACCCCAAGAGCCGTCCAAATTCAGATAGTAGGTTCATTTTCAAAATGATTCCTAGATACAATCACCTAGGGGTTCACTGGAGGACGGCATGAAATCCTTTTCCAAATATGTCGACCGTGCAGATTTCAGATTACTTAAGTGGACTACAAGCCTGTGAGGACTGTGAAACTTTCTAACAGCTATGATTGCATCTGCTTTGATGGCTTTCTCTTTTACCCTTACCCCTGCAAAGGGGAGACTCTCCCTGCCCCACCTGGCTGTGGTTCTGGGGTGGCCTCTGCCAGCATATTTTATTTTTTTAGCATGCTATTGTCCCCAGTTTCTGAATCATATGTTTTCAGTCTTTCTTGCTGATTTCTGGTGTTCTCCTACAGTCCCATGTCTCCAAATGCAGCTATATACCTTTTACTTTGGTTCTTCCTAGTGGAGGAGGAGGCGAGTGCTGGACATTTCTATTCAACCATTTGAACCTCCTTTTTTTCCCCAGGTTTATTTTATTTTGTTACTTCCCTTAATAACTATTATAACTAAAAAGTAAATCTCTTAAACAATGCATAGATTTGAGTAGAAAAATGTACCATTGACGTGCTTCCTAAGTTAAATGTATTTTCAAATCAATATACCAGCTCAGCAAAAGATTTTTATTTTTAAATAGTGAGTAAAATATTTCCCCAGATTATCACCTTTTCTTGCAAACTAATTGGAACATGTTGTATTTCTACCAGGAGCTACTGGAGTGCATGTGGTAAAGATTTTCTCCTAGTCTGTAGGCTCTCTCTTCACATTTTGATTGTTTAAACTATGGAGCCAACCTAGATGTATGGATATTGAATGGATAAAGAAAATGTGAGCTATACACACACACACACACACACACCCACACCCACACACACACTGGAATATTACTCAGTCATAAAGAGGAATGAAATTATGGCATTTGAGGGTAATGAATGAAGTTGGAGAATATCATGCTATGCGAAATAAGCCAAAGCCCAAAAACCAAAGGCCGAATGTTTTCTCTGATAAACAGATCCTAATTTACAATAAGAGGGGTGGGGCACTAGGGATTAATAGAGTTACTTTGGATTAGGTAGAGAGGAGTGAAGGAGGGAAAGAGGTATGGGGGTAGAAAGGATAGTAGAGGAGATCCAAGATGGCGGATTAGAGGAAGGCTGCATTCCTACTTGCTCCGTGGATTCCTACTTGCTCGGGATTCAAACAGCAGGAATATGACTCTCAACGAGATTTAATATTCAAAGCACATATAAGGGGTCCCCAGGTGCCGCTCCAGAACCAACTCAGCCGGGCTGGGCTCGGCCCGCCGCGGGCAGTGACGATCCGGAAGCCGGACAGCTACGATCCGGGAGCGCCTGACCCTGCAGCTGCTTCGGAGCCACCGACCTGGATCTGCGCCAGCCAAAAGTGAGTGCGGGTCCCCAGTAGCGCTTTGGAGTCACTGGCCGCGGCTCCAGCACCAGCCAGCGGCCTCCCAGGCAGAGACCGAGCATCTCAGGCTACCTGGGCATTCAGAGGCGTCCGGGAAACTCTGAGATCGCGGACTCTGGTGGGGAGATGGAACTACCCCACGCCATTTTGGCGGCTTAACTGGCGGAGAAGGCTCATTACCAGCTTCCTGGGGCCTTCGGCTGCG
>JAJEJO010049441.1:752042-786900 GCA_020662805.1 Glaucomys volans
GGGTGGGGGGTAAAATTAATAACAATGTGTGACAGATACCATTGCCCTGTGTACATGCATGAATGCACAGATGGTGTGACTCTACTTTGTGTACAACCAGTGAAACAATAGCTGTACTCCATTTGTGTTCAATGAATCAATAAGTAAATAAAAGAAAAAAAAAAAAAAAGAAGTAAACTGAAAAAAAAAAAAAAGAAAGGATAGTAGAGTGAAATAGACATTTTCTCATGTACATATATGACTGCATGACCAATGTGATCCTATAATATGTAGTATCAGAAAAATAAGAAATCATACTTCATTTATGTATGATTTATCAAAATGCATAAATGCATTCTATTGTCATATATAACTAATTAGAACAAATAAAATTTTTTTTTAATCTTGAAAAAAAAGATACTGGGATTTACTTGGAAACTATTTAAATGGATGTAAAAATGATTCTTTGATTATTTACTTTTTTTAGATGTAACATGCATGTAGTCCACTAATTTTGAGCATGCAACTTGATGAATATACAGATATATACACATATAAAATCAACCATAGGTCAAGGAAAGGAACATTTCACCCTAGAATGTTTCCTTACCAATGTTCCCACCCAGAGCTGATCAGTTTCCTGATTTCTATCCATGTTGATTAGCTTTGCCTGTTTGAAGGCAATATAAAAAGAATTATAAGATATGTCTCCCTTTGTGTCTTGTTTCTGCTTAATTTCTGTGAGAGAAATTCACATTTTCTCTTTTATAAGATTTTTCAAATGAACTATGTAGTTTTCAGTATGTGAATATTTTGTAGTCTATCTTTGGTGAATATTTGACTTATTTTCAGTTTATCTGCCAAATGTATTCTTTTCCATGTTTTTTTTTTTTTTTTTTTCATGCTGGGGATCGAACCCAGGGTCTTGTGCTTGTGAGGCAAACACTCTGCCAACTGACATGTATCCCCAGCCCTCTTTTACGTGATTTTTTGAGGATCCATCTCCTCATTTATTTTGGATACATTCACACGTGCACAGAGACATACACATAGACACACACAGACCTAGGGTTGGAATTATTTAGTCAAAGCCAAGGTATATATTAGAGTTCACAGATTTTGCCAGAAAGCTTTCTTAAGTGTTGGATTACTGTGTACTCCAATCAGCAGTGTGTGCAAGAAAATTCCAGTTGCTCTGACTTTCTGGTATTTGTCTTTTTTAATTGTGGTTTTTCTGGTGGTGTGTAGTAATGTCTCATTGTATTTTCACACAACAACTTGTTATGTGGATATTCTCCTTTGTGTATGCATTTTGATCATTTCTAAAATTAAGGTGTGGGGTTATATTAGTCTGTGCTAGAAAATATACTGACAACTTGTAAAACCTTAGACTCTTCATAAAGAAAAACTGTCATCTTCAAGTTTAGCATCAATTTTAAGACTTTAGCCACAGGAAAAGTGGTAAAGGATTTTTTCTGATCATTCTGTATCTCATTATGAAATATTTTAAAGATCTGCCTATATTTGAAAGATCTTGGTTTTGTAAAACTCACCACATCATTGCCTTACTGTTTGAGAGTGGCTGCTCAAGATGCCCAGGTTGTCTGGCTGTGCAGCTTCAATCCACTATGACCTCAACCAAGTCAATCTTAACCTTTCTTTGCCTTGGTGACCTCACCTGTGACAGTAGGCTTAATTTATTATATCTAACCCGGGAAGACATTGCAAGTATCTCATAAAAATGAGTCTGAAGGTATCAATATGTTGTCGTACACAAAGTTAGTGCACTATAAATATTATCTGGGTCTATAGTTTTGTGCATTTTTTTGTTGTCATTTTTCCTCTAACACATTGTGCATTTCTGCATTTAATGACCCTTTTGCATTGGTTTGCCAGTGAATGATGCTAGGAATAAATTTCACTTGTGATGTTAACTTTGTGACCTTAACATGAGAATAATTGTTTTAAAAAAATTCAAATCAAGGCAGTTATTTTATCAGCAATTTTATTTATACAGATTTTACTGAGACATATTTTCAGTAAATAAAGTATTTGCTCTCAAGATACATCTTCTCCAGCATATATTTATTGGCTCATGGGAAACATAATATTTCTTCTTTTAAAAAATTTTTAATCCAAAGGCCAAATGGTCTCTCTGATAAGTGAATAATGATGCATACTGTGGGGTGGAATGATGGCAAGAATGGAGAAAGGATAGAGAGCATAGAGGGAAGGGAGGGGTGGGGTTGAGGTTGGGGGGTAAGAATAATAACAGTATGTGTGACAGACATCATTGCCCTGTGTACATGTATGAATGCACAGATGGGGTGACTCTACTTTGTGTACTACCAGAAAAACAATTGCTGTACTGCATTTGTGTTCAATGAATCAAAAAATTAAATAAAAAAATTTTTAAATTTTAAAAAATTTAAAAAATTTTTTTAGTTGTACATGGACACAATGCCTTTATTTTATTTATTCATTTTGTGTGGTGCTGAGGATCGAACCCAGTGCCTCACATGTGTGAAGCAAGCACTCCACCACTGAGCCAGGATCCCAGCCCTTGAATATTTCTTTATAAGGACAGAATCTGGAAATACTGTGAGTGGACTCATGTTTGAAATAACTGTACTGTGATCCAGACTGTCTTAATGTATTCTAATACTTGCTGCTTCAAATTTTTAGGAATATTTTCTAAAAGTTGCCAGTGATAAACTGATAATCAAATTTGGTCCATTTTTTGGATATTTTTGTAATATGCTGCATCATCCTTTTTTTTGTATAGAAGAAAATGTTTTCCCCAATGGTTTGTGGTTTTCTGAATTTTACTGTAAAATATGAAACCTCCCAGGCACTTCTGAATATTTATCATTAAGTTTCTAACACTGTTGAGCACTACTGGATTGAATACTATTTTTCCATTGCAGGAACTTAGTTTTAAATTTTCTCACTAATTCTGATGGCTTCACATAATTTCTTGCTGAAATATCGACATAAAATACATGGCAAGATTCGTTTAACAATAGTTTTCAGAGTTTCAATATTTTAGCTGAATTCTTTTCAGATGTGATAAGCTTGTCATTGTTTTTAACATATTGTAACTGAGGAAAACTGGGGAGCAAAATTTGTTTGTTGGCTCTTGTTTGTATTAATAGTATTCCTAAATTCATTTTCCCCCAGGAATCTATCAGGTTTGTGTTTATTTTTCAATAGCTTATTAAGATCAGATAACATAACTGGCGCACTCATTTAGCCTGGCAGACATGCTTTGTGACACACACCACACACACACACACACACACACACACACACACACACACACACACAGTGCTGCACTCTTGCAGAGACTCCTGGCTTTGCCCACTCTGTCTTTCTTGGGTTACCCTGCCCCTCCTCTTTTCTCAGGTTAAGTAGCCCCAACCCTTCTGTTGGTCCTCGGAAAGAACAGTTTGGGACTTTTTTTTTTTTTTTTTTTTAAAAATAACTATTGAACACATTATAATATTTTAAGTCCTTTGGGTATAGGCCAAGGAGTGAGATAGCTGGGTCAATTGGTGGTTCCATTCCGAGTTTTCGAAGGAATCGCCATAGTGCTTTCCAGAGTGGCTGCACCAATTTGCTGTCCCACCATCAATGTATCAGTGTACCTTTTTCCCCACACCCACGCCAACACCTATTGTTGCTTTGTATTCTTGATAACAACCATTGTAATTGAGGTGAGATGATATCTTAGGATAGTTTTGATTTACATTTCTCTTATTACTGGAGATGTTGAACATTTTTTCATATACCCCGGTGATTGCTTGTAGATCCTCTTCTGTGAGGTGTCTGCTCATTTCCTCAGCCCATTTATTGATTGAGTTATTTGTGTTCTTGGGGTAAAGTTTTTTGAGTTCTTTACATATTCTGGAGATTAGTGCTCTGTTGTGTGTGTGGCAAAGATTTTCTCCCACTCTGTAGGCTCTCTCTTCACATTGCTGATTGTTTCCTTTGCTGAGAAAAAGCTTTTTAGTTTGACTCTATCCCAATTATTTACTCCTACTTTTATTTCTTGTGCTTTGGGAGTCATGTTAAGGAAGTCTGGTCCTAGGCCAATATGCCAGTGGATCACTTTGGAGATCTGTGATCTGAACAGCAAAACGCTTAAGTAACAGAGAACAGGAAAAATTATTCATTAATGCCAGACTAATGGTTCCAAGGCAAGAAGAGAACTGAGAGGAAGAATAATTGATCAGAAATTTATAAACGTGTAAAGAAAAATTCAGATTCCAAACTGGAAGGGAAGAGGAAGAGTGGCAGTAAAAGCAGCAGCAAGGAGGAAAATAACTGTCATGCAGGATTTCCACAAAGACCCTGCATGGGACTCAGAACTTGGAAAAGAAAGTGGCAGGAGTCATTGTCAGCTTGTACTCTTCTTCCTCCAGTGGATGTCCATCCTGATTCTGCACTTAGGAGACCCATCTGTCTATCCTTTCAGCTTTTATTTCCATTTGCTTACTCATTCCCATATTCATTTATTTAAATATTTAAATATCATGGAATACCTGTCTCCAGGACCAGAGGATGTGTGAGAAAATAGAGGCCTGAGGTTTACCATTCTCTCTGTCTCTCTGTCTCTCTCTCTGACCTAACCTCTTATCTGTATTATGGGGATCATATCATCCTTGTTTTGTTGATAATTAATAGATGTATAGATAGATTGCAAATGTGCCCATTTCCTTCCTTTTGGGGAACTCTGTTTATGTGAAAGCATCTAGGTACAGACACACACATAGAAGCAGCGGACAAATGATAAAAAGCAACAACTCTAATGCATTTTAAATCATGATTCTCAATTAGATTGAAGATGACCCATTAGAATGAAAATGATACACATGAATGTTATCTCTAAATATATGTTTACAGTTTACATTTATAGACCTAAATATAAGTGTATATCCATGTGGCTAAATTCAGTTGAAGAGCAAAGTTACACTGAGCATTTTTCACAGTGAGATTGTGGCCATATATTTTCCTCTCTAAAAGCTATTATGTATAATAAAACATATGATTAGTTACATTTAGTTGCTATAGATGATAGGGTGAGATTTAATAATGATTTTTCTCGATATATGCAGCTTGTCAGATTTAATAGTAGGTAATCAGACATTGATGGAAAATGAAATTCAAAATTATGCTCTACACTTCCATATTAACATACATCAATCTGAAAGCCTGAAGCATTTTACAGTCCAGGATAACAGAAATGACTTTTATTTCCATTTGCTTACTCATTCCCATATTCATTTATTTAAATATTTCTGAGAGCTGACAAATTTCAACCACTGTTCTGGGTACTGGTCACAACATGGGATAAAATGAAGGCCCTGCCTTAATAGGGCCTGTATTCTAGGTGAGAGAGACAGGAACTAATCTGTGTAGCAAAAATATGTCATGTGGTGACATGAACAGTGAGGGAGCACACTGAGGGGTGAGCTCACTGGGGAGGGCCTCTCCTGTCGTTGATGGTAGTTGAGTGTAGAAACATGAAGAGAAGGAGAGAGGCGGGGTCACCTCCATGTGTAGTGGAGGAGCATTCTCTATCTGGCCAAGGGAAGTACTCAGCTTTCATTCAAAATCAGACAACTTAGTTAAAGAGTGTATAAACCTCTTATTTCTCTGGGGTGGTTTTTTTGTTTTGGCTTTCTTTCATGCAGTAGGGCATAACCAAAATGTTTTCTTCTATTGCTGAAATCAAAACACTGATCCAAATAAGTTGTTCTAAGAGTTGAGATTCTGAAATTAAGCATTTCCAGTGTTTCTCTTTTCAAGGTCTTTACTTATTTTTAAAATGTATTAATTTTATAAATAAGATTCAGTTCTTTTATTCAGAAATGCAGTATTGTTTTATATCATTTCAGGACATTGAAATGTCAGATGTTAGTCACCAGGCTTCTCCTTTTTTAAAAAAGAAGAAAATGATTCAGAAAGCATCTATGCTAATTACATATGTTACATTTGTCAGTTAAACTTCTCTGAAAAAAATCAGTATTTAATTTTTCAGCTAGTTCAGAGTTCATCATTTGTAATATTTTCCAATATTCTGAACTAAATAAATGATTTCTAAAAAATTTAGTTATCCTGCAGGAATCTCAGAGTGGAAAGGACTCTAGAGCTCCGTATTCTGACTTTTCAGTGTTCATGAGGCCTGGAGGAATATAGGGCCCACTACTGACACTGGGGTCTGCAGACAGAGAACAGTGTCCTCTTCTGTTTCCCATTCGGTTTTAGGTTGACTGCGTGGAACCGTTAAGGAAGAACTGGCATGCATCAAGCTTATTTGTGTAAATAATGACTGAAAGCTTTCGTGTGCGTTTAATTTGTTGGTTACGTATTGGTCTCTTGTTGACGCCCTTTGTGCTTCCTAGAGCCATCAGGCTTCCCCTGGCAGCCCTGTGGATCTCCAGTTGGCTATCATAACTGGAGATCCTGAAACAATTTTTCTCCTAACCTGATTTGCTATGAGAGTTTGAAATTAAATTTGGTATGGTATGGTGAAAAAAGCATTGCTTTCTTCTAAAAGTTGGAAGATTGTTGGTGAAGCTCTAGATTCTAGTAAACAGTATAAATGGAAGTGTACACTGGTAAAACCACTCTGGATTACAATTTGGCTCTGTTTTTTTTTTTGATGAATTTATTTAAATTATCAATCATAAATCTATCATGATAACATGAATAATGCATTTTATTACATAAAATCTTCCTTTCTAAGACAATAAAAGTAGTATAAAGTAACTTTATTTTTGGAAATGTAGACATTAAAAATGTGTATCTTAAAAGAATATGAACAAGTTTCCATTTGCTTCTGCCTTTAATTTGTCATAATATAGTCTATAATATAGTCACTCAGAAAGAGAAGCATCATTATAAATTTTCAGCTTGCAGGGCAATGAGAAGTGTTTAGAAGCCCAGGAAATGATGGACATTGGATACCAGTGCTGAGCCATATATACGAAACAATTGTTTTGTTTTTGACAGGACAGTGCCTCCCTGTGTTCCCAGGTTTGTCTTGAACTCTTGAGCTCAAGCAACAATCTCATGCAGCCAGGAAAACAGGCACGCACCATCACGCCTGGCTTTATTAAAGAATTTGTAAAAACAAGTCTGAAGAATTGTTCCCCAAAACAACCAAGGCCATTTTTAATTATATTCATATGTATCTTCTCTCCCACTATGTTGTGAGCATTTTTTTCCATTTTGTGTCTAGAGAATTAACTTGATTCTAAATTACTATTTAATTTTATTAGTTTTATTTTTTACTATATTGCAAAAGATGAATTAAAGTGACCTCACTCTATTTATAATTACTGTGATTTATGATATTTAAATGGTTAGCAGATGAAAATTGTGAAGTGTTACAGTATTTCTCATGGACTATTGCTAAAAACAACAACAAAAATACATATTCTTCCAAGTTTGTATATCTTCCTTTTTTTTTTTTTTTTGCCAGGGGTGGGGTACTGGGGATTGAATTCAGGGGCACTTGACCATTGTGACTCTGTTTTTTAAAGTTGAACAGTTTTGTGTATCCAATGACTGAGCAATGCCTTGCCTACAAATATACCCTCAAAAAACTCTTACATAGATGAATTGAGGGAAATGCACAAAACTATTTATAGCATCATAAACAGCTCAAACAGCAGTAGAATGAATATGTAAATGTGCTAAAATTATACACAGGAGTGTTGTCCATCAGTAAAAATGAACGAATCACCTATGTGCAGCAACATGGATGGAGTTTAGAAACAAAATGAGTGAGAAATAAAAGCAAGCCTCCCCCCCCACCGAATTCTATATGTAGTATGTTAACTAATTTTGAAAAACCGAAAAGCAAAACTACGTAGTATGTTTAGGGATACATCTGTACAGTAATATTGTGGAAGCAAGAGCAAAGGAATTGCAAAATAATCAGTATATCTAGGGGGAATTATCCAGGGACAGTAAATGGAATTGATGGTATTCTAATTTTTCCAACTATTTTTTGGGTGTTTGTTTTATTATTGCACTTCATAATTTATTTGGATGCTGTCAGTATTCTTTTGATTCTATCAAAATATCATGAAATTAAATAATAAAGAAAACCAACTGCAATTACAGATTACATAGAAACTAATGGATCAGAGGGAACTGTATGCCCCACTCTTTTCAGTTAAGCTCTTTTTAGATTAATGTTAATAGGTTTGAATTATTTTATTAACAGGTAAGAAAAGTGAAGATGAATGGATCCAGTGTACCACTCAGGAAGTTCAAATGAAAGCAGAAACAGAATGGAGGAATTAATATGTGTTTTTGCCCAACAGTTGAAAGCAAGTAAAGTTAGGGAGTAAAACAGTTTCTCAGATAAGAGCTTTGTACAGAGACAGGTAGGACTGTGCTCAGACCTTTGGCTGGAGTCACTCTTGTGAGCTTCTGCATCCCCACAGTGGAATGCACACATGTTACAGGGACCGGGGGATTGACTCTTCAGACTGAGGAATGGTGGGCTGGACAGGCTGGTGGGCTTCTCAGGTAGGGAGTCTCTGGCCACATACAACCTCTTCCTTTTCCCAGTGTGCCATATAGTTGTTATTGTCCCCTGTGTCTGAATGTTGCATAAATTTGGCAAACCTCTGTGTAATTGGTAACATTAATTATTAATACACTGTTTTTTGCCAGATAAAATTAAAAGTGAAATTGGCAACAGAAAAAAAAAAATCCTCAAGTTTAACCACCTTGTGCAGAAGTTAAAGCTTAGTCTTCCACACATTCCATTACAGAGCAGGTTATACCCTGATTATAAGCCCTCTGCAGATTTCATGCTAAACAAACAAACATTTACCCAGGTGTCCTGCTTTACATACCCTACACCTAGGACAGCAGCTGACACTGTGCTAAGAAATATTGGAATACTGTTGTGGTACTTGGGAAGTTTTGCAGATATCCTTAACTCTGACTTTTCTGTTTGGTCTACTCCTGATTACCTGGACCACTTTAGGGGAGGTGGCTTTCAAGGGGCAATCACAAGCGAGACATCCTTCTCTTTATTTCAGCAGAGCATCTTTACTCTCATCAATATGGAACACTGGGGCTCTCCAGGAGGAGTACTAGCAAATGGGTTTTTATCAATTAAAAAACAACTCTCAAAACCATTGTCTATTGCACTTATTAGAATTGAGTTCTCACTCAGTAAAAGTATTGGCAAAAGAATAGGTGACTGCTCTCAATAGATTTGTCTTTTCTGGACATTTCTCATAAATGAAATCATAGTCTTTTGCATTTGGACTTTTTGACTTCCCACAGCATTTTTAAGGTTTATCCAGTTGTAGCATAAATCCATTTTTTCCCCTTTATATTGAAGAATAGCACTACATTGTATTTATTTGTCTTTTTCTTTTTAATTTTCTTATGGATTTTAAAAATTTTACTAATTTTTAAAAAGCATCAATTCTTTTTATTTTTCAATTTCATTGATTTCTGTTCTTTTCTTGATTAATCCCTTCATTTCTTTTGGACTTTATTGCTGCTGCTGCTTTTTTGTAGATTTGTAATGTGGAAATTTATAGAATTTATTTTAAAATTGCTGCTACTGCAGTGTTTAATGTGACAGATTTCTTTCTGAGCATTGTAGTTTTTCATTATTATTTATTTTTCGATCTTTTCTAGTTTGCTTTGTGATTTCTTATTTAACCTATGAGTATTTTAGAAGTATATCCTATAATTCCCAAACATTTTACTGAGGTTTTTTTTTTTTAATTGTTTGTTTATTTTTGTGGTGGAGATGGAACCCAAGGGCACTTTACCACTGAGGCACATCCCCACTCTTTTTATTTTCTTCTTTTTAGACATGGTCTTATTAATTTGCTTAGGGCCTCACCAAGTTGCTGAGGCTGGCTTTGAACTTGCAATCCTCCTGCCTCAGCCTGCTGGGTTTACAGGCATGTGCCACCACACTCAGTTTATACTGAATTTTTTCCCAGTGTCTCTATCACTGAGAGAGATGTTAAAATCTCCAGTTATGATAGAATTTATTTATTTATGTCACTTTTTGCTTTGTATATTTTGAACCTTTGTGAAGTGGGCTTGTATTTAAGATTGTTGTGTATTCCTGATGAGTTGACCTTTGTCTCAATACAAAAGTCTTTTTATCTGTGGCATGGTATATTTGATTTTCAGAAATTTGTCTATCAATGTTCCTAAATATAATCTTAGTTATAATTTTTCTGTTTGGGGTTTACTGCATTCTTTGAACTTAAAGTATACATTTTGTTTTATTTTTCCTAAATTTGGCAAACTATAACCCTTCTTTCTTACATGTTTCTCCCCATTCTCTCTTCTTTCTCTTAAAACCCAGTTATTATGTATATAAAATGTTTACATTGGTCTGTTTGACATCATCCAGAAGATCATTGTTGCTAATATATTTAATCATTTTTTCCTCTTCAGACTGGAGAATTTTCACAGCTCAATCTTCAGGTTTACAAACCTTTCCTCTGTTGTTTTTAGACTGTTCTTCATCCCAACCTGGGAATACACCATTCAGATAATATACTTTTAATTTTAGAATTTTCATTTGGTTTATGGTTTGTATGCCTGAAAGAATTGTAATTGTTAATTCATTGCGACCATATTTCCTATTATATCTCTCCACATACTATCATTAGCGGCTTTAAACTGCTAGATAACTTAGGATTATTTTGTTCTGTTTGATTCATATTTTGTTGTGGCTTGCATTGCCCTGATTTTTCATATGATTGCTAATTTTGTACTGCATGGTGGCAGTTCTGGAGACTATATTATGGATTTGAATTTTGTTATCATCTTTAGAGAAGGTTGAGTTCTTTTCTAGTTGTCATATTTACTTTAGTCGTGGTTCAGCTTGAATTTTTCTAGGCTTGTTTTTCATTTTTGTTAGCCTAGGTCTTTTAATAAGACACAGCTTTTCTTGGGTCTCAGTTGAATACTCAAGTGTTTGGCAGATCTTCTCCCTTTGGATTGTCAGTACTTGTCTCCCAGCTCTGTGAAATCGTCACACTCCATTCAGCTCACAACTTGCAGGGTACTGGTCCTTACAACTCCTGGAATCTTGTCCATGTCTTAGTACTTAGTCTGACACTTTAGGGTACTACCCTGCGGATTTCCAAAGCTGCTTTTCTTAACAGCTCCACTGTCTTCATTACTCTACCTGGAAAACCTAGTTCTATAAGCAAACACTAACTCCCATCTCCAGCTTCTCCTCAGCAAAGTAAGACTGTCATCCTCTGCTTGGGACCTGCCACCCTGTACCGTAGTCTGGAAAGTTCCTCCAGATAGAAAGCCAGGGAAATCATGGGGCTCATTTCATGTGTTTTCCCTCTCAAGAATCAGAACTTTGTACAGCTTTTTGTCGAACATTTGAAAGACAGTCCTTCATATATTTTGTCTAGGGTTAACTTGTATTCTTTACACCTAAGTGAAAACTGATTCTTCTGATATGTGATGCAAATGTGTACACTTTGTTGTTTGACTTTTGAGTTTAATGTTTTATCTTATTATAGAAATAGGATGTTTATTAAGTATTTGTAAGTCATTTATGGATTTGGGATTTGGTGTTATGTTAGGAATGCTTTCTTAACTCAAAATTTTAAAATGACCTTTGTTTCTTCTACTAATTGTATGAATTCAGTAATTAAATAATTGACCTACCTGCAATTTGTTTTAACTTGAGTATAGAAGTTGTTATTTTGTGTCTGCTCATTTGTAAAAGCACTCAACTGAATAGTCCATCTTCTCTCTATGGTCATGCTTTTTTTTTTTTTTAGGTCATTTGTTCATTGTACACAAATGGAGTACAACTATCATTTTTCTGGTTGTACACAAAGTAGAATCATACAATTTGCCTATTCATACATATACATAGGGTAAAGATGTTTGTCTCATTCTATTATCTTTCCTTCCCCGCCCCCTCCCCACCCCTCATTTTCCTCTATACAATCCATCCCTTCTCCATTCTTCCCATACCTCCCCCCACCCCTGCTCTGTGTCATCAACCACTTATAAGAGAAATCATTCGGCCTTTGGTTTTTTGGGATTGGCTTATTTCACTTAACATGATCTTCTCCAGTTCCATCCATTTACCTGCAAATGTTATAATTTTATTATTCTTTATGGCTGAATAATATTCCATTGTGTATATATACCAGTTTCTTTATCCATTCTTCTATTGAAGGGCATCTAGGTTGGTTCCACAATCTCGCTATAGATTGGGCTGCTGTAAACATTGATGTGGCTCCATCACTGTAGTATGCTGATTTTAAGTCTTTTGGGTATAGGCCAAGGAGTGGGATAGCTGGATGAAATGGTGGATCCATTCCAAGTTTTCTGAGGAATCTCCACACCACTTTCCAGAGTGGCTGCACTAATTTGCAACCCCGCAAGCAATGTATGAGTGTACCTTTTTCCCCACATCCTCGCCAACACCTATTGTTGCTTGTATTCTTGATAATAGACATTCTAATTGGGGTGAGATGAAATCTTAGGGTCGTTTTGATTTGTATTTCTCTTTTTAGTAGAGATGTTGAACATTTTTTCATATATCTGTTGGTTGCTTGTAGATCCTCTTCTGTGAAGTGTCTGCTCATTTCCTTAGCCCATTTATTGATTGGGTTATTTGTATTCTTTGCATAGATTTTAGGCTTTCTCTTTTTTTTTTTTTCCTGCACTTTGATTACACATGTGCCAGTGGCAAACTCTTTTAATTTCTGTAGTATGGCTATGTATTTTAAAATTTCATTGCCATAGTTTCCACTTCCAGTTATTTTGGCAGTTTCCTTAGTATTTTACTTTTCAATTTTTTTCCATGATAATTTTGAAATAGCTTGTCTAGTTTAAAAACATATTGACTTCTTATTTTTTCTTGCTTATCACTCTGAATTCATAGATTAAGAATTGGTAGTTATTTAATACAGAGTTTTCCTATCCTACGACTTCCTTTGTTTTAATCTATTTTACTGTTCTTGATAGTGCTTTAACTCTTTATGTAGACCTTACAGAATTGTTATTAAATTTATTCTTAGATATCTTCTATTTTTGTTGCTATTATAAATAGACATGTCTGTCTTCTGAGTGGTTATTACTCGTTTTTCCTGATCTTTTTCTTTTTGCAAAAATTCTTATCTGTGATATTCATAACTTTCACCTAGATATTCTTCCCCTACTCAGTTTGCTTTTCTCACTGTCATTCACACAGACATGTTTTTAAGGCTGGTGGGTGTCAGCTACTGAGGTGGACTCTGGGTAGAATGATGCAGAAGTCATTGTCCATGCCTTCAAGCACCAGTAGTCTCACAGTCTCTTATTTAAGTCAGTTTTATTGTTGACTGAGTCAGTCAAAAAGTATTTACTGGGGCTGGGGATATAGCTCAGTTGGTAGAATGCCTGCCTCACAAGCACAAGGCCCTGGGTTCAATCCCCAGCACTGATAGATAGATAGATAGATAGATAGATAGATAGATAGATAGATAGTATGTACTGCGGCTGGGGTTGGAGCTCAGTGGCGGAGTGCTTCCCTCACACTGGTGAGGTACTGGGTTCAATCCTCAGCACCACATAAAAATAAATAAAGATATTGTGTCCTTCTATAACTAAAAATTAAAAGTATTTACTAACACCTGCATCCCAGACTATGGTAGACATCACAGATAGTGCTCAAAAAGCACTTTGCTCACTTCAAATATATACATATTCAATAGTTTTAAATGTGTTTTTTTTTTTTTTTTTTTGAGGAACTTGCAGTTTAGATGGGAAGAGGCTTTTTATGTGAAAGGATTAAAAAAATACAAAATGATAGCTCAGAAATGAACAGCAGCTCAGGATATGAACAGCAGTTCTTCAAGAAGAAAGTAGAGACAAAATCATGAGACAGAATTGTGCCCGGAAGGGGGATAATGCTGTTGTTCAGCCCACTGGGCTATTCATAGGATTTGACTCTGTTACTAGACGAGCTACACTTACTGATTGTGAGACACTGAGCCAAGCCAGAGAATGAGAGCATGAGTTATCCATCCCCTCAGTCAAACCACTGCCCTCTGGATGGCCAGACTTCAGAAGGCCCCGTCACCATTCCAACCACAAGAACTGTGTTGCCAGCCAGCTAGTGATGAGCAACAGAGAACCCAACAGGGAAGTGAGAAACAAGCTGCATTAAGAATAAACGACCAGAGCTGAAGTGTGCTGCTAAAGTAGCCTTTGAAAATTCTAGTCATGCCTTTAATAGTGCAAAAAAAAAATTTTAAAGGGACATTTGTCTACATTGTCAGTGAAAGGGATCTCAGATGACATCCCTCTTATCTGAAACCTCCAGGAAGGATGACTCAAGTATGTCATTTCTCAGCTCCATATTCCAAATTCTTGATTTTCACATTTTGCCCCTGGGCCCAAGCCATCTCAGCCAACAAGCTGAGCAAAAGCAAAAGCAGCACTTTAAGGCCCCACAAGCAGCCATGTCATTCTTCTTTTCTTGGTGTTTAGCTCTCTTTTTCAGACACTTGAAACTTTCTTCAAAGTGGAACAAACCTCAGGAAAGTATCAGAATGCAGGAAAAGTTTCACTTGGTGTTGCAGAAGCTCAGACTGAAGCCTCAGTCCTTAGCAAATTGAGTTTCTAGCTACAATTTTAAAATGCTAAAGTACTGTCAATCATTCTTCTTTTTAATTTTTTACAAGATGTAAAATACCTGTGTCATTTCCAATCACAAAAGCAATGCATATTCATTATAAAAATTTAAATTATGCAGAAGTGTATGAAGTTAAAAGTGAGCTTACTTCCCCAGAGATGACCTGAGTTACCCATATGTGTAGCGCTTACTAAGCAGCATTAGGTTCTGAGGCAAAATCAAGTCTGGAGGTAGCTTGCCAGAGTTTGTGTCTGACTTCCAGCTCTGAAGAGGCTGCTTTCTCACAGTGGCGGAAATAATAGCTGGGTGCCCAAGAAGCACTAGATAAAATAATGTGTGAAAATAGCACAGTGCTTGAAAAATAGGAAGGATTCAATTACAAAAGTTGCTTTCAAATGCCTATAATGTATTGCCTATAATATATATTCTAAAAATTAAAAATGGATTATTCTAACTTGATTTTTCCATATGATGTTTTAGACATATTTCTTTATTATAGGTAGTTCTACTTCATCATTTATAATAGTTTCTAGTCTCTTTATTCACTTGCTTATTTAAGTAGACTTCTTTTTTTTATTGGTTCTTTTTAATTATCCATGACAGTAGAACCCATTTTGATATAATTATACAGCTGGGAATATATCTTTTTTTTCACAATGTAGATTCACATGATTCATATAATCTTACATATACATAGGGTAATACTGTCTGTCTCAGTCTACTATTTTTGCTTCCCCCACCCCCTCCCGTCCCGTTTTCCTCTACACCATCCATACTTCCTCCATTCTTTTCTTATCCCGCCCATAACCCCCTCCCCCCGTTATGTATCAGCATCCACTAATCAGAGAAAACATTTGGCCTTTGGTTTTTTGGGCTTGGCTCATTTCACTTAGCATGATATTCTCCAACTCCACCCATTTACCAGCAAATGCCATAGTATTATTCTTCTTTATGTCTGAGTAATATTCCATCATGTATATATACCACAGTTTCTTTATCCATTCTTCAATTGAAGGGCATCTAGGTTGGTTCCACAATCTAGCTATTTAATTGAGCAGCTATGAACATAGATGTGGCTGTATCACTGCAGTATGCTGATTTTAAGTCCTTTGGGTATATGCCAAGGAGTGGGATAGCTGGGTCAAATGGTGGTTCCATTCCAAGTTTTTTGAGGAATTTCCATACTGCTTTCCAGAGTGGCTGCACCAATTTGCAACTCCACCAGCAATGTACAAGTGTGCCTTTTTCCCCACATCCATGCCAACACTTATTATTGCTTGCATTCCTGATAATAGCCATTCTAATTGGAGTTAGATGAAATCTTAGGGTGGTTTTAATTTGCATTTCTCTAATTACTGGAGATGCTGAACACTTTTTCTTGTTAAGTAGGCTTATTTAATGGATATGATGAGCACTTTTCATAGAATTATCGATAGTTTGTATTTATTTGGTAAATAGCTGTCTATGCTTTACTTGTGAGTAAATGGGCTATTTATCTTTTTCTTGGCAGTTTATAAGAACTCTTTTTGCATTACACATATTGAAACATTTTCCATAACTTGAAAAAGTGAATTAACTACTGTCTTTCAAAATGTAATAATTCTAAACTTTTCATTGTCAACTCCATCAATATTTTCTGTTATATTTTTTGATAATCTTCCTCACTTGAGGGCTTGGTTTTATATTTACACCTCTCTAATCAGACAGACTCATTTTTATGAATAGTGTGACCTGTAGGGATTTATTCCCTGAATTTTTTAAATAGTTAAGCAGTTACAATAGCAATATGCCTTCTAGAATTTAAAATTCATATTTTTCACATCCTTGTTTATATAAGAACTCACATATTAATATACAAAGTCTTCATTATCTACTTTTCCCATTGGTATAGCTTTTAATTCCTATATTGGAATCACAGTACTTTAATTATTGTGGTGTTGGAATATACTTTGATCTTTGATAGGGCAGGGACTTACTCTCTTTTTCAAAACTAAAATCTGTTCTTATGCATTTATCTTTTCAAATGAACTTTAAAATCAAATTGATATGTTCTCCAAAAATCCTAATAAGATTTTGATCACCAGTATTAGTTATAATCAGACTATATTATATTTGTGCCTTTATGGATACTTTCCATTGAAGGTCATATGCCTTTCAATTTATTCAAGTCTCATTTTGAATCTTTCTGTAATGTGTTACATTTTTCTTTACGTAGCTCTGATACATTGCTGATCAAATTTGTTCTTAAAAATTTTGTAGATTAAGGTATAATTTAGTTCAAGGGATTTATATGTAGTTCTGGAGATGAAAGATGGCAGATTAGGGAAATGGTATACTCTCCAACTGGAGGGATTCAAGCAGCGGGAGTATTGCTTCATAGTAAGGTGGGTGACTCAGGGAATCCACTGAAATTTAACAATGAGTAGTAAAATGATGATAGACACAGAAATGCAGTAACTTTGAACATAAAACAAGAAATGATACATTGAAGATGTGTCAGAGTTGCCAGCCTGCTGAAGAGGGGAGGGATAACAGGCAGAAAGAGGGGAAAGCATAGCAAGTAGATTTAACTTGGGGAAACCTGTGGAATATAGAGGGGAGCTGGTCTTAACAGACCTAAAGATGGTAGGGCAAGTTGATGATTGAAATGTGATGAGAATATCTCTATCTGTGAGCAGAGTTACAGTGGGAACCATCTGCAGGGGTGGGAAGTAGGGAGCTTGTGAACAGCTTTACCAGCCTGATCCAGCAGAAGCCTGTTGTGAGGTACAGACGGTACCTGGATTAGCACAACAGAACCAGGCACAGAGAAGGCTGTGCCCAGTGCAATCCAGGCTGGGGATACCAAGGTGAGAGAGGCTCAGGTTCCTTTTTTTCGGGTGTGTGTGTGCTTAATAAAGAAAACATTTGTTGTTAACCATTAGGAAATAATGAACAGCTTTTCCATTTTGGTATAGAGGCCTCAGCTTTCTCTCTTAAAAGGTGACATCAAAAAGGGATGACCAGTTTCTGCCACTAAGTTATCAAATCATAACTTGCAATTCATATTTTATGGAAAGAATAGAGTTACTTTATATTAGGTAGATGGGAGTGAAGGGAGGGGAAAGGGTGTGGGGAAGGAATGATAGTAGAGTGAAACAGACATTATTACCTCATGTACATGTAAGACTGCATGACTGTTGTGATTCTACAATATGTACACTCAGAAGAAAGAGTGATTACACTCCATTTATGTATGATCTATCAAAGTGTATAAATGCATTCTACTGTCATGTACAGTTAATTAGAACAAATAAATTTATTTAAAAGAGATAAACCTCGTATTCATATTAGAGGTCACTGGGATTTTTGCTTTGTTTTGCTTTCATAAAAGGCACTATTTTGTACGACCCAAGGGACAGTTTCTGATCTTGCTCTTCATTTTTTTGAATGTCTGTATAATGCCCAGGAATGCCCTGGACAAGGGCTCCAGTGTCTTAGGGTTATTTTCGGAATAATTTTTTTTTTTTTTTTTTTAGTGTGCATCACCATACAAATGTACTTTACCCTGAGGTGTGAGAAAAGTTTCTTCTTTTGTAATTTGTTCTAATTAGTTATACATGACAGTAGAATGCATTGTGAGACATCATATATGAGTGGAGTATAACATCTCATTCTTCTGGTTGCATGTGATGTAGCATCATACTGGTCATGTAATCATATATGTACATACAGTAATAATGTCTGTTTCATTCTACTATCCTTCGTACCCCCATCCCCCTTCTGTTCCTTAACTCCCCTCCCCTTTTTCCCAAGTCCCCCCCACACCTTATTGTAAATGAGCATCCACATATCAGAGAAAACATTTGGCCTTTGGTTTTTTAGGGATTGGCTTTTGTCACTTAGCATGATATTCTCCAGCTCCATCCATTTACTGGCAAATGCCATTATTTCATTGTTCTTTAAGGCTAAACAGTACTCCATTGGATATATATATACCACATTTTCTTTATCAATTCATCTGTTAAAGGGCTTCTAGGGTGGTTCCATATTTTGGCTATTGTGAATTGAGCTTCTGTGACCATTGATGTGGCTGCATCACTGTAGTATGCTGCTTTAAGTCCTTTGGGCATAAACAGAGAAATGGGATAGCTGGTGGTTCCATTCCAAGTTTTCTGAGGAATCTCCATACTGCTTTCCATAATGATTGCACCAATTTTCTGGGCAACCAGCAATGCATGAGTGTACCTTTTCCCCTACATCCTCACCAATATTTATTGCTACTTGTGTTCTTGAGCATTGCCATTCTGACTGGAGTGAGATAAAATCTTGGAGTAGTTTTGATTTGCATTTTCTAATTGTCAAGTTCCTTTTGTTGCTGGTAGCCCAGGCAATCATATAGGAAGAGACCAGAAACTGGTCAGACACACCCATTTGTGCTCCAGGTCAGGTCCTGGGAAATTCACATTCTTGCTGGTGGAATACGTGAGTCTTGTGGAAGTTAGATGCCCCCACTCTAAGAGTCTGTGAGACTCAAATATCCAACAGAGATCAGCATCTGCCCAGCCACAGAGGGTATGGATCTAATCTTAAATATCTTCTGACAAAGTTCCAAAAGACAGCCGGAACTAAACCCCAGCAGCTAGAACTTCCCATTTATATCTTTGCATCAGCCCTGCTCTGAGAGTACATCAACCTACTCTGTGACCACCTCAGTGGAGACAAGTTTTCATTTCTCACTAAGAATTTTTTCTTAACTTTTTCCATTATGTGTATCTACATGTGTGTTCTTGCTGCGGGGATAGGTTCAACTGTGTATGTGTGTGTGTGTATTTTTCTTTCCTTTGAATTGCTTTTTTTCTTATCTGTTTGTTGCTTAACCTTGTTTTGACTTTGGAGAGTAAAATTTTATGTGTGTTTATTTTGGTTTGATTTTTTATTTCTTTGTACATCTGATTTTGTTCCTCTTATTACTCCTTCTTTCTTTCACCTCTAATAGTCAAATTTTCTTGTTCCCTCATCCTTTCTCTCTTTAATTTTAGGTATTTTTTTACTCCTCCTTTGTAGCCATCACTTGCTACTTCTCTCCTGCTTCCCCACTGTTTACTTTTAAGTATTTCAAACTCTTTTGCCTTCCTACCCCATTTTCTCTTTCTGTAAGGATTTCTAATTTTATTATCTGATAGAGCTATTTAGTTTATATAGTTCCTTCCCCCATCAAGCAGGTCGATATGCTTATTTATAAAGTGGATAGCATAGTACACACCTGCCATTTAATGTTAGATGTAATTCATGGCTATTTATTGTTGATGCTGACCCCACCATTCCTCTTCGTGTGGCAGTTAATGTTATAATTGTTTGGTAGGCAACAGACATTTATTTTAAGTCTATGTGTTGGTTGTTACCATTCTTGCTATTTCTTGCACCCCTCCTTTACTGAGAGGAACTGGAAGGAATTGAGACATTACAAATTGACAGGTTAGAGATCCTGTTGTTGAGCTACACTCACAACTCAGCCAAGTTGTGAGCATATCTAACTCCCTACACAAACTAGCCCCACTCAAGCTCCAACAATTCTTCACCTTGAATAGGTGGGGACAAAAACCAACACCAATAAGCAGGCCCCAAGTTGGAATAGCTAGCGTGAGACTTAGGGTCCCACTACTGTAAGTTTACCCATATAGAAAAAACTGAGAAGTCCCAAGAACACAAAACATCACACACTGAATGATACATGCCTAAGAGAAGAATAAGAATCCATCTCAACAGATGTGCAAGTCCAACACCTCTGAAAGCAGGAAAAAAAAACAAGTCTTCCCCCCAAATTTATAGCTCTACAAAAAAAAGGAAAGTGGATGAAATGCCACAGAAAGACTGTTTTTTTAAATTTTGTATTTGTTCTAATTATTTGTACATGACAGTATAATGCATTTAAACATTTTGAGACTATTTTAAAAGTTTACTATTAAGATATTCTGTGAGCTTAAAGATCTTGTAAGAAACAAATTGGGAGCAAATGCAGGAGGCGAAAAACTATTTCAATAAAGAAATAGAGATACTGAAAAGAAACCAATCATGATTCCTGGAAATGAAAGATGCAATGAATCAAAAATTTACTCAAAAGTATCACTAATGGATTAGATTATGTAGAAAATAGAACTTTAGGGCTGAAATAAGGAACTTCAGGCCTTGAAGGCAGAATATATGAACTCAGTGAAACTCAGTGTGCCAAAAAGGGGGGAGAAAAGGCCATGAACAGAATATAGAAGCACTCTGGGAAAACATCAAGAGGCCAAATTTGAAAGTCATTGGGATAGAAGAGAACATAGAAATGCAGCATCTCAGTGAGATAGAGCAGAAAAAAACTTCCCCATATTAGAAATGAGATAGATATCCACATGCAGAAGGTATATAGGACCCTAAATAGATAAGATCAAAAACAAACAAACAAACAAAAACCTCTCAAAGAAACATCAATATCAAAATGCCAGAGAAAAGCATCAGGTCAACTAGTAGGGCTCACTATAGACTCTCAACTGAGACCATAAAATCAAAGAGGACTTGAAATGAGATTTTCCAAGCTCTCAATGGCCAGCCAATATTTCTATATTCAGCAAAGCTATCTTTCAGAATCAGAAAAAATAAAAACTTTTCATGACAAGGATAAATCAAAAGAATTCATGACCACTAAACCAGCACTATAAAAATATTTAAAGATACCCTACACACAGAAGAACTCAAAAACAAATCCCAAAGTTCCAAAATGGATGAAACTCTAAAATAACAACTAAATAAATGAAATTTGAAACCAAATTAAATACAGCAAATAAGCCAAAAGGGCAGGAAATAACAAGCCTCTATCCATAATAACATCAAATATAAATGGTCTCAACATCTCAATTAAGACATAGATTGGTAGAATTGACTTAAACAAGCAAACAGAAAAAAAAAAAAAAAAACAAGTTCCAACTCATGGGCAAAGACATTCACAGGCTGAAAATAAAAGGATGAAAAAAATATATTCCATGTAAATGGAGTCAGAAAACAAGCAGGATGAGGTATTTTCATATCGAACAAAGGAGATTTCAAGCAAAAATTAATCAGAAGAGACAAAGAAGTTTACACTGGTAAAGAGATTAGTCCAATAAGAAGATAGAACAATAGTAAATATTTATGTACCAAATATCAGTGCCTCTAATTACATAAAAAAGACAGCAACAAAAATAAAAACTGCTTGACATTATATTCCAGATAGAGCCCAATACAATAATACTGGGTAGTTTCAGTACAACCGTTTCACCAATAGAAAGGCCATCAAGACATACTATCAATAAAGATACTTCAACTTAAATAACACTATAAATAAAATAGACCTAGCAGATATTGCCATGGTTTTTATATTAAGTGTCACCCAAAAGCTCATGGAAGACAATGCAAGAAAGTTCAGAGGTTAAATGATAGGGCTGTGAGAGCCGTAATGTAATCAGTGAATTCCTTGGACCCTGAGGAATGGAGTCAGCCATCTATGGACAAAGACCTCTGAAACTGAGCAACAAACTTCCACTCTAAATGGTTCCTGTCAGGTCTTTTGGTCACAGTGACAAAAAAGCAAAGTAAAATAGACATCTGTACAATATTTCACCTCAAAACAGCTAAATTCATTTTCTTTTCAGCGAATCATGGAAACTTTTCCAAAACAGACCATATTCTAGGTCATGGTGTAAGTATTAGCAAATACAAAAAAGTTACTGTGATTATCCTGTGCATCTTCTCAGATCATAATGGAATGAAATTAGAAATCAACAGAAAGAAAAATGATAGAAACCACAAACACATTGAGATTGAACAATACTTTTTAAAATGAGGAATGAATCATGGAAGAAATGCAAAATCAAATTCTTAGAAACAAATGAGAGCACAGATATAATAACAAATTGTCTGGGACAATATGAAGGAAGTTCTAAGAAAAAAGTTTATAGTACTAAGTGCCTACATTGAGAAAAAAAAAAAAGATCCCAAATAATCTAGTGGTACACCTCAAGGCCCTAGAAAAGGAAGAACAAACTTCTTCCAATATCAGTAGAAGACAGGAAATACTTAAGATCAGAGCTTTAATGAATGCAACAGAGAGTAAAAATCAATACAAATTATAAATGCAACAGAGTTGGCTCTTTCAAAAGATAAATAAGATTGATAAACCTTTAGCCTAACTAACCAACCAAAACAAAAAGAAGAAAAAAAACCCTCAATTAAATTAGAGATGTAAAAGATTTCACTGTAGACACTTCTGAAATCCAAAGGAGCATTAGAAACTATTTTGAAAATTTATGCTCCAGTAAATTGGATAATCTAGAAAACACAAATTTTTAGATACATGTGACCTACCCAAATTGAATCAGGGAAGTACAGAAATTCTCAACAGTATAATGTCAAGCAATGACATTGAAGCAGCAGTTAAAAGCTTTTCAACAAAGAAAAATTCCAAAATGAATTCTCAGCACAGTTCTACCAGACCATTAAAGAAAAACTAACAGAAGTCTTCCTCAAGTTATTTCATGAAATAGAAATGGAGGGAACACTCCCCAAAAACATTCTATGAAGTCAGTATAACCCTAATACCAAAACCAGACAAGGACACATCAAGGAAAGAAAACTGCAGATCAGTATCCCTGCTGAACGTAAATGTAAAAGTCCTTAATAAAATATTAGCAAATCACATTTAAAAACACATCAAGAAGGTAGGTTTCATCCCAGGAATGCAAGGTTGGTTCAGCATACATAAATCAATAAATGTAAATCACATATAAATAAGGACAAGAATTATCAACATTTCAATAAATGCAGAAAAGGTCTTTGACAAAATCCAGCATCTATTTGTGTTATAAAAATGCTAGATAAACTAGGGATAGAAGGAACATACCTCAACATTATAAAAGCGATGTATAACAGAACCCCAGCCAACATCGTACTGACAGGAGGAAAACTGAAAGCATTTCCTATAAAATCAGATACAAGGGTAACCATTCTCACCACTCCTATTCAGTGTAGTTTTTGAAACTCTAACCAGAACAATCAAGCAAGAGAAGTAAATGAAAGGGATATAAATAGGAAAAGAAGCCAGATTATCTGTTTGCTGACGACATGATCTTATATCTAGAAGATCCCAAAACTTCACTAGAAGACTTCTATGTCTGATAAACAAATTCAGAAAGAATCAGGATATAAGATCACCATTCATAAATTAATACCTTTCCTATACTCCAATAAAGAATCTGCTGAGGAAGAAATCAGGAAAACTATCCCATTCACAATAACCTAAAAAAAAAAATAAACAAAGAGTAACTATAGAACATTGAAGAAAGAAATTGAAGATCTTAAAAGATGGAAAGACCTCCCATGTTCTCGAATAGGCAGAATCAGTGTTGTCAAAGTAACCATCTTACCAAAAGTATTTTATGAATTCAATCCAATTGCCATCAAAATGCCAATGACATTTTTTAATTACAAAAGCAGTCTACAATTCATTTGGAAGAATTAGAGAACCAGAATCACCAATGTAATACTAAGCAAGAGCAACACTGGAGGCATCACAATACCAGATCTCAAGTTATACTCTAGAGATACAGTAACAAAGATGCCATAGTGTTGGCATAAAAGTTGACACAAAGACCAGTGGAAATAGAAGACACAGAGACAAACCCATATACTTACAGTCATTTTTGCCAAAGCTGCCAAAAATATATGTTGGAGAAAAGATAGCCTTTTTAACAAATGGTTCTGGGAAAACTGGATACCCATATGTAGAAGAGTGAAACTAGCTTTCTGTCTCTTACCCTGTCAAGTCAATGTGGGCCAAAGACCTACAGATTACACCAGAAACTTCACAACCCAAAACACTTCAACATATTGGTATGGGCACCAACTTCCTTACCACAGCCACTAAAGCTCAAAAAAATAACACAAAGACTCAATGAATGAGACAACATTAATTAACAATATTCTACACAGCAAAGTAAATGATTGAGTATGAAGGGAGAGCCTACAGAATGGGGAAAAAAATCTTTGCCAGCTCCTCCTCTGACAGGGAATTAATATCCAGAATATATACAATGCTCAAAATTGTAGCACCAAAATTGAATAATCCAGTCAATAAATGAGCAAAAGAACTAAACACATTTCACAAAAGAAATATAAACGGCCAACCAATATATGAAAAATGTTCGGCATTCCTGGCAGTTGGGGAAATTCAAATTAAAACTACATTAAGATTTTCTCTATCCATTCATCTATTGAAGGGCATCTAGGTTGGTTCCAAAATCTAGCTATAGTGAATTGGGCTGCTATAAACACTGATGTGGCTGTATCACTATATTATGCTGATTTTAAGTCCTTTGGGTATAGGCCAAGGAGTGGGATAGCTGAGTCAAATGATGGATCCATTCCAAGTTTTCTGAGGAATCTCCACACTGCTTTCCAGAGTGGTTTCACTAATTTTCAACCCCACCAGCAATATATGAGTGTACCTTTTTTCCCACATCCTTGCCAACACCTATTGTTGCTTGTATTCTTGATAATAGACATTCTAATTGGGGTGAGATGAAATCTTAGGCTAGTTTTGATTTGCATTTCTCTTATTCCTAGAGATGTTAAACATTTTTCCATATATCTGTTGATTGTGTGTAGATCCTCTTCTGTGAAGTGTCTGCTCATTTCCTTAGCCCATTTATTGATTGGATTATTTGTATTCTTGGTGTAGAGTTTTTTGAGTTCTTTATATATTCTGGAGATTAGTGCTCTATCTGACGTGTGCGTGGCAAAGATTTTCTCCCACTCTGTAGGCTCTCTCTTCACACTGCTGATTGTTTCCTTTGCTGAGAAAAAGCTTTTTAGTTTGAATCTATTCCAATTATTGATTCCTGCTTTTATTTCTCGTGTTTTGGGAGTCATGTTAAGAAAGTCTGGTCCTAGGATGATATGATGAAAATTTGGGCCTACTTTTTCTTCTATTAAGTGCAGGGTCTCTGGTCTAAATTTCTAGGTCCTTGATCTATTTTGAGTTGAGTTTTGTGCAAGTTGAGAGATAGGGGTTTAGTTTCAATTTGCTGCATATGGATTTCCAGTTTTCCCAGCACCATTTATTGAAGAGGCTATCTTTTCTCCATTGTATGTTTTTGTCTCCTTTGTCAAGGATCAGATAACTGTATTTACGTGGGTTTGTCTCTGTGTCCTCTATTCTGTACCATTGGTCTGTGGTATATATACACAATGGAATATTATTCAGCCATAAAGAATAATAAAATTTTGGCATTTGCAGGTAAATGGATGGAGTTGAAGAGTATCATGTTAAGTGAGATTAACCAATCCCAAGAAACCAAAGGCCAAATGACTTCTCTTATAAGTGGTTGTTGATACATAGCGGGGGTGGGGGGAGGTATGGGAAGAATGGAGAAGGGATGGATTGTATAGAGGAAACTGAGGGGTGGGGAGGGGGGATGTAAGGATAATAGAATGAAGCAAACATCTTTAGCCTATGTATATGTATGAATAGGCAAATTGTATGATTCTACTTTGTGTACAACCAGAAAATGATAGTTGTATTCCATTTATGTGCAATGAACTAAAATAATAATAATTAAAAAATAAATAAAAAAAGATTTTCTCAATCAAGTTAGAATGGCAATATATAATATAAATAATAATAAATGCTGGTGAGTATGTGGGGAAAAAGGTACACTGGTACCTTGTTGGGACTGCAAATTAGTACAACTGCTCTGGAAAACAGTATGGAGATTCCTCACAAGACTAAGAATAGAACCACCATATGATCCAGCTATCCCACTTGTTGATATTTATCCAAAAGATAAATCAGCATACTCCAGGGATGCAGCAACATCAGTGTTTATAGCAGCACAGCTCACAATAGCCAAACCATGGAACTAGCCCGCATGCCTGTCAGCAGATGAATGGATTAAGAAAATGTGGCATTTATACACAATGGGGTTTTTAGTCATAAGGAAAATGAAATTATGACATTTGCTGGTAAATGGATGGAACTAGAGAACATTCTGATGAGCGAAATGAGCCAGACTCAGAAAATCAAGGGTTGCATGTTTTCTCTCACGTGAGGAAGCTACAACAAAATAAGAGAAAATAAGAGGGAGGGTGCATATACTGTGAAAATAAAGGGAATAGCATGGAGTAGAGGAAGGAGATTGAGGAGGAGTGAAGAGGGATGGGAAAAGGAGGAAATGCAGAATGAAATTGATCAAATTATGGCATGTACATATATGAATACAGCACAGTGAATTCTACCTTTATGTCTATAAAGCACCATTTAAAAAAAAAAAAACAGTAGATTTAGAAGGATTCCAGTAGGGAAATGAAGGAGACTGGATGGGGAGAGGTGTGGAGAGGAGAGAAGAGGGAGAAGAGAGAAGAGAAAGAGGAAGCACTAGAGACTAAAATGGAGCGAATCGTATTCTATGCGTTTATGATTGTCAGAACGAACCCTACTGTTTTAACTATAATGCACTAATAAAGAGTTTGAAAATATTTTACATGTTTAAATATCATGTAGTTCTCTTGCATATTGTCTATATTAAGGAAAGCTATGCACTGAATGGCAACATTAGTTTCTTCTCATTCTTCTGGGTTAACAAGCATATCTTCTATAGATAATGATAATTTAAGCTAATTTTTTGGTATTTTAGCTTATTTCCTTTTCTTATTGTTTTTGCAAAGTTAACCACCATGGTTTTGAGTGAAAATTGGGAGAATATGCTTTATTTTCTTGTTCCTGACATTAATGATATGCTTCTAGAGTTTCCCTTGAGAGTTAATATATAAATAGACAATGCCAGATGATAAGTGAAAATATAACTCTGATCTACAAACTCTGTAGCAATTGGCCCAGGAAGCCAAACCACCACTTCTGCAGCAATTCCCCAAGTTGGTCATGATGTGGTCGATGACTGCCACTTACTTTAACTTTTGCCCCAACTTCCAACTTGGGACCAACCCCAGAAAGCCAATATGCTCCCTTGTTTAGAAAAATGAATAAAAAGACTCTGCTTCTAGTTAGGCCACCTCCCTCTAGCATCCCAATGCCCATAGTTTTCATCAGTGATGTCCAAAGTCTTCCTGTCCTTTCTCTAAAAGTGTCCTATACCCATCTGCCTCAATTTTCTGCCAAACCCAGTGATGTTGCTAAGTGTCCTACTATAGCAAGCTCTGAACAGCCTCTGCTTGTTCTCCTTTGGGCGACCTTTGTTTATTTCTGCCCACCTCTTAATTATAATGGAGTTTCTTATGAATAATCAACAAGTTCATAGAATAAGCCCGCCTGTGTTCATGTAATGTCAGTAACTTGGACAAGTTACTTTACATGCATACTATACTATGAATCTTAGTACAAAGCTTAAGTGATATAGAAATAACCCAAATAGATGTGTTTCTTGCTCCTAGAGAATTTATGGTTGAGGAGGAACATGGATATTCATCAGATGAGAAATGTAGTTGATTGCAGGTGAATGGGAGGAGCGCCAGGAAACTGAGAAGGAGTGGCCAGGGAAGAGACCCAGTAGAGTAGTCTAGCAAGCTAAGGAACTGTAGGGTTCCCAGAACGTGGAACATGTGAAGAGCCATACAGGAATCAGGTACAAGGAGATATGGAATAAGGGATGTATTATTCTTCTTTGCTTTTAACCATGTCTCCCTATTTTTTTCCCTCTATGGTTGTTTCAGCCCACTTCATCTTTTACATTCATGTTTAAGTGAACAATTAGAAGTCTCCTTATAACTTGAATTTGTTTTCTATGTAATTGCAAATTCTTCAGAAACTTGATATGTAAAAGCTGCATCAGATTCTTCCTAACTAATATTTATTTTCTCCACCAAACAACTGAAAATGAAATGTGCTCCCTGCTGATTGTTGTCATTTTCTTGACAGCGCTGGCGTTGAATAGCTAATGTGTTTCTGCATCTCCTGCAACATCATCCAGCATGGGCTTGCTGTGAGTGGCACCTGTTAATTAACTATTGCAGAAAGATGCCACTGAAGTAGAAGATTGTCATGGGACAATACACCCGCTGTGTGCAAATGTGAAATTAAGTTTTGCAAAGTATGATTTCTACAAAGTAGATTTATTTTTAAAGTAGAATGCCTAGTGCCATAGTGATTTTTCTATCCTTTCTTTTTATTTACTTTTTTTTTTTTTAGCCCTGTGTTTTTCTAGTGATGGGAGAGATTCAGCTTTCCAAGTGAAGCCCTCTCTTTTACCTTTCAGATTCTTTTCTGTTATGGATTTTATTTTTTAAAACATACCTGCATTTTTTTTTACATTCACACTTTATAATTACTAGATAATATTAATTTCTTCCTTTTCTATTTCTAGTCATTTTAGTTACATAAGAGCAATCTCACGTGGTAGGCATAGTACACACCTTGGAGCCACGTGGCCTTGGCAAACTTCTGAGCCTCATTTTCATCCTCTGAAATGGAGTTGTTGAAGGATGTGTGTTAAGGCACTGAGAATAGTATCTGGCACGTGGTAAGGATCATATAGGTATTTGCTGTTATTAAAGTTTCTCTGTACTGCCTTATTCCAATATTTACGTTTAGGTTTTGATTATTGATTTACAAATGATAGTCACAGTTTCTTCTATCTTTATTGAAATATATGGAAATAGTTTTTATGTAGAGTTGTAAACAGGCTTAAAGATAAATATAATTCATTCAGTTGTCACATTCTTTCTTACAATAATAAAATCAGAAATCACATGAAGCTCCTTTTCAAATGAGGAGTCCTAGTTTGTATTTTGAATATCCCACAAAGGCCCGTGTGTTAAAGGTTTGGTGCCCAGCCTGTGCTGCTGTTGAGTGGAATTGATAGAAGGTGAGACCTAATAGAAGGAATTTGGATCATTGGAGGTATGCCCTTGAAGGTAATTTGAACCCCTACCCCTTCCTGTTTCTCTCTTTGCTTACTGGCTGCCATGAAATGAGCAGGCCTCCTCTGCCATGTCTCCCCATTATGATGTACTGTGTCACTATAGGCCCAAAGGCAATAGGACTAAGCAACCACAGACTGAAATTCTGAAACCATGAGCCCCAATAAACCTTTCTTCCTTATAAGTTGATTATCTCAGCTATTTTGTCACAGTAATGCAAAGCTGACCAGCACAAGGAGATTGAAGCACAGTAACACAGTCAGGTTGTAGAAGTGCAAGGATTCAGGGTATGCATCTCTAGGCTCCCGTCCCATGTGATTTCTTTGGTATAATTTGAACAATACTAGTTTTTTCCCATTTTGGCCAACCAATATTTAACCAATTTGTAAACTTTTCCCATAAAATAATATATTGAATATGGAATGTCTCCAGTATTATCAAAGTGGTTCTGTAAATTCTTGGTTCATCAGTTGATGCTAACATGGAAGTGCATCTTTTTTACTAGGAACAGTAGCTATGGACTGCTTGGTAAAGATGGCAGACTAAGCCAAGGCAACTGCTTTGTTTCCTCCATAGTTCCTTGTTGCCATAGTAACCAGACCACAAATTTAGTGGCTAACAACAGAAAAGTTCTCTTATACTTACAGAGTCAGAAGATCAAAGTCCAGGTGTCAGCAGCATCATTGCTTCTGGAAGTTTTTTGTTTTCTTGTTTTGAAAAATCAAGTTGAATAATTTCCAGGAGCACCTGCATTCCTTGACTCTTGTCCCTTTCTTGCAGTACTCCAACTTCTTATCTCTGTCAATCACTTCTCCTGCTGCTCATTCTGATCTCCTGTATCCTTCTTATAAGGACCAATGTGATTCATTGTGATCACTTAGATAATCCAGAATAATCTCCCCATCTTGAGATTCATGATCATATTTCAAATTCCCTTTTGTCATTTAAGATCCCATTCATAGGTTTCAGACATGGAGATGTGGATATCTTCAGTAGGGTTGGAGGTTGGGGGGCAGGTGGACAGTTTTCAGCCTACCATGCTGTCAAAGCACCATTTAAATGAGTTTCTAAATTAGTAACTCCAGGGAGAATAAAAAGTAAAAGTAAAAATAGCCATAGTTTCCTACATTATTTATTTGGGGATAGTGTTTATGTAGTCATATCAATATAATTACTAAATATTCATCTGATCAAAATATTCATCTGATCAAAAGTAAGAGATAACCCTAGTGGATGGTGGTAGGAACTGTGCACTTATGAGATAGAAATGGAGAAAGACAGCAGCACTTTCTATTCCATAGCAGGAAGACAACAGAATATGCCTAAAACTAAAAGAATCTCTTTTTTTGGTTGTCAATGGACCTTTATTTTATTTATTTGTTTATTTGTACGTGGTGCTGAGGACTGAACCTAGGGCCTCACACATTCCAGGCAAGCTCTCTACCACTGAGCCACACCCCAGCCCCATGAATCTTGACAGAGCATTGCTAATGTGTTAGAAGAAAATAAGATTGATTAAAAAATGTGAAAGATGTTGCCTCTGCAGAAGAGTACAGTGACCAGAGACTGCTCTGCAACTTTGGACTCTGATCAATATGATAAATAAATACAGATTGAAAGAAAGGGAAGGAGGGAGAAAAATAATGTGCAGAGTCAAAATGAATTGAAACTAGTAAACTAGAGACTGCTAATCTTCTTCATTAAAAGAAGATTTAAGAATAAAGAAACTATAGGACTCAATGACACAATCGCTAATTTGGACTTAACGGACATATATAGAATATTCCATCCATCAAAAAGCGAATACACATTCTTCTCAGCAGCTCATGGGTCCTTCTCTAAAATAGACCATATGTTATGCCACAAAGCTACTCTTAACAAATACAAAAACATAGAGATGCTACCTTGTATACTATCAGATCACAATGGCATGAAATTAGACATCAACGAGAAAGTTAGAAACAGAAACTTCTCCAAGACCTGGAGATTAAATAACATGCTACTGAATGATACATGGATAACAGAAGACATTAGGGGGGAAATTAAAAGATTCTTAGAGGTCAACGAGAATAAAGATACAACATATCGAAATCTCTGGGACACTATGAAAGCAGTGCTAAGAGGAAAGTTCATTGCAGAGAGTGCATTTAATAAAAGAATGAAAAGTCAACAAATCAATGACCTCACATTACAGCTCAAAGCCCTAGAAAAAGAGGAACAGATCATCACCAAAAGTAGTAGAAGACAGGAAATAATCAAAATCAGAGCTGAAATCAACGAAATTGAAACAAAAGAAACAATTCGAAAAATTGACGAAACAAAAAGTTGGTTCTTTGAAAAAATAAACAAAATTGACAAACCCTTAGCCACGTTAACAAAGAGAAGGAGAGAGAAACTCCAAATTACTAAAATCCGTGGTGGAAATGGAAATATTACAACAGACACAACTGAAATACAAAACATAATAAGAAGCTACTTTGAAAATTTATACTCCAACAAAATAGAAAACCTGGAAGACATCAACAGGTTCCTAGAGGCATATGAGCCACCCAAACTGAATCTGGAGGACATACACAACTTAAACAGACCAATTTCAAGCAATGAAATAGAGGAAGTCATCAAAAGCCTACCAACAAAGAAAAGTCCGGGACCAGATGGATTCACAGCCGAGTTCTACAAGACCTTCAAAGAAGAGCTTATTCCAATACTCCTCAAGGTATTTCATGAAATAGAGGAGGAGGGAACCCTTCCAAACTCATTCTATGAAGCTAATATCACCCTGATACCAAAACCAGAGAAGGACACATCAAGGAAAGAAAATTTCAGACCCATATCTCTAATGAACATTGATGCAAAAATTCTTAACAAAATTTTAGCGAATCGCATACAAAAACATATTAAAAAGATAGTGCACCATGATCAAGTGGGTTTCATCCCAGGGATGCAAGGTTGGTTCAACATCCGGAAATCAATCAATGTAATTCACCACATCAACAGACTTAAGGTCAAGAACCACATGATTATTTCAATAGACGCAGAGAAAGCATTTGATAAAATACAGCATCCCTTCATGCTCAAAACACTAGAAAAAATAGGGATAGTGGGGACATTCCTTAACATTGTAAAGGCTATTTATGCTAAGCCTACAGCTAACATCATTCTAAATGGAGAAAAATTGAAAGCATTCCCCTTGAGAACTGGAACAAGACAGGGATGCCCTCTTTCACCACTACTATTCAACATCGTTCTTGAAACTCTAGCCAGAGCAATTAGACATACCAAAGAAATTAGAGGAATACGAATAGGAAAAGAAGAGATCAAACTATCCCTATTTGCTGATGACATGATTCTCTATCTAGAAGATCCTAAGAATTCCACCAGAAAACTACTGGAACTCATTAATGAATTTAGCAATGTAGCAGGATATACAATTAATGCTCATAAATCTAATGCATTTTTATTTGTAAGTGATGCATCCTCTGAGAGAGAAATTAGGAAGACTACCCCATTCACACTAACCTCAAAAAAAATAAAATACTTGGGAATCAATCTAACAAAAGATGTGAAAGACCTCTACACTGAGAACTACAGAACGCTAAAGAAAGAAGTTAAAGAGCATCTGAGAAGATGGAAAGATCTCCCATGTTCTTGGATAGGCAGAATTAATATTGTCAAAATGGCCATACTTCCAAAAATGCTATACAAATTCAATGCAATTCCAATTAAAATCCCAATGATGGACCTTATAGAAATAGAGCAAGCAATCATGAAATTCATATGGAGGAATAAGAGACCCAGAATTGCTAAAGCAATCCTTAGCAAGAAGAGCGAAGCAGGGGGTTTCACAATACCAGACCTCCAACTATACTACAGAGCAATAGTGACAAAAACAGCATGGTATTGGTACCAAAATAGGCAGGTAGATCAATGGTACAGAATAGAGGACACAGAGACAAACCCAAATAAGTACAGGTATCTCATACTTGACAAAGGAGGCAAAAACATGCAATGGAGAAAAGACAGCCTCTTCAACAAATGGTGCTGGGAAAACTGGAAATCCATATGCAGCAAAATGAAACTAAACCCATATCTCTCACCCTGTACAAAACTCAACTCAAAGTGGATCAAGGACCTAGAAATCAGACCAGAGACTCTGCACCTAATAGAAGAGAAAATAGGTCCAAATCTTCATCATGTTGGCCTAGGACCAGATTTCCTTAACATGACTCCCAAAGCGCAAGAAATAAAAGCACGAATCAATGATTGGGATAGAGTGAAACTAAAAAGCTTCTTCTCAGCAAAGGAAACAATCAGCAATGTGAAGAGAGAGCCTTCAGAGTGGGAGAAAATCTTTGCCACACACACTTCGGACAGAGCACTAATCTCCAGAATCTACCAAGTACTCAAAAATCTTTACACCACGAACACCAATAACCCAATCAATAAATGGGCCAAGGAAATGAACAGACACTTTACAGAGGAAGATCTACAAGCAATCAACAGATTTATGAAAAAATGTTCAACATCACTTGTTATAAGAGAAATGCAAATCAAAACCACCTTAAGATTTCATCTTACCCCAATTAGAATGTCTTTCATCAAGAACACAGGCAACAACAGGTGTTGGCGAGGATGTGGGGAAAAGGGTACACTCATACATTGCTGGTGGGAGTGCAAGTTGGTGCAGCCACTCTGGAAAGCAGTGTGGAGATTCCTTAGAAAACTTGGAATGGATCCACCATTTGACCCTGCTATCCCACTCCTTGGCTTATACCCAAAGGACTTAAAATCAGATTGCCTCAGTGATGCAGCCACATCAATGTTCATAGCGGCTCAATTCACAATAGCTAGATTATGGAATCAACCTAGATGCCCTTCAGTAGATGAATGGATAAAGAAACTGTGGTATATATACACAATGGAATATTACTCAGCCATAAAGAAGAATAAAATTATGGTATTTGTAGGTAAATGGATGATGTTGGAAACTCTTATGCTAAGTGAGATCAGCCAATCCCAAAAATCCAAAAGCCGAATGGTCTCTCTGATATATGAATGATGATGCATAATGTGGGGGGGAAAGATGGCAAGAATGGAGGAAAGATAGCTAGCATAGAGGGAAGGGAGGGGTGGGGGTGGGTGGGGGATAAAATTAATAACAGAATGTGTGACAGATACCATTGCCCTGTGTACATGCATGAATGCACAGATGGTGTGACTCTACCTTGTGTACAAACAGTGAAACAATAGCTGTACTCCATTTGTGTTCAATGAATCAATAAG
>JAJEJO010049441.1:788035-880571 GCA_020662805.1 Glaucomys volans
AAAAAAAAAAAAAAAAAAAAAAAAAGAAGATTTAAAATAAAAACAAACTCCCAGTTCACTGTATTGGTTAAGTCTCTTACCTGCACATGTCAGAAGCTTAAACTGACCAAGTGAAAATAAGAACATTTTAATGTAGGCAAGAGCCATTCCTGAGCCCCAGGTTGGCAGGAGCTGGGGGCCTGGAGCTGGCACTTGAAGCCCCTCTCCCCCAAGTCCCTCTTCTATGGCCATCACTTCCTTTTTCATTCTTGCTGTAGCCTAGCTCCTGGAACTACCCTTGGGATCAGACATCATCACTTCCATTTCTCGTTTTCAAATGTGAAATGGTGTTTCTCAGAGCAGTGCCCTCTTCTCCTTCCGTACGCTGTGTCTGGAGCTCCAGGGAAGGAATTGGTAGAGTGGTTCCTGCACAGTGACCACATGGTGGCTGATCTTCAGTTTTTCCTTCTAGAGATTGTTAGTGATATTGTGGAATTTTATTTTTAAAACAGGACACTGCAGTTATTTGAAAGGATGAGTTAGCCATGCATATACGTGTGTGGATATATAGTGAGATGCCTTTGATATATTATTCAGTGAGAAAATTAAGATGTAAAATATATTCTGTGCATAATGCATAGAGTGTGTGTTTGCATACACTTCGTAAGCTTAGAAAAAATCTGTAACAAACTGGTGAATTTGAGGAAAAGATGTCAGAAAACTTTTCATTGTCTATATCATACTTTTACACACAAATACATATATTTGCATTGTTCGAATTTTTGAATATGGTAGGAACAAATGAAAAATGGGAATTTGCCTATAATGAGTAGGTATTGCTTTTATAATGAGAAACAACAGGAGAAATCTTACCAATCTGCATCGCCTACAGGATAAAATCTAGGGCTTCCTATCCTGAAAGAGTTTCAAGAGTCTGAATGCCTGTTCTTTCTACTCTTCTGCCCTGGCTTCTTAGCTGTCCTTCATAGGCCTTCTTCTGGAACCTTCCCACACTGGTCTGAATAAAGCATGTTCAAATTCCAAATACAAATCTTTTTCACTGTGTATTGAACAAACCCAGTGTGCCCTTCTTCTTCCCTTTGGTAGTCCAAATCCAGATGTCCAGAAGTCCTTCCTTCCCCACAAGCACTTTCCCTGACCTCCTTTTGATCATCATCTCCTCTGACAAATGACACCAGCCTAGTGCCTTAATCTCCAATGTGTTTCACATGTTGATATCTTTAGGCCCTGAAGGGAATGAGCCATTCTTAAGTGTTGTAGTTTTTCCATTGTCCAGTATTGCGAAATTAACATTAAGTGCTCAGCATATTGAGAAGTAAGTAATGATTGAAAACAGTTGCAGACTTTTTCGTAGATGTTTACCTGCCATCTCAGAGATAAATGACAGAGGAGATTCCAGAGGATGTGCTCTAGCTCTGTGCCCAGTTCAGCAAGAGCTGAATTGAAGTCAAAATTGAATTAGACAAAGATTGCAGGCTTTCAGGGCAGAACCTGGGCAGTGTTGCTGCTAAGGGATCTTCCCCACCAGCAGATTTCCTTTCTGCCTCTGTGCCCCTCTCTTCCTAGTACTTTCCTGAGCACTGGAATATATGATCAATCATTTATTACTCATCCATTCCCTGGCAGAAATTGGAAAGCAATTTTGTATACCTTTGAGTTAATAGAATGGTTTGATACCTTCAGGGCCTAAAGATATATCAACACATGAAACACATCGGAGAATAAGATTGGTGCTACTAGGTTGGTGCCCCTTGTCAGAGGAGATGATGATCAAAAGGAAGGCAGGGAATCGATCATAAACAACATTGTGTTTTAAGTGTTAGATGTGGAATTAGTACCTACTTCTAGTTGGTACAATTGTACACACATGTAATCCCAGAGATTCAGGAGGCTGAGACAGGAAGGAAGATTGCATGTTTGAAGCCAGCCCGTGCAATTTAGCAAGACCCTATCTCAAAATCAAACAGAAAAACAGGCTGGGGATATAGCTCAGTGGTAAAGCAACCCTGGGTTCAATCCCCAGTACCCCTCCCAATGAAATTAATAATCCACTTCTACCTTTTATATTCTCACAAAATTGTTCCAGGTATATTTAAGGCAATCCTAATCCACTTTAGCTCTGAGTAATCAAAAATGATTCTGTCTTGAGTGCAAAATATCCCTTGTGTGTTAAAATTTCTCGTTTGGGGATTTTATAACTGAGTTCATTCTCTCAAAAATTTTTCATTCTCTAGTGTGCAACTTGGGCCTCTTTCTGGCCACATAGGTTTTATGTAGTTAAGATGTAGGGACTCTACTTAAACCAGAAAAGGGCATTACAGTCTCTTGGGATAGGTACCCAGAATTCATTATATACTTGGAGTAATTCAATACAATACACTGTGCTTATCATATGAGATTCCAGGGACTATTGTGTTATCAGAAGGGAGCTGGGCAGGTTTGTTTTTTAAGATAATCTCATGTACCAATTTTCCTAGAAAAGTAATTCAAATGAAAGTTCTGAATACAGAGGTCCTTTGGGTTGGAAGAAAAAATTAATTAAAACATTAGCCTCAGGCTATAGTCAAGGAGCACATGATCCATGAGATTCTTTCATATTACATGTCCAGTGAGTTACTTTATTTCAGCGAAGCAGAGAATTGTGAACCAGCTAGTCATGCTCATGGAGCTAAACTTGTTTGATGTCCTGCCCATGACTGGGGAAAGGCAAACTCCCATGGCCCTGTTGCTTGGCAGGGTGAGGGTGAGGCCTTTAGATGAAGAAGCCAAAGCTCCATGCCACAGAGACTGCAAAATGGGAAGGGAAAATGTGTGAGAGGCATCAGAGCCTGGGATTTTGTCCTGGCAACAAGCACAGTGTGACACCTGTGGCCTCTTACGCACAGCCTCTGCCAACCTGTAAGAGCAGGTTGGACAGATGCTTAACGGGTCTGGAATAGCAGAGACATTACCTACTCTGAGATGACTCAGAAATTATTAACCTCAGGGATATTTGGATGTATTTTCATAAGGGTCATGTCTGCACATGGGCCTTTGGCCAGGAGAGGTTGAGTGCATTTGGATGCTATACAGCTCAGAACCCCATGGCTCACCCATGCCTCCACTTAAAACCTGTTAGTGTAACCAAGAGGGGCATGACACTTTCACCCTCCAAGTTTTTCTCTTTAAAAGCAGACTTTTAACTCAGCTGATTTAATGTGAGCTCTCGTTTTGGTGGTCAAGCATTGATCAGTTTGGGAAAAAAATGACTTCCCTAGGTTGACTTTTAAAGATGCTTTTATATTCCTTTTCCAGATGTTCTGTTTAGGTTGACTTTAATGATCCCTAGAAGAAATGACCACATGTTTGCATGATGTAAATGTAAAATTATCCAGTAGAAAGGTTCTATTTTGGGAGGTTACATTTGGATTTAAAGTGTTGTATTCAAATCATTAAAGGTAGAAACATGAAGTACTTTCAAAAGCTTAGAAGTTCAAAGCATACTCTTAAATTAGCTCTCTACTTCAACACATTTTGAAAAAAGTAATGATAAGGACACAGTGACCGGAGCTGGGAATAACTCATGTACATTAATATTCCTGGAACATTAAAAACTCAAAAATAACTTATGGGAATGATTCCTTTAGGGATTTGCTTATAATTAATACAAAATAATTCTTGACTTTTTTAATGAGTTGGTTATAATTAATGCAAAATCATTCGTGGTTTCTTTGACTTAATGAATTTCTTTAGAGATGTTGGGATGGAGTATTAGGAAGTTATGATGGCACTTGACCAGGGGTCTTGGAGTATTACAATGCTGTCCATATGCCTTTATACAGTGTCTGAAGGAGATGACAGGCATGCAAGATACAGAATCCATTTTATTAAGCTGGGCTTACAGGGTCTTCCTTTTAGCCACTGGAGACAAAGGTCTTCCTTCTGGTTTGGAGACAAAGTTGGTGGTGGCTTACTCTATGTAATTGCCTCAGTGTTTAAGCTTCAGTTTGGATCTTTTCAATATTATGCAATAATATGTACCTCTTCTCTCAAGTAGATATGCATTAGTTAGAACCAGTGGACAGAGGCAAGAGGAATGAAAAGGGGCTGGGCCCTTACCCAGGTTCTAAAGCAGAGCTGACCTAAACCACAAGCAGTTACTGCACCTCTGACCGAGTCTAATCAAGTGAGAAGAGAGAGAAAAGGAGGAAGATTTAAAAAAAAATGGCTTGACATTTCCAGGGATGCAGACCTTTGACTGTGCCCTGTCATCTCCAGCCTTCTTAATGGAAGACCAAGGTGAAGGAGTTGTGCATCCATCTCTACTGCCATTTTAATTCCTTGAAAAGTTTTCCCTCTGCAGAGTGCAGCCTTGGTAATATTCTTCAACTTTACTACATGTCTTTGGAAGGTGGAATACTTCCTCTTGATCTGTGGAAAAGAATAAAAGTAGTATAGGAACTGTTAACCCTGCCCCCCGAAACTTCAGACCAAACGTTGCTACTTTGATTGGCAATGCCTCCTGTTTAGACTTACTCCTTCACTTCAGTAAAATACATCATGTATTAGCCTGTTTAAAAATTTTGTTAATGTTAGCAGTCTAATCCTTAAATTCTATAAGCCTTGGCAAGGGAACTAATGATAGTACCTCCCTTTAATTCTTTAGGAATTGTGGATCACTGGTTTTGTCAGCCTTATGCAAAAGTAGGTTCAAGCCCTCCTCCTTTCCTTCAAAGAAACTGTATTTCCTAACTTCTTTTATAGGCAAATTTTGAAGAAAGCATATATGTCAAAATCTAGATGATATGTAGAAAATCGTATCAAGGAAGATCTGGCAACTTGAAGTCCAGCTTCAGTCCGTAGTACCAAAAAATTTTATCAGTGACAGTCTTATGTGACCTGGAAGTTGCCAGATCAGTGAACTTTTCCCAAGCTTTGAATTCTCTCAGCTAGACATTTTTTTCTTTAATTAAGAAAACTAATTATAAGTGGACATCATAGTTGTATATATTTATGGTTACAAAATGATGTTGAGCTTTATGTATACAGTGGAATCATAGAACCAAGCTACTTAACATATCACTTTTAATACTTGTTTTGGCAATGAGATTTTTTAAACTGTACTCTTAGTGACCTTGAAATGTACAATAATTTCCTAAATTCACCATGCTGTGCTATAAAGATGAAAAATCTTGATTCCTCCTGTGTAATTGAGACTTTGTACTCTTTGGCTAGCACCTCCCCATCCCAGGATGTGGTATCCACATCACTCTTACTCTTTGCTGCTTTGAGGTCAATTGTTATAGATTACACATATTTGTCTTTCTGTGCTTGGCTTATTTCACTTAGCATGGTATTTTCCAATTCTATCTGTGTTGCAAATCATGAAATTTATTATTTTTCTTAGGTAGATTAGTATTACTTTGTGCATACATATCACATTTTCTTTATTCATTCATCTGTTGAACAACTTGGCTATTGTGAATAGTAGTACATCAAATGTGAGAATGCAGATATCTCTGATATACTGATTTCTACTTCTACCAGGAAGTAGAATTTCTAGATTATGTGGTAATTCTAGTTTTAATTTTTTGAGACACCTCTATACATAAAGCCTTTATATATAAATGGCTATGCTAATTTATATTTCCACCAGTAGTACAAGTTTTCTTTCTCCACTTTTCTTTAAAACTAGTCTTTTTTTGATAATAGCCATTCTGGCAGTTATCAGAGCCTATTTTTCTTCTTGTTATTGAATCACTTTTATACATAATAAGGCCTCTTGATGGCATCCCATAATTCCCACTTGCCTTATCCATTCTTTTTCTTTTTACTTCTCTGATTCAATCATTTCAAATGTTCTATTTTCAAGTTCACTAATTCTTCATCTTGATCTGGTTTTTTACTGAAGCTTTCTATAGGAGTTTCCAGTTCAGTCATTGTATTCTTCATCTGTAGGATTTCCTTTTTATGTTAAGCCTCATTTTGTGTCTTATTTTCCAAAGTTCACATACTTGTTAAAATATTGTAAACAGTCATGCATTTCTTTATGTTTGTGATGTATTCTAAAAAGTGCATCATTAAGCAATTTTCTTGTGCAAACATCATAGAGTGTATTTATACAAATCTAGGTAGTATATCGTTCTACACATGCACACTGCACAGTATAGCCTATTGATCCTAGGCTATACAGCGTGGGACTGTACTGAATATTGTAGACACTTGTAACACAATGGTATTTGTGTATCTAAATCTGTTAAACATAAAAAAATACACTAAAATGTATAAAATATGATAAATGGCACACCTGTCCAGGGTACTTACAACGAATGGAGCCTACAGGACTGAAAGTTGCTTTGGGTGACTCTGGAAATAGTCAAAACCTTGACATTACTGTGCACAACCATAGACTTAATGAGCATTATACAATTAGGCTATGCTATGTTTATTTAAAGCTTTTTACTTTCTTCAGTAATATATTAGCCTTGGCTTATGGTACCTTTTTATTTTATAAACTTTAATTTTCTGACTCTTATAATAACATTTAGCTTAAAATGCACATTGAAAAGTTATACAAAAATGTTTTTATATGCTTATTCTATAATCTTTTTTCCTATTTTTTTAACTTATTAAAAACTAAGACACAAACACACACATTATCCTAGGCTTACACAGGTCCAGGATCATCAATATCACTTTCCCCTACCTCCATATCTCTTCCCACTGAAAGGTCTCCAGGGGCAAGAACACATAGGGAGCTATAATCTCCTATGGTACCAATGCTTCTGGAATTCCTCCTGAAGGATCTGCCTGAGGCTGTTTTGCAATTAACTTTTTTCTATAAATAAAAGTAGTTCATTAAAATAATAATAAAAAGCATGATGTAGTAAATACACAAATCAGTAACATAGACATTTATTTTCATTATCAAATATTATGTATTTCACATCATTGTGAGTGGCTGTACTTTTGTTCTGTCGGTGCTATAGGGTTGTTTACATCAGCATCACAGAAAATCCATGAATTATGCATTGTGCTATGATACTACCATGGCTGCAATATCACTAAGCAACAGAAAATTTTCAGTTCCATTTTAATCTTATGGAATTACTTATACTCTATCATTAATAAAAATGTTATGTGGAATTGAACATTAGAGAATCATTCTAAGTCCTTTGTGTTGTTTTATAGATCTCCTTTAGGGTCTATTGAGGTATGCTGGTTTCTTCTGGAGGCGTCATGGCTTTCTGATTCTTCATAACCCCTGTGTTCCTACATTGGTGTCCGTGCATGTTACGGGGTGCAACTTAAGAACAGACCGATCACCACAGAGAAGTCCAAATTTGAGAGTCTTTATTAAGCTGGCCAGCTGACTGTCTCACACAATGTCCCCAAAAATGGCTATTGGGAGAACAGCCCCGACCCTAGGGTTGCAGGGGTTCTTATACTAAAAATCACATCAATCCTAAGTGTCTGTTGCTATGAATCAAAATTACAAACTTACATCATGAAATCATTAGCAGAGGGGGAAGTGGGTCAAAATGACCCTTACCTAGGTACAAACAAAAGAATGGTTACTAACATCCACACAATCATTGTTAATATCTCCGTTCACATGGTGCATTGTTTAGGAAGAAATAGGAATCAAAAGAGAACAAGTTTTCATCACATAAGAATTGTCATTTTATATTGCTCAACATGTCATGCTAAGTAACTGATGATAGGTACAGAGGTAGGGTGTTCCCATGGGAGAAGCTAAGCAACTGTTGATGGGTACAGAGGCGGGAGGTGGGGGTTGTTCCCATGGGAGAAGCTCATTTTCTACATATCATGGAGTCTCAGAGCAAAATGGAGTCTGTTTAGTCATTGTCCATAAAGCCTGGCCTGTAGCATTTCTATGGAGCCAAATCTGTCAGCCCATCACATGCATTTGAGGAGATAGCTACCTCTTCTTTTACAGGTGTTCTTTGGCAGGGATCTTCACTCTTTAGCTGTGATTCTCCATGGACTAGCTGGTAATGACTCTGGGCAGAAAGTGCTTGCTTCCAGTTTCTCTAGATGCATGGCCTGCTGCATTTGCTCTGAGTTTCAATGGTGCAGGTGGCTGGTATCTGCTATCTGACTGAGCTCTCCAATCAGGCTACAGCTGCCTCTGATTGAACTGGGCCCCAAAGCATATTCTCTAGCTAGGTGGTACCACTGTTTGAGTTCATCAGTTGGACAACGTCACAGGAGGTGTGCCAAGGTTAGGTGGAGTCACTGATTGAGATGGATGGGACCCCCTGCTATTCATATGCATATTTGAGGATCTAGGCAGGGCTTGGAGGTGGGCTTTGAGGCTGGGTTGAACACTTTTAAACTTTTTAATATGGCAAATCTATCCCGTGGTCTTTGCCAATATTTGCTGCTGTAGTTTTCTCCCTCCCTGTGTGGAGCCCTGGGTAAAGGTTCAAGGATGGTCCTGAATGCTGGATATCCAAGGATTCAAGCCAGGTGGAAGTCACCATTTCTCGGAGTGACCAGCTGAGCTTTTCAGATGGGCTAGGCTGTTAGTTTACACTTTTGACACTATGCTGGCAGATGCACAGAACTACCACCGAGATCTGCATGCTGGTCACTGTGAAGTTGGCCTCCTTTCTTTGTTTCCACTCCACTCCTGGTGGTCTAGCCATGACATTTATCCCTGTGTTCCCCATGAAATGGGATCAGTATAGGCTTCCTGGGAAGCATCTGAAAGAGCTAGAGGAGCTGGATTCTACCTCTGGTTCTCTTTTCCCTCTGTCCTTGGGGGAATTCTCTTTATCAGACTGTATCCACTTGGAGAGGGAGAGGGGTGATGCAAAGTGAGACCATTTCTCTTACCCTTTCCATACAGTTTTTATTCACTTCTGTGAACCATGAGGTGTCTCAGACAGATTGTCAGGTTTTTAAAAAAAATTTTTTCCACTAAGGTGTTCTCTTCTGTGGATAGTTGCTGCTTGAACTTCTATGGGGAAGTGAACCTGGGACCTCCTCTTCTTTCATCTTACTGATCTTCAGTTAGATGTTCTTGAAACCCCTTTTTCTTTTTAATTCTGGTCATTCCTTGATATTCGTGGCCTTGTACTATCAGGATTTCTGCTCTGTTACTTTAGCATCTCTGCTTCCATTTCCTCTGTTTCCCTGAGCCTGACTGGGATTTAGTCAGTCTTTGCCTTTCTAAATCTTGCCTATCCTTTGGGAACTTTTTTGTTTTCTCTGATCATCTCCCACCTCCCTTGCCAAGTCTGAACTCCTACTTAGTCTTTAGGGCTTACTTTTCAAATGCCTTTAAACATCAACATTTTGGGTGCCCTTCTGTTGTCTCAAACTCAGCATATTTTTAAAAACTTAGAGTTCCTAAAAATTTTACTTCCCCATTTCTTCCAGTAAGAGTATATACCACCAGACACAGCAAGGTCTCAGTTAATGTTGCTGTTATCCAGGACAGACCACATACATCTCTTCATTTATCTTCTCAAACGGCTCTAGTATATCACAATCTGGTTTTTTTTTTTTTTAACTCTGCATTTCAAATTTTAAGTATAATTTATATGCAGTGAAATATGCCAATCTTACATATAAAAAACATTTGGTTTTTAAAAGGCATACACTTTGTAACCAGCACCCCATCAAATACAGAATATTCATTTCATCATTGAAAGTTCTATTTTGTACCTCTCTCAGAAGCAACTGCTCTTCTGATATAAATCAACAAAGAAGGCTTTCTTTGGAATTTTAAACAAATGTGTTCATACCACTCAGTTTATAGACATTTTCTTTGTTTCTAGGGTCTGTCTTAGAATTGTTTTGGAGATACATCCATTATTGTTGTGGGAATCAGCAGTTCATTCCTTTTTATCGCTGATAGTATTTCATTGCATGATTATATCTCAGTTGTTTTATTCTATTAATGAACACCTGGTCCATTTCTAGTTTGGGACTATTTTGAACAAAACTTAATCTGTATTTGGACATATTTTTGTTTTACTTTGATAAATACCTAAGAGTAGAATTATTAGATGGCACAGGGGAGATCCAAGAAGGCAGAATAGAGGAGGTTGTATTCCTGGCTGCCCTGTGGCCTGAAACCAAGAAAGCAGACAGGCAGCTTCTCTGCAAGGTGGGTGAACCAGAAAATAAAGGTGGTGGGGGTGGGGGGGACTTTACTGGAGCCTAATGGAACCTAAAACTGGACGTTCAAAGCAGACAGGGGACACAGGAGGTTAGATATAAAAAAAAAAAAAAAGGAAAAAAAATCCCCAGCGGCACAGCTGCTGCCACAGCCAGGCCAGAAGCTCCAGCCAGAGATCCCTCTGTCAGCATAGTAGAGGGATAAGGGAAGTAAAGGAATCCATATTTGGGGGAGGCCCCAGTAGTGTCTGGTTATGGAGCCTTAAGAGACCAAGGACATTGCCCAACAAACCTGAAAGGACTTGCTGCATATTATCTGTGTGCAGGGGAAAGAAGCTACCATCTCTCCAGGAGGCATGCAGAGGACAAAGGAAGAAAACCATTTTGCTGCTGTGCTGAGGGGCCGGCAACAGAGGAAGCCAATTCCTGGCAAACCCAAGTTTGACCCCAGTAAACACACTCTGCATGACACAGAGCGTGCTTAAGTGACCAGGAGAAAATCAAACATGGAGAGAGGTTTACACAGGGGACAGCTGGTCATAGAAACACACCTCCCCCTCCAATCCAACTGCTTGTAGGACCCTCTGGGAGAGATGTATCTGGCCAGGAACTCAAAAGGGTTGGGGGTGTGGGAGAGATTGTTTGGAAACTGAACCAGAGAACAGGAAACATGGGGTCTGCAGGTGATGTAGGAGATTAAGAATTGGGTCCCCCACCATAGGAGTGGAACCCAGGGGAGATCCTTGGAGTAAAGTCTTCCAGCGTGAATCAGCAGTACTGGGTGCTGGAGGTGCACTGATTTAAAATCTTCAGACCAACTGGCATCCAGCAAAGAGCCTGGAGCCCACTTAAGCCTAAACCCTGTTATCAGGAACTCCACTTACGGGATAACTCTGTCACTCCACTCCAGCAATCCAGAGGGTGGAGCGTCATACTCTAGAAGATCCCACCTAAAACTGCTGAGAAGAGAAGCTGAGAATATTTTGAATTCTGATGGACAGAATTCTTTAATTTTTTATCAAAATTGCTTTTTCTCTTTTGTTTAAATTCTTTTTCACTGTTTAATTATATGAACTTAATGGTACATGGACATTTATACAGTTTCTTATTTTTTTTTCTTCTCTAGCATTTTTGAAGTCAGTAATTTTACATTTACAGTAAATTTGCAGTTAGTTTTTTGTGAACTAGGATGAGTAGTACATTTTAGTTTTGTATTCTTTTATTTTTATTTTTTTTTTAATTTTTGCTTTATATATACATTTTTCTCCTACCTGTCTCTTTCCCTTGATTCTCTTATCTTCTGCTAACAGCCAATCTCTATTCTCTCTTTCACTCTTTAATCTTTTACTTCTGTCTTCTCGCCTCCTCCCTCATAATCAGCACATTTTATATCATTTCTCTCCCTGTCCACCATTTGAAAATGTGAACTGTTTTTTCAAACTTGCTGTTTTTGTTATAGGCAATAACTTATCATTTCTGTTTATTGTGATAATTGACATTGTAGTCATCATAATAGGAACTATTTGGTTTAATACTGTATATTGTTTGCATTGGTGGTTGTTATTATTTGTCTCCCCCTATAGAGTGAGGTACTAGAAACCTTCAGGAACACCTTAAGTCTACAGGGTAGAAACTCTGCTGCCTCAGATTCATACTGTTGGTTGGGTGGACACACAAACAACAGAAAAAAGCAAGAGAACAAATAGTCCCAAGCAAACCAAGATACTCCAATAACAGAATCCATTTACATCACAGTGGAAGAAATGTCAGAGGAGTGTATATAGTACACAGTTAAACTGATATTCGAAGTAAAGGATGATGTAAGAGAGCAAATGCAGGGAACAAAAGATCCCTTCAATAAAGAGATAGAGATTCTGGGAAAAAAAAAGAAAAGAAAAGAAAAAATAGAAATCCTTGAAATGAAGGAAACAATAAACCAAATTAAAAATTCAATAGAAAGCATCAACAATAGACTAGACCAGTACCTCAGGCAATCAAGACAAAATATATACTCTTGAAATTAGAGTTGACTATGGAGAGATGATGTTAATAAACCATGACCGGAACTTCCAAAGATTTTGGGATAACATAAAAAGACCAAAGTTAAGATTTATGGGGATAGGTGAAAACCAGAGATACAAACCAAAAAGAATACTCAATCTTTTCAATGAAATAGTACCAGAAAATTTTCCAAATCTAAAGAATGAAATGGAAAATCAAATACAAGAATCAAATACAAGAGGCTTACAGGACCCTAAATATGCAAAATTACAAGAGACCCACATGAAGGCACATTATAATGAAAATGCCTAGCATACAAAATAAGGATAAAATTTTGCAGGCTGCAAGAAAAATATCAGATTACATGTAGGGGGAAACCAATATGAATCTCAACTAATTCCTCAACCCAGACCCTCAAAGCTCGGAGGTCCTGAGATAACATATACCAAGCTCAGAAAGAAAATAGATGACAACCAAGAATCCTATATCCAGCAAGATTAAGATTCAGATTTGAATATGAAAAAAACTTTACAAAATAAACAAAAATTAAAAGAATTTACAACCAGAAAACCCACACTTCAGAATATTCTCAACAAAATATTCTATGAACATGAAATGCAAAAAAAAAGTGAAAACCAGCACAGGGAGAAACTACACTAAAGGAACGGTCAGTCAAAGAAGAAACTAATTCAAATTAAAAACCAGAAATAAAACCAAAATGACCAGGAACACAAATCATCTCTCAGTAATATCCTTGAACATTCATAACCTAAACTCATCAATCAAAAGACATAGACTGACAGATTAGATTAAAAAACAAGACCCCACAATATGCTGTCTTGAAGAGACACACCTCAAAGGCAAAAACATCCACAGACTGAAAGTGAAAGGATGGAAAAAAACATCACTCGCATGGATCGAGGAACCAAGCAAGGGTTTCTGTCCTCATATCAGATAAAGTGAACTTTAAGCCAAAGTTAATCAGAAAGGACAAAGAAAGTCATTTCATACTGCTTAAGGAAATTGTACATCAACAAGATATAACAATCATAAATATTTATGCCCCAAACAATGGAGCGTGTATGTGCATCAAGCAAACCCTTCTCAATTTCAAGAATCAAATAGACCTCAACACAATGATACTGGGTGATTTAACATGCCTCTGTCACCACTGGATAGATCCTACAAACAAAAACTAAATAAGCTATGGAAGTAAAAAATACAGTTGATAATTTAGACTTAACAGACCTATATAGAATAATTCATCCATCAATGAGTGAATGCACTTTCTTCTCAGAAGCACACAGATCCTTCTCTAATACAGACCATGTTATGTAAGTTAGCATGTAAATTGGCATACAGTTGTAATATTACCTTAATATATTTTTAGCATCTGTAGAATTATTTTGATAACTCCCTTTCCATTGATATTAATTTTTGAGTTCTTGTCTTTTTCTTGATTAGATTTGTTTTATTTTCATCAAATTTTAGCTGTATTATTTCTTCTCTATTTCATATATTTCTGCTCCTACTCTTTTCTTTCATACTACATAATTTGAAAATAATTTCATTGCTATTCTAGCTTTTTTCCGATACAGGTACTTTAAGATATAAATGTTCACCGGGCGTGGTGGCGCACGCCTGTAATCCAAGCGACTTGGGAGGCTGAGTCAGGAGGATCGCGAGTTCAAAGCCAGCCTCAGCAACTCAGTGAGGCCCTAAGCAACTCAGTGAGACCCTGTCTCTAAATAAAATACAAAATAGGGATGGGGATATGGCTCAGTGGCCGAGTGTCCCTGAGTTCAATCCCTGGTTCCACCAAAAAAAAAAAAAAAAAAAAAAATATAAATATTCATCTGAGTACTGTTTCTTCCCAGCGATCCTGATATTTCAAGTTTTTATTATCACTTAGTGTCAAGCACTTTTTATTTACTTTTCTTGTGCTTTATTCTTTGACCCCTGAGATATTTATAACTGTGTCATTTAATTTTAAAATAGTTGACATGTACAGGTGGGGTTCTATATATCTTAAGGTGATTGATTTCTAATATAACAAATTATGCTGGAAACTCAGTCTGCATGATTTCAAATTTTAAAGTAATGGAAATGCCTTTTATATTGTTTGTCCAAAATGGTCAGAATGCTTACTTCAAATATGTGCATTTTATTGTACTTCAATTATACCTCAATAAAGCTATGGAGAAAAAAAGAATTATTAAATGATACAATAAATGCATATTTTAATTTATGTAAGCAAAAAATTGCAACTCATTTAATCTTGAGCAAGATGTGAGTTCTGATCTCTTCACATCATTCCCAGCCTTTGATGATGTTGAGTTTTTTTTTTTTTTTTCATTGTAATACTTTCTTTTTGGTGATATCACATTGTGACTTTAATATTCATTTCCCTGTTGACTGGTGATGAGGGAAATTTTTCATGTACTTATTGACTGTTGACATATCTTTGTGAACTATTCAAGTCTTTTACTCATTTTTTTTTCTTTTACTCATTTTTAAGTTTGGGTTATTTGTCTTTTAGTATTGAGTTGTAGAAATTGTTTATATATTCTGAATTCAAGTTCTTTGATATATATACATATTTATGCATATGTATTTTTTTTCATGTTTTTATTAGTACATTATAATCATACATAAGAGTGGGGGTTCATTGTGACCTATTCAGGGGTATAATTGCTCCACTAATAATGTCTTTTGATTTGTAAAAGTTTTAATTTTTGATGAAGTCTAATTTATCCTTCTTAATGATTAAGTCTTTTGAGTCCTAAGAAATCTTACCAGCCTCCCACTTGCAAAGGTCTCATGTTTCTTCTGGAGCCTTTGTAGAACTAAATTTCACCTGTAGATTTGTGATTTATCTGAAGTTAATTTTTCACATCATGTTGAGTAGTAGTCAGCCATTTTCCTTTCTTCCCCCATATAGGCGGACACTGTTTTTTCATCCTCTTTTGTTGAAAGAGTTTATTTTTTTCCTAAAAGATTACTTTGCTGAAATTCAATTGTCCATAATATTGTTGGTTCATTTCTGAACTCTGCCAGAAATACTGCATGAACTCATGATTTTTCTTTAAGAGATATATAATTATAATCTCATTCTACTGAATCCATGACCCTATCACACTGACTAGTGGTCAGAATATGGTCTCTAAAACACCACTTCTAATTAAAAACAAAATAGGACTCCTTGGAGAAGTAGCAAATGCCTAGTCAGAGGCAGGAATTCTGTGAGATGGACTTGGGCATATTATAGCAGAAGCAAGGGTACTCTGAAGGGACTCTCAATGGCCAAAGATGGGACACATCGAGCATAAGAAGAGAATAACAATGGAAACCAATTGAAAGTTATGAAATATTTTATTTAGAATCTCTTGTGCTCCTAATGATGCTGCAAAATGAACATATTAGTAACTTTTGATAGTTTCACCACCACCACTTTAGTCTCCTTTGTGTTAGTTGCTGATACTCCAAAATCATTGTTCTGAAAACTGAGAAATGATGGGAAAGAATAAATGTTTATCATACTTTTCCTTTCAAAGCCATATTTTATGATAACCAAATAACTGATAAAGGAGGGTTTTTTAATGGAAGAAAAACAGCTTACAATATACAGAAGGAATTTGAAAATCACTGAATTGCCATATCTAATGAAATAATGGGACAGAGTGGTCCTTAATAGATAACATTAATGGGGAACTTCATAATGGTTGGGTTAGACCGACAACCCCTGAATCCATGGATTAATTTTAACATTGCTAAGACAGATGGTTTATTCTTCCAGATAAGATGCAACAGGAAATACCAAAAATGTAGACATAAGTATTATTGCCAAAGGAATTGAACCCAAATTAAATCAAGTCTCTAGGTCTAATTACCAGTTTCCAGGAAATATAAAAATGTAGAAACAATGCCTTGAGAAAATCTATTAAAAAAAAAAAGGTTGTAATCTTTCCAACAAATGAATGATATGAAATGAATTGTTGTGGGTGGGGGAAGGACTATTAGAAATTAAGGACATTTAAGGTCCACAACAAATGGAATGTGTGGGTCTGGTTTGTATCCTGATTAAATAAATTAATTATAAAAAGAATGGTTTTGAGATGGTTGAGTTTTTAACAATGTATTGTGTATATTAAGAAAGAATTTATTAAGTGGCAATGGCAGTGCAGGTCAAACCGTTTTATCTGTTTAGCTACACAGAAGTATTTATAGGGGAAATAAGGTATCTGATGTTTGCTTTAAAATACTTTGAATAACAAGTAGATAAAACATTGGACAAAATGTTGATAATTGTTGAAAAAAGGGTTCGTTTTACTAAACTGTCTATGACTTTCTTTGTTTTCATAATAACTAGTTGAAACATGAAAAACATGTGTTTCGATCCTAAGTGAGAGGTCTGGCTTTGAAGAATACTAGAAATATGGTTGAGATCAGTCACTTAAAATCTATTAATGGTTCTTCTGGCATTATCACTGTTGTGAAAAAGATTTTTGCCTCATACTTCCAACCTCATCTGAGCACCTTCCCTTGGGAACTGGTGACTTCAGAGTGTAAAATCAGAGCCGGGCACTTTTGCCTCCTTTTTTCCCGTAGCAGACTGGACAGTCTTTCCTTCCCAGCAGGGATTTGATGGCATTCATCCTTTGCACTCCTTCACTGAAAAACAAATGAAGATGGGGAGAACACTGGAGCCTGCCAGTGGTTTACTCTGAATCAAGCTGTGTGTAGATGGCTGCTCATGGGTCACTCTGCCTTCTGAAGAGCCACTTGCTTCTCTACTTCTCAGAGCTGGATTCCACCCTTATCATCCCTTTCCCCTTTGATTTTCTGTTTGATATGCCACAAAGTCCTCAGGAACCCCAGAAAGGATACACCTTCTTTTGCAGAACATGCTTGTCAAATACTGTATTTTAAAGCCCTTCTGCATCTCAGGGATACCAAGTACTGTTTCATAACCTGCACAAGAGTGATGCATAATAGCTGTATGGTGAATGCCTGGTGGTAATTGTTTCTCTGTACTCTGTGTCATTGATGATATGTGCCATCAGACCTTGCCATTTGATAAAGAAACTTTGACAATAATTCATTCTACTTTCTCTTCAATTGTATTTATCTTTAACCTTGGGACTCAGTTTTTTAAAAAGCATCTTGGTAGTTGTATGTCTTATACCTGTTTTTGCCATGAGGAGTACAATTTTGATGCCTTTGTAATTTTGGTGTGTCTTTGCCTTCAGTGACAACTAGTTGCTTTTGTAGTCTAAAAATGATGGTACAGGAAAACTATATTGGTTTTTGCTGGAATTGACAACTTGCACTGTTTGGAAGAGATGCCAAAGCTTGAATGGCTGTGACTGGCAGTTTCCATCCATTTGACCTAGGGTCAAGGGAGGGGTCAAATGGATTAGGATCCAATACAATCCAGCTTTCAACACATGTATTTCTTTACCAACCCCTACTCCCATCTGCTGTGTAAGACTTGCTTGTCTTTGAAAAAAAAATTTTTAAGAACATTTGGATTTATGTTGCACTGGTGCCCATGGTCTTATTCATCATTTAGGTTTATATTATTTCATTTTATCACATTTATATCTCATTTGTTTTTACAAATTCAAAGGCTAAAGCTAAATAATAATAACAATAAAAATGCCAAGTTAAATGTAAATAATTAACGTTCCCAAAATGTGATATTGTGTTTGTGGTGGCAGATAACATCAAACTAAAAGTTGATGAGAACCAGCTGTACTTTTAATAGGTTTGCAAAGTCAAAATGCTAGGAGCTGGCAGTTTCTAAATTTCAAATTTCTTAAAATCATAATTAATCTTACATGATTGAAATTCATGAGAAAAAAATTGCTTCATTGCATTATCTTCTGAAAGCAACCCACTTACTTGTAGACCTCACGAGAGGCCTGATTGCTGGGTCCACTATAGTCTCTAATTTTTTACCTAAGAATGCTGACCTCCAATAGGGAACCTGGGGACAGCATATTTGTATATAACACTTTTTCCTTCGGTGTCAGAGAGTTCTCTGATTGTTCTCTAAGTGTGGTTTGGGGAACCCTTGCATCAGAATCACTTGGGGAATTTCTTTAACAAGCTCTGAGCAGGTTCTCTGGTACTGAGGCCTAGAAACTTGTATCTTAAACAAACAGTTTGCCCAGTAAACATGGTAAGTGTACTGCTTAGGGTTTATACAACATAGAGTAAGAATGCCTCTCTGTCTGGTTCATGTGACACACTGTTTATAATTCTATGGTGAGTATTTTTTCCTTTTTCTTTATTTACCCTCAGGACTTGTCAGTCACGTCTGTAACCTATTCACTGAAACTGCCACACTGTGCTTGGATGTGGACAACAAAAATAACAATGAGATGGCAGCCACACTGCTGTTTTCCCTGCTTGATATTTTGCATGGCATGCTGACATATACATCCAGCATCGTTCGACTGGCTTTGCAGGTAGAGGATCACTTTTCTTGTATCTTGAGCAATCCTGCTCCATGTCACGATTTCCTCTCTGTTCTTTCTGATGAGTCTTTTTTGTTTTTTTCCTTTTTAAAAATAACATTTTATTCCAGTCTACCAAAAGCCAACTTGGGGTGACCAATGTCAAGAACAGAGGTTTGGTCACAAAATCCTAAGGGAAGGCAATAGAGGCATGGTAAGCAAAGAGCGTTAGTTGGGAAGTTACTTCTGTCCAAGGAGAGCATTTCCCTGAGGTATAACCTAGGACTGGCCAAGTAGTGTGCAGACTTATGTCCAGAGACAGCCTGTCAGCCTATCCTCAGCAGGAGGAGTTAGCTTGCTAGGAATAATGGATTGGAAGTTTTTACACACGTACTGTGGCTTGTGCATGCATGCACACAAACACACACACACACACACACACACACACAATTGGGTGCAATTAGATACATGTATCTGTATACATACATGTATATCATATAAACTTTCTCATTTGCTTTCCCTAACATGGAATTGTGAGGTGGTTTGGAGAATCAGAGGTGAGTTCATTGGCTTTAGAAAAAGTCAACTGGCCCTGAAGTCTAACCTGTGTTTACTTAGCATCATGTTCTAAAGAAGGAAGGAGATGTGGTTTTATTGAGTACTTTCATGTGATGTGCCTCCACATGCCTAATTCATTTAATGTTTTCTTCTAGCCAACTGAATCAACTGATTCTTAGATCAAGAGAAAGGCACACAGCCAAAATGAATTCATTGTTATGTTTAAAAGCCTGGTAAAATTGCAAGAGATGTATATCAAATAGTAGCATCCTAGCTCAGATAGATGCAGAAGCTAATGTTGAAACTGAACTGTTTTGGTACCTTGCCAGGAGTCAGAGTAGCAGAGCCAAGAATGAATCCCTAGACCCTGGGTTATCAGTATGATATATGGTATCTTTTATACGCTGTTAAGCCATCAAGTGTTTGGCTTGTCCAGTATGATTTAATAAATAATTCCACAATCCTTGGAACAAATCTGATAGGTACTAAGTGTTTAACCCAATCTGTAAAACCAGTAGGTTAACATGGCCTTTGTGTTATCTTGTTGTTTTTATTTGCTCATCTATAATCATTTTAAATTAGCAGTAAAGCATTTTAAGTACTTTTGGAATCTTGAATTATTGTATTTTTCTAGCTTTTCTTTTTTTCTAGTGAGTCTGTCTTCAAAGAATATAAAACTCCAGTGGTAGTTTTATGGAATTCTTCAAGATATAAGTACCTTGGTGATATCAGTCTATAAAAGACTATGTCTCACAAATTATAGATTAATAAAAAGGATCAAAAGTTAAAAATCACAAAAAAATAGAAATTTTCCTTTATTACAAGTGATGAGGTATATATTCAGGATTATTTAAAAGAAAAACTCCTTAATCCAAATGTATTTCTAATTATCTTTTTTCAGTTTGCTAGTATGCCAATAGATCACTGGTTTTAAATTTTTTCATACTATTCAACACTCTTTTCCTGCTGTCATCTTTCTGAATCCTTCCTTGTAATGTCTGTCACATATTGCTTTTGGCCTTGACTTCTGGCTTTGATCTCCATGATACCTGGGGTCAGTCTGAAAAAGGTAGAGTCCTTGAGACTGAGTTAGGGGAAAGAGTTGGGGAAAGAAATGGAGTGCTCATCAAAGGCATAGCCACTGGAAACACTGAGCTATAAGTACTTTGCAAAACCATCAGTCACCTTTTCCATTTATAAAATACTCTACACTAGGAATTCTTCTGCACTCAAAATCTGTATCTACTTTATACAAAAACTAAAGTAGAATTGAAGAGTGGCAGTGTGTAAATTATAATAGTGGTTAGCTTTATGAAGCACTTTTCTCTTCCAGGGAAGAGAGTGGTTTGATCCTTGTGTGGATGCTGAGTAGGCAAGTGTCAGAATCTCCATCTGGAGTTTAGTCCCTGCTTCCAACTTTCCCTGAGATTCAGCACTGGTCCAATTTTAACCCCCTGAGTGTTGCGTGTGACAGATATAGAGGCAGAAAACAATAATGTGCCTGAGACTCACTGGTATGGTGATGTGCATGGGCCTTGCAATCTGGAATATCTTCTATTCAAATCCCAAGCACACCTGTATGGGCCTGAACAAGTTACTTTACCTGTTTCCTTATCTGTAAAGCAGATATAACTACTCTGCAGGGTTGTGGTGAGACTTAGTACTTATGTATAACTATTAAGTGCCTTACATATACCAGGCTTAGGGAAGTTAGCTAGTAATTGGTTGCTGTATCATGAACAGCAATAAGAAGAAAGGTACTCAATTTCTTGTTTATAAGGAGTTTACTGTGGGTCATGACTTCCTAATTTCTGTGTCCTGCTGCATGAGAGGGCCCTTAGTTCATATTTGCTAACTCCTAGCAGGCTTGTGAGTTATTAATTTGTTGAGCCTAGCATAGGGCTAGGCACCTGTATTTTCAGTAGAGGTCAAGAGAGAAATGGGTGTTAGCTGTCAGGGAGCTTACAGTTTAGTAGAAAAGACTGTCAATGCACAAATAATAAGCCAATTTTCATTTTATTATATTGTGAAAACTTCAACAATCAAAAGGTACAGGGTGCTGCAGAATGACTAATGGGAGAGGGGCCAAACCCTGTTTTGAGGCTGGGGATGGCCTCTCTATGGAAGGCAAATATTTAGTATTATAACCCAGGTCACTGAACTTTCCATTCTGGGCTTTGTCTCATTTCTGAGGTGGGTGTAGGAAAGCTTTTTACATTATTCTTCAGTTGTCTATTTAGTGTTGTTAACTTGCAGGTGTGTTGTATTATAAGACTGAGATGTGGTCACTGCATCTTTCTTAGTCTCACATGCACATAAAACCAAAATGTGGTTGGGGAGGCTGTAGTTTCTATTTTTAGGGTCTCTTGGAATTATCCAATTTGACTCTTCTTGTGGTCTTCCCCTTCTTGCTCTTCCCCATGAATTGTCCAGACCTAATTGTTAAGTGCAGATGAAATTTTTCTGCCATAGCCCATGGTCCTGATCATATCCTTTGAAAACTTCAGTGATACCTCATTATCTATGGCATAACTTTCTAACTCTTTGGAGAGAAATTCAGGGTCTTGTTGATCCAGCCACGTAATGCCTCATCTGCCCATACCCAAATGAAGCATTCGTACCACCATCTTCTGAGTGGATCCTGATCCTTATCACTCCCTTGCCTTTCCTCATGGAATCCCCAACTTCTGAAACTCCATATTTCTCCCTTTATTCCACCATCCAAATGATGAAGTCATTGGTCACATTCTGCCACCCACACTTTGCTTCTATTTCTTTTATAGCAGTTTTGTATTCTGTCTTTTGTGCAGGTATGTGGGAGCTGGTCATCTTTTAAATTATGAGATCCTAGAGAGTAGGGACTGAGTCTTTCTTGTCTCTGCATCAAGAACATGCACGTGATAGCATCTGGGAAGCATGGCGAGTATGGAATTGGATTGATCTGGTACACACTGTGGACAGTTGTGCCATAGCATGTGCTTAAACCTATTTGAGACACCCACAGCAACTGCATGAGGAGCTGTCTCATCCATACAGATGGCTTATCTTTGTGTTTATCAGCAGACCTCTGTGGAGCACTTGCTTCTGTGCACTAGGTTTATGTAGCAATAGTAGATGTCACAGAATTGTATTAATCCCAGATATTTTTATGCTAAGAAGTTGGCTTAGTTCATAAAAGCCAGTTCTATCTCATTTTATATTATGCTGTATTGCTATTCAATATTAAACATGGCTCATGAGTTGACATTCCCAGGTTTTATATGTTAAAACTGTTAAATTTGTATTTCTACCCAGAGTTCTCTTTGGAGATCCATATATATCCTTAATTATTGTGACCACCATATAGCCCCTAGTTCAAAATTGAGCTCAGAATTTGTCTTCCAAACCCATTTCCCTACCAGCAAGACATGCCACCCTTATCCTGCTTGCAAACCAAAAAGCTGGGAATCCATCTTAAAATTTTCCTCTTTTTCATATTCTATATCTTATCTGTCACAGAATAATATATATTTTACCTTAAATATCTAGTATCCAATTACTTCTCTCAAACCCTAACTCAGACTACCGTCTTCTCTTGCCTGGACTATACCAGCTGGATAGGTCAAATATAGTGGGAATTTGCTGTATAGAAATGGCAAGGGACAGTGAGTTCTAGAAAGGGGTCTGGAAAAGTCAGTGGCTGTCAGGACAGAGACAGGGGCCCTGTTCAAAATGCACCCAAAGGGCCACAGATCTGGATGTCAGGAGGCTGACTTGAAGAAGTGTGATGCTGGGAAGTAGAGCCATACTGGGAGAAGAGCAAACCTGGGCCTCTGCACTTGTTTGTTGGCTCCTGTTTACTGCTCCATGTAGCCCTTGCTATGCAGAGCTTCTGTTTTGTGCTGCTACACAAAGTGAAGAGAATTGAATTTCTAATGTATTCCTGTCATGCACCGCTCTCTTGTGCAAAGCTGTAAGCATTCTCTTTCTGGAACCCATAACAATTGCTAGGTAGGATCTGCATGTTTCTTAGCACTAATAACAAATGAATGTGCAGATCTTGGAGGGTCTGGAGCACCACTAAATATCCTAGTGGAAAAGTCTCCCATTGCAGGCTTGTTCCTTTGCTCCATTTGCTTGCTTATCAGGTTTGGAAAGGAAGCAGGGATACCATGCCCCTTACTGTTGCCTAGATCCTGATTTGCAGCACTGCCTTATCCTTACCAAGAGGGAATCAGTCTTCTCTAAAGGAAAACATGTCAAATATGAAAAAGCCAATATTCCATATCAGACTATGCTTAAGAAGACACAGGACCAACAACCAAGACTCAGAAAGTGAAGTCAGCCGTCTAGAATAGGGCAACACGTTTATTTTCTGGGAGGAACCTTGGCCTTTCCAATAGTCAGGAAGGTAGAGAGGGAAGCTCCAAGCTTCCAAGTTAATGATCACTATTGTTCTCCATAACTGTAGAGAGGTGTACATTGCTAAAAGACAAGTATCTCATTTTCAATCAAGTGCTTCTGAATAAAAAAAGAAAGAAAGAAAATAAATAAATGGAAGGCAGGCATCTGAAATTCTGTCCACAGGTCTGAAGTGCAGAAGGAAACTTGGCATTCGTGAGGAAGACCCTGGAGTCCAGGTCAATGATCTGAGGCAGGGCAGCCTGCTCTGTGAGTTCAGGCAAAGATCATCTAAAAATGTTTTTTTTTCCTTACAAGTAAAAGCAGAGATAAATAGTATGAATGAAATATGTACATTCTATAGCAAACACAATATGTATCAATACTACTTTTCAATATATATCAATTCATCTCTAAGATAGAAATGTCCTTTGGAATATGACAGTTCTATAAAACTCTTGGGAGACGATACACTTAAAGTAAAAACCGCTCACTTATTTCTTATTCTCAGGCAGTTTAAGTTTATATGTCCTAAGGAATGTAGATCAGTATTTGAAGCCTGTTCATTCAGTGATACATTAGGTAAATATTCTAGAAGGTGTTCTCTGAGCAGGTATATGCATACATGCAAGGAAAACATAGCAAAATTAATTTTGTATGTGTATATAATGTGCATAAAAATACTGAGAGGGGATTAGTATACATGACTTGGAATCAGATAGCCTAGGATTGTTCTTTGGCTTTGACCCCCATTGTCTGTTGGACTTGAGACAAATGACATAACTTCTCTAAACTTCAGTCTTCTCACCTAAGAAATGGGGCTAATGCACCTAGTCTCAGGAAGGTCTGGAAGATAAAGTGCTTATCCTCTGCAGCATGCAGAGTGTGACTATCCTTCCTCCAGGAGCAGTCCTTGTTATTGCTTTATCTATGGGCTGTCTGGGTCTTCCTCTGTAGCCTGAGCTGGTGGCAGTGGCAGTGTTTATGCTGTTCGTCATGTTTTATCTCTTCTGGGGCCTCCACGTCCTATGTCAGGGACCCCGTCAGAATGCTTCTCCAGACCCTAACATCTGCTCATCTGTCTCCTACAGCTAAGCTGACTAATCCCTAAGGCCAGTTTTCATTTCTCTTCCCTCTGTTCTAGGCCCAGAAGTCTGGCTTAGGAGGGGACACTCAGGCTGCTGAAGACCTGCTGCTGCTTTGCAAACCACTGACAGACCTAATAAGCCTACTTATTCCACTGGTAAGAGCTCACCTGTTTATGTGTCTTTCAGAATATTCCTGAGGTTGAAGTAATTTTATTTGAATTTCATGAACTTTTGAGTTTCTATGTTATTTTAATTCCCTTCAAAACTAGAACAAAAGAACTTTGAAAGATTATTTGCTCTGGAAATACTAAATTTATACCTTAAAACCAGGAAGCTTACCATTAATCTAAATAGATATATAAGTATAGCAGAATCTCAAATTGATTACTTTTTTAATGTGAGGTAAAAAAAAAAATTGAACAAATGCATTCTAAGAAGGAAGAATAAATCATTATGGAAATCAATTTCCTTTCAAAATGAGATTTTGGAATTATACTGGGCATTCAGGACTCTCCAGAAACTTGAAAGCACAGACATAGGCCTGGGCCACCCCCTCCTTCAACCCCCACAAGAATGGAACCTTTAAAATAGGTAATATTAGATAAAACAGGTAAGACTACACAAGACCACTGAAGATATGAAAAGAGCCCAACAGAAACTCAGAGTTTGAACCAACTAAACAGTTTTGACCAAACTTACAGAGGACCCAGCATTACCGACACCGTGCTCGCCCTTGAACAGGGCAGCCAGCCAGAGGACCCATCGATTAAATTCATATACCCTCATGAAGAAGGGAGGCAGCTGTGTGGCTCCAAAGACTGTGGCAAAGATAATGCAGGGAAATGCGTCACTGTGGCTCCCGCCCTTCACAGAGGCAGGCAGTGCTGAAAACACTGCTGGATTTGGCTTTTCCCACCCTGTGGCTTCAAGGAGGACAGATGCAGTTTGGATGTTGCAGTTTGTACTTCATTGTACTTGTAAATTCAACAAGTAAAAGTTTGTTTCAACTGAGGGAAAATTTAAAAAGGGAAAAATCACTACTGACTTATATTAAATAATATAGAATAGAGTGGTCACCAAAAACGTGGCCTGTGGGCTGATAATGAATTGAGGGAAAGACACAAACCCAGGGGACTAGACCTGCCCCTGACAAAGTAGAAGGATCGTTGGGGTGGAATGTTGCATGAAGTCACAGGGTCGTAGTAAACCTGCTCAGGCACACAGCCCGGGGCTGAACCCTGAGAGCCCGAGCTCACAGCGGAGGGCAGGAGACAAAGCAGGCTCCTGGGAACAGACAGGAAAGACTATAAGATACACACACTTGAAGGATGTATAAAAGACGTGAAAAGACCCCACTGAAGGTAAGTAAATGGACACCACATGTGATACAGGATAATACCTACATTTATAGCAAATAGGTTGAAAAATAGTTTAAGAAAGACTGAAGAATCCAGGATGGATCTAACTTTGAGGGAACTCTATTTCACATGTGTATTTTATAAGTACAGCTTTTACCACAGTCTGAGGTTTGTTTTCTTTAAATAAGTGAATTTATTCCAGTTGAACTTATTTATTCTTATTGGACTTATTGGAACTTATATTTGGTCTTTGTATTGTTGTTTCTAAGTGTCTTCCTATCGTAGATACAAGGCATAATGCAAAAAAAAAAAAAAAAAATCCCCTTTAACAAAAAAAGAGGAGGATTATATAGTGGTAAAGAATAAAGTCCACAAGAAGATATAACTGCTATGAACTTTTTAAAATCAAACGTGTGGGCTGGTATAAAATGAGAAGAACCAAAAACATACAGGAGAAATCCAATTGTATCGAAATATTGAACATATTTTTTTCATTGCGTGACAGAGCAGAGATTGACCTGTGGGTTTTAACCCACAGTCTACTCCCTGTTTTTGCAAATAAAGTTTTATTGGAACATAGCTACACAGACAATTCATTTACATGTTGTCTATGACTGTTTTAGCACTTTTTAAATTTGTTCTAATTAGTTATACATGACAGCAGAATGCATTTCGATTCATTATACATGAATGGAACACAACTATGCATTTCTCTGGTGCTACATGATGTAGAGTCATACCATTTGTGCGATCATACATGTACCTAGGGTAATGATGTCAATCTCATTCCACCATCTTTCCCACTCCCATGCCCCTCCCCTCCCCTCACACCCCTCTGCCCTATCCAAAGTTCTTCCATTCTCCTGCCCCCCATCCCCATTATAGATCAGCATCCACATAGCAGAGAAAACATTTGGCCTTTGGTTGTTTGGGATTGGCTTATTTCACTTAGCATGATATTCTCCAGCTCCACCCATTTACCTGCAAATGCCATAATTTTATTCTCCTTTATGGCCTATTCCATTGTGTATATACACCACAGGTTTTTAATCAATTCATCTATCAAAGGGCATCTAGGTTAGTTCCTTAGCTTAGCTGTTATGAATTGAGCTGCTATAAACATTGATGTGGCTGCGTCATTGTAGTGCTGATTTTAAATCCTTTGGGTATAGACCAAGGAGTGGAGTAGCTGGGTCATTTTGGTCATATGGTGGTTCCATTCCAAGTTTTCAGAGGAGTCTTCATACTGGTTTCCAGAGTGGTTGCACTAATTTGCATTCCCACCAGCAATGTATGAGTGTACCTTTTCCCCACATCCTCACCAATGCTTATTGTTTCTTGTATTCTTGATCATTGCCATTCTGCCTGGAGTGAGATGAAATCTTAGAGTGGTTTTGATTTGCATTTCTCTAATTACTAGAGTTGTTGAACACTTTTTCATATATTTGTTGATCAATTGTATTCTATGAAGTGTCTGCTGAGTTCCTTAGCCCATTTATTGATTGGGTTACTTGGGGTTTTTTGGTGGTAAGGTTTTGAATTCTTTATGTATCCTGAAGATTAATGCTGTATCTGCTTTGCATGTGGTAAGATTTTCTCCTGCTCTGTAGGCTCTCTCTTCACATTATTGATTGTTTACTTTGCTGAGAAGAACTTTTTAATTTGAGTCCATTCCATTTATTGATTCTTGATTTTATTTCTTAAGCTTTAGGAGTCTTGTTAAGGAAGTCAGTTCCTAAGCCAACATGATGAAGATTTGGGCCTACTTTTTCTTCTATTAGGCCAGGGTCTGTAGTCTAATTCCTAGGTCCTTGATCCACTTTGAGTTGAGTTTTGTGCAGGGATAGAGATAGAAGTTTGATTTCATTTTGCTGCAAGTGGATTTCTAGTTCTTCCAGAACCACTTTTTGAAGAGGCCATCTTTTCTCTAATGTATGTTTTTGGCACCTTTGTCTAGTATGAGGTGACTGTATTCATGTGGGTTTGTCTCTGTGTCCTCTCTTCTGTACCATTGGCCTACCTATTTTGGTGCCAATTCCATGCCCTTTTTGTTACTATAGCTCTGTGAGATCTGGTATTGTGATGCCTCCTGCTTCATTTTTCTTGCTAAAGATTGCTTTGGCTATTCTAGGTCTCTTATTTTCCAAATGAATTTCATAATTGCTTTTTCTATTTCTATAGGGAAAAACGTTGGGATTTAATTGGAATTGCTTTGAATCTGTACAACCCCTTTGGTAGTATGGCCATTTTGATGATATTAATTCTGCCAATGCAAGAACATGGGAGATCTTTCCATTGTCTAAGGTTTTTTTAAATTTCTTTCTTTAGTGTTCTGTAGTTTTCATTGTAGACATCTTTACCTATTTTGTTAGATTGATTCCCAAGTTTTTTTTTTTTTGAGGCTATTATGAGTGGGGTAGTTTTCCTAATTGCTCTTGCAGTGTATTCATCACTTATATATAGATATGCATTTGATTTATGGGTCTTGATTTTATATCCTGCTACTTTGCTGAATTCATTTCTGAGTTCTAGAAGTTTTCTGGTAGAATTTCTTGGATCCTCTAAATATAGAATCATGTTGTCAGCAAATAGTGATAGTTTGAGTTCTTCTTTTCCTATTTGTATCCCTTTAATTTCTTTGGTCTGTCTAATTGCTCTGGCTAGACTTTCAAGGACTTTGTGAAATAGAACTGATAACAAAGGGTATCCCTATCTTGTTCCTGTTTTCAGAGGGAATGCTTTCAATTTTTCTCCATTTAGAATGATGTTGGCCTTGGGCTTAACATAAATAGCTTTTACAATGTGGAGATATGTTCCTACTATCCCTAGTTTTTCTACTGTTTTGCATATGAAGGGGTGTGTATTTTGTCAAATGCCTTCTCTATGTCTATTGAGATGGTCATATGATTCTTTAAGTCTGTTGATGTTTTGAATTATTGTTTATTGATTTTCGGATGTTGAAACAGCCTTGCATCCCAGGATGAACTCCATTTGATCATGGTGCACTATCTTTTTAATATGTTTTTGTATGCAATTTGCCAGAATTTTATTGAGAATTTTTCTATCTTATGTTCATCAAGGTATTGGTCTGAAGTGTTCTTTCCTTGATGTGTCTTTGTCTGGCTTTCGTATCAGGGTGATACTAGCCTCATAGGATGAGTTTGGAAGGGTTCTCTCCTTTTCTACTTCATGGAATAATTTGAGGAGTATTGGTGTTAATTCCTCTTTGAAAGTCTTGTAGAACTCAGCTGAGGATCCGTCTGGTCCTGGGTGTTTCTTGGTTGGTAGGCTTTTGATGGTTTCTTCTATTTCATTGCTTGAAACCAATCTGTTTAAATTGTGTATGTCCTCCTGATTCAGTTTGGGTAGACCATATATCTCTAGAAATTTGTCAATGTCTTTGAGATTTTCTACTTTATAATTTCTAATTATCTTATGTATTTCAATAGTGTCTGTCATGATAGTTCCTTTTTCATCACAAATTTTAGCAACTTGAGTTTTCTCTCTCCTCTTCATTAGTGTGGTTAGGGGTTTATCAATTTTATTTATTTTTTCAAAGAACCAATTTCTTGTTTTGTCAATTTTTCAATTATTTCTTTTGTCTCAATTTCATTGATTTCAACTCTGATTTTAATTATTTCCTGTCTTCTGCTTTTTGTGTTGATTTGTTCTTTTTTTAGGGCTTTGAGATGTAATGTTAGGTCATTTATTTGTTAACTTTTAATTATCTTAATGAATAAGCTCAAAGCAATGAACTTTCTGAGCACTGCCTTCATATTCTCCCAGTGATTTTGATATGTTGTATGGGTGTTCTCATTTACCTCCAAGATTGTTTTAATCTCCTCCCTGATATCTTCTGTTATCCATGTGTCTTTCAGTAGCATATTATTTAGTCTCCAAATGTTGGAGTAGCTTCTACTTTTTATTTTATCATTGATGTGTAATTTCACTCCATTATAATCTGATAAAATGCAGGGTGGTGTAGTATCTCTGTTTTTCTGTATTAGCTAAGAGTTGCTTTGTGGCATAACATATGATCATTTAGAAAAGGATCCACGTGCTGCTGAGAAGAAAGTGTATTCGCTTGTTGATGGATGAAATATTCTATATATATCTGTTAAGTCTAAGTTATTGATTGTATTATTTTATAGTTTCTTTTTTTAATTTTTGTTTGGAACATCTATCCAGTGGTGAGAGAGGTGTATTAAATTCAACCAGTATTATTATGTTATGGTCTGTTTGATTCTTGAAATTGAGAAGGGTTTGTTTGATGGACGTAGATGCTACCTTCTTTGGGCATATATATTTATGATTGTTATGTCTTGTTGATGTATGATTCCCTTATGCAGTATGAAATGTCCTTCTTTATCCCTTCTGATTAACTTTGGCTTGAAGTCCACTTTATATAAGGATGGAAATCCCTGCTTCTTTACCCAGTCCATCAGAGTGATATTTTTTTCCCAATACTTTCGCTTTCATTCTGTGGATGTCTTTTCCTATGAGATGGGTCTCTTTGAGGCAGCATATTGTTGGATCTTTTTTTAAAAATCCAATCTGCCAGTCTATATCTTTTGATTAATGAGTTTAGACTATTAACATTCAGGGTCATTATTGAGATATGATTTGTATTCCTGGTCATTTTGGTTTTACTTTTGTTTTTTAACTTGACTTGATATCTCCTTTGATTGGCTTTTTCTTTAGTGTAGTTCCTCCCTTTGCTGTCTTTCATTATTGTTTTTTCATTTCCTCCTCATGGAATATTTTGCTGAGAATGTAGTACAGGCTCTCTAGTTGTGAATTCTTTTAACTTTTGTTTATCATGGAAGTTTTTATTTCATTATCAAGTCTGCAGCTAAATATTATTGTGTCTAAGACTCTTGGTTGGCATCCTTTTTTTTTTTCCAGAGCTTGGTGTATGTTGTTCCAGGACCTCCTAGATTTGAGGGTCTGGGTTGAGAAATATCTGCTGTGATCAGAATTGGTTTACCCCTGTATGTAATGTGATACTTTTCTCTTGCAGCCTTTAGAATTCTGCCTTTATTTTGTATGCAGTGTTTTCATTCTAATGTGCCTTGGTGTGGATCTGTAGTAATTTTGTACATTTGGTATACTGTAAGCCTCTTGTATTTGATTTTCCATTTCATTCTTCAGGTTTTGGAAATTTTCTGATATTGTTTCATTGGAAAGATTGTGCATTCCTCTGGTTTGTATCTCTGCCTTCCTCTATCCTGATAATTCTTAAATTTGGTCTTTTCATGTTATCCTATATTTCTTGGAGGTTCTGTTTATGGTTTCTTCCCATCTTCACTGTGTGGTCAACTTTATTTTCAAGATGATGTATTTTGTCTTCATTGCCTGAGGTTGTGTCTTCCAAGTGATCTAGTCTGTTGGTGATGCTTTCCACTGAGTTTCTAATTTGGTTTATTTTTCCTTCGAGGATTTCTTTTTGTTTGCTTTTTTTCAGAATCTATCTTTACTTAATCTTGTTACCTGCATTCATTCTCTTATGTCTTTATTGAAGTGATCTTTCTTGCCTGCATTTGCTCTCCTATATCATCCTTTACTTCTAGATCATTTTAACTATGTACATTCTGAACTCCTTCTCTGACATTTCTTCTACTCTGCTTTCAGTAGATTCTCTTATTGTAGTGTCTTCGTTTGTTTGGGGTGCTTTCTTCCCTTGTTTTTTCATGTTATTCATATGTCTTCCCCTATAGCAGTGTGGATCTGAGGTATTACAGTTTCTACCCTATAGATTTATAGTGTCCCTGCAAGTTTCCAATATCTCACCTTTAAGGGGGAGATCAATATTAACAGTACCCAATGCAAACAATATGCATCCTTAAATAGTCCCTGTTGAGACATTAACAGTTTTGTTGCAAAAAATAGAAACCATGTGTTTGCTTATTATCTACAATATAAACAGTAGGTTTACAATAAGGTCTACAGTTTCTAATGGACAAAGAGAAAATGGGGTGGGGGTATAGGGTGTGATGTTTACGAGCTAGGAGGTAAGAATATAGAGGTATTAGATCACAGGAAGAGTGAAAGAGGAATCAATAGAAGTTGGCTGTTAGCAGGAGAGAAGAGAGAAAGGGACTCTTGGGTGTATCCAAGCCTGCAGGTACCTTGGTGATAGTCTTCCAGGTCCTAGTTGTTGTCTCTAGATGGAAGCAGCCTTGTCCCTAGTTGGCAGTGGTGGTAGCATCAAACCTGTAGGTATGTTGGTATTGGGCTTCCAGGCCCTGGGTAGTGTCCATGATGGAAGCTGCCCCAACTAAAGATGGCAGTGGTGTCAGCAGAGGTAACCCAAGATGGTGGTGGAGGTGTCTGCTTTCATGGAGGTGACTGCTTTCATAGATGGGGCTGCGAGGGTGAGTCATGTGGTGGCGGTGGGCGGCCTGTTTGGATGTACAGTGCTGTGGTGGGCATTGTTGCGTTGCCTCCAGTCCCTGTCCATCATCCTAAGGTGGAGGCTACCCCTTGGGGGGGGCTGTGGTGGTGGCTACAGTGTTCCTAGATGGAGGCAGGTCTGTGTTGGTAGATGGGGAGCCACAGTGCAGTCGCTCTCCTGTTTTTGCATCTTAATGGCAGAGCTGACTAGTTATAACAGAACCCTTATTTCCCACAAGCCTATACTAATTACTCTCTAGCTCTTATAGATATTTAATAGCTGATATAGACAGTATGAGAACTTTAATAAGATAGATCTAATAGGAAAATATTCATCTCCACACTCTGAAAATAGAGGCTGTACATCTTTATTTTCTGGGAAGCATCTTTTAAAAGTTGACCATGTATTATGTTAAAAGAATATCAGTAAATTCCAGTATGTAGTAATTGTTTAGGCCACAACCTTTGCCCATAAATATAATAAAATTAGAAGGAAAAATAAAAATAGTAGAAAACGTACTATTAGTAAATACTACCCATAAGTACAAGAAATAAAACTATTATTATGTCAGTCTGGGCCCAATCAGAAGACAGAAAGCTCACAATGATTTAAACATAAGAATTTTAATATAAAGAATTATTAAGCTATGATAGAAGACTACTCTAAGATTTTAAAAGAATTCTATGGGGTATCCTAAAAATGAGGTGAAAGGATAAACTTGAAAGGCACAGATCAGACTTCAATGTAGATGGCAGGGTCCATCCCACATACAGTGGAGAAGTATGTTGGGTTGCCAGGCCCAGAGCTGCCCATGGTCCCTGGGAAAGTACAGGGAACCCCCATCCAGGGAGCAGGCGAATCAGAATCATGACAGGACTGCAGACAAAAGTAGGTGTCACTGTGGGCAGAAGACTTGGAGTGCTCAGTCCTTATAAGAAGGTCCACAGGGGGTGGCACCTCTGCAGGAGGCAGGCAAACAGGAGGAATTGGTGTGCTGGGGCACGTGAGGAAGCTGGGAGTGCAGCACAGTATCCTTGTTGGGAGGGCAGTAGGATAATAATCCTGGCTAGGGTTGGGGATCCTTGAGGGACCTTGATTCTGGGCACATGGTGCAGGCAGCTCATGACCAATGCCATTACACCCACACTTATTAGTGGTGTGGTCACCAGAACCAGCAAGGGAGCCCCTGAGTCCTGTAATGTGTCTTGAGTGCCCTCTACTGAGGAAAGTTACAGTCTCTCTCCGAAGGAGGGAGACTTTAAGGAAACATGCCCATCATCATAGAGCATGTATTGAAGGGTGCATGTGGGACCAATGGCAAGCAGTGATAAAATTGAGCTCGTTCCAGAAGTAAGATGATCTGCTGTTAGGAAACATAACATTCTCCAAAGTCATGTGGCTTTGATATCCTGCCAGCAATGGATGAGAGTTCTTGTCCCTTATATTATTAGTTCTTTTTTAAAAATGTATTTTAAAAAAATCTTTGACCATCTTAAAAATAGCGTGGTACTGTTTTCATTGTGATTTCAATTTGCATTTCAGTAATGCCAAGTAGTACTGAGCATCTTTTCATGTGTTTATTTCCCAATGTGTATATTATTATAGATATTTTTGTAATCTGAACTTCCTTCATAACATGAATATATTAAAAGTAAAATAAATTGAGTTACTTTTATAAAAACTGTTTTAAATGTATGACTTCAATGCCTATAAAATTTTCCAATTTTTTTAAGTCAAATTATTGTTCCCTGGAAGAATTTTAATTAATTAATTTTAGCTTCATAGTCTTACCAATTAACACCACAGTCTTTTTACTTAAAGAACATTCAATTGCCCTTTCTCAAATGAAACTTTCTTTTGTTATCTCTATGGAAGATGAAATACAAGAAGTAAAGTAGATAAAATTGTAAAACAATAACAGCAGCAATGAAAGCCAGTATTGCATGGAGCTTCTGGGCACAAGTGCCACCTAGCTTTGCCACTTACTGGTTGTCACATTGGGCAAATATTAAATAGCAATACCTATTACTTAAATTTTGGATTCCATAGTTTCCTTATCTTTAAAATGGGGTTAATAATACTAACTAGATCATGAGGGTATTATGGGGATTAAGTGAACAGTACCTGACACATAGGAAGTACTCAACAAGTATATCTCCATGAAAGTGATTCATATTTGACACATGGTATCCTGTGTTTCATTGAGCTAGGTTCTGCTCTCAGTGCTTTACCTGTGGTCTTATTTAGTCCATCCTCCTTTATAATGAAGGGTCCATCCTCACCTTACAAATAAGAACCTTAAATCTTATAGAGTATTTAATACAGAATAACAGAGCTAGCCATCTGATCTCAAAGCCCACATTGTCCCCACCATCATTCTAGTTGTCCTCTGGATTAATTTCCAACCCATCCAACTCTTAACTTTATTACGTTTGGAAATACTTTCATTGAAACAGAATCCATCGGATTGCCAATCCATTCTGTGTTTTTTTAGGTTTTGCAAAATACCCTTAGCTAGGATCATCTCCAGATGCAATTTGCATAGTTTAGGAAGAGATTCTGAATGAGGCTTCTTTTCACCTTTTGTCCCAAGGACAATGAAGAACACATGAATGAGAAAAAATGCTTGCAGACTTCATAAATCATTTTTGTTTAGGAAGGATAAAAGAAGTTATCTTACATTTCTACTTTATGTGGTCATATCCAATTCCTTAGAGTCATTTAGAAAGTAGAAATGATTAAGATGTGCTTTCAAAATATGAGGAGCAGCCTCACCCAGTGGCTGACGAGCTTGACTCTGTCTATACTTGTAATAACTGCCCTGATATGTGGCTCATGGCCAAGTTTGAGTGATTAGACTTAAATCTCAGAAGGGAACAGACAGTCCCACCTCCTGTCATGGAGGATCTGCCTCTTTCAGAATTGTTTTGTTTAACACGCTTCTGTCCCAGGTAATTCAAATCTTAACAACCAAAACAGGCCATGATGAAAAATCCCTGGAGTGTTGAGAGTAGTGACTGAAGCTTAAAATGCAGATGTGATGCTTCAGGGGCCTTGGTGCTGCTGGGGGAGTTCTCTAGAGTGTCTGAGGTCTTTGAAGGGCAGAGAACCAGGAGCTTGGAGCAGACAGGTGATTGTCTGCAGGCGGCACAGATGTGTGAAACAGGGTGGGATGCATCTACCACGTTCAAAATCAGGTCTCATCTGAAGGCTGACTTTAGGAGTTCCTCTGATGAAGGAAGGAGGTCAGCTTAGATCATGTGAAATGGTCTTTTATGTTGATATTTAAGGGTTTTGCATTTCAATATTTATTTAACATTTGCTTTATGTATTCTTCCCCCACCCTTTCCCTTGCCTTTTGTAAGATTGAAGCACTTTGGGCTCTACATTTGGGGCTGACACCTTTCTTTTTTCTTTTAAATTCCTTTGTAATACATAAAAATGCCAATATCTGGTCTTTGGGGGTATACAAAAGTGGCATTTCATTTGGTTCAGGATTATATTAGGAATATGTCACAACGTTTCTTGATTTGTACTACAACTAGTTCCTGAAATTCATGAAGCCCATTTTCCATACATAGTTTTATCCCCCAGTTACTTGAATTGGAATGTGATTCTGGGCTAGAGGTTACCAGGTAAGTGGAGGCACCCTGGACTTGGAGTCAGAAGTCAAAAACTTAGTGCCTGGCTCTGCTGCCACTCAGCTTGTATGATCTTGGATGAGTCACCTTTGGTTCTTAGCCTGGGAAGATTAAATAAAGTGGTGCATTGGAAGGTGCCTAGTATGGTGCTGGCTGCATTTCAAAAATGAATTGCTTTCTTTTCTCACTTGGGCAGTTAAGTGTCATTTCTCTGAAATTTCCCATTTAATCACATTACACTACATGTGAATCTACCCTAATCCTCTGCTTGCTATTTTTGTTGTATGGCCACTCTTTCCTTCATTTAAAACTCCTTCTCCTGTCTCTCTTCACCCAGCTGACCTGAGACACTACCCCTCTGCTCAGTTCAGGCTCTTTACTTGGCAGATTCTGGAATCCTTTTTATAGAGCCCCACCAACTTGTGTTTACAAATTCTTCCCAAAGACCCCTCTTGTCAACCCTTTTCCAAATTTTCTTCTGATTACTTATTGTGAATATTTACATATGTAAGAGTATGTTGTCAGATTTGCTTGGAGAATGGCAGTTGCTAATAGGTGTTCCTGCTTTTTCCCTGGAGTTCTGGAGCAACTTCTTACACTGTTCATCTTAGAGTCCGGGTGTCTCCTGGTGATGCAGCCCTAACATCCAAGGTAGGTAATTACCCAAAGATAAAATCATCCTGAGAGATTTTTCCCAGCTGTGTGGGAGCCTGACTCTGTTACTAGTAACTTGATCATACTTAGGTTCTTGTTTATTGGCCAGGCGTCTGCCTAATGTATGTGAGCTGCATTGTATATATCCACATTTATCACTGGAACCATTAGATTTAAAAATGGCCTGTGACAAGAACATTGCCATGTGTCTTTTGTGGGAAAGATTAACACACGTTTATAGCTGTATATAAAGTGAAGAAAAATAGTAATAAGGCTAGTGAGGACCTAAACTAGAGCACATATAGATCAAAGATAAATTTTACAGTGGTTGTTAAAAAATGTAATAGGTTACAGGATGAGGTGCTGGAATTGCTTTCCTGTGGGGAAAAATAAACAGACTTTCAGTTTTCATCTTTCTTGGACAATTTTTGAGGCATTTGGCCTAAAGACAGAAGAATGAACTTGCTGGTTTTTGAGGTTCTTTCCAGATATGGTTCTATGAAAATAAACTGCTTATCCTTAATAGAATATGAAACCTATCAACCCATAGTTTATGAACCACAGTCTATCTCCCTTCTCTGTGGAAAATAAATCCCAAGACTGCCAGTGGATGCCTAAAACTCTGGGTAAAACCCATATATGGATGGCCCCAAATTATGATGGCTTGACTTAGAATTTTTTGACTTTACTATGGTATGAAAGTAAGATGCATTCAGTAGAAATTATACTTTGAATCCTGATCCTTTCCTGGGTTAGCAACATGCAGTATGATAGTCTCTCGAGATGGCTCATGGTGGCAGGAAGCCTCGGCTCCCAGACATACATGAGATCAGGAGGGAAACAGCCAGTTATCTACAGTGAGCTGTGTTGCTGTGATGTTTGGTAGGTTAGGTGCACTAAGGACATTTTAACTTAAGGTACTTTCAAATTATGATGGAGTTATCAGAATGTAATCCCACTGTAAATCATGGAGCATCTTTACTGTTTTTTTCTTATACATGCATACTTATGATAAAGTTTAATATATAAACTAGGCACAAAGATGAACAATAGCAACTAATAATAAAATAGGGCAATTACAACAACATTGTAGTAAAAGTTATGTGAATGTTGTTGGTAGGTCTCTCTCTCTCTCTCTCTCTCTCTCTCTCTCCCCCTCCCCTTCTCTTTCTTTTAAAATATCTTAGTATACTGTACACACCCTTCCTCTCTGGGGGAAGATGTGAGATGATACAGTGCCTATGTGCCAAGATGAAGTAAGGTGAATGACATAGGCTACTATTGACTTTCTCTGCCAATCCCCAGGATGTTGTTCTGAGCAGTGTAATGAAATTGCCCACAGTCTAGCTCCATCTCAGATCATGAATCATCCTTTTGTCCAGTGTATGCACACTGTATATTCTACCCACCTGTTAGTCAATTATCAGCGGTGTCAGTTATCAGATCAATTGTAGTGATATCACAGTGCTGGTGTCTAAAGAACCCTCAGAATGGCATACATTTGAAATTTTTGAATTGTTTATTTCTGGAATTTTCCAATTAATATGGTTTGCCTGTAGTCAATCATGGATTGCAGTGGGGGGGCACATTATAGGAGAATCATAGTGAAAGGTGTGTAGAAGAAAGTGATCCTTAATCTATTTTGATAAACTAATGATTCTAGACCCCCTTCCCATAAAAATGCTTAGACTCACTCATATGCAAAGTTCTGTACATAATTGATAATTTCAGGAGGAATTTCAAATTCTCACATGGCAAATGTATTATAAACTATGGCTAATACAGGTTATAATAAGCTGACATGACATGGTAGCAAAATCACTTGCATATGTCAATCTCTCTCTCCCACTAGACTGTAAGTCTTTTGAAGGCAAGGGCCATATCTATTTGCTTCTTTTTGGGACCTGGTACAGAGAAAGGATTCAGTGAATATTTGTGTAGTAAAAGAAATGAAGAGCTAACATGTACAATGTAGCATAACTGAGAATAGACCAAATCTGGTAAGACATAGATTCAAGTACAAATTTATCCAGTTTTTCTGCACCCCTTCTCCTCCACCATAGCTGAGCTAGCCTCTTACGAGGTGGTAGTTGTGGTGGCTAACCAGCTCACTTGCTTTCAAATCACATCATTTGACTTCTTTCTACAGGTTGCCCTCTTCACAGGTTCAGCTCTAACATTCACTAGGCAGCCTGATTTCTGGAGCAACCTTTACTCCATCTTTGATTGATAAGGAAGGACATAAAAGAGCAGTAAGCATTGCCCAGGGACTCATGTATTCCTGAAAAATTGCTATACTTGTAGTAACCACAGTGTATAAAAACCCAGTCCTAGGATCCCAGTAGCACTGGTGATCATCGAAGCCTCTGAGCAGTCAGAATAGATGCCACTGCTTCAGTACCCTTTCTAACAGTAGTCCCCAGGGTCTGACATTCAGTGTTTAAATTTGGGTAGCTTTAGGAAAAGAAAGGCCCCAAAATTGCCAGTCTGTTCTCTCCCATTACTTCTGATACCTTTGTCTTGAAATGGTGGTAATGTTGAAGTATGTTATATTAAATAGTATTTTGTTAGTGACCAAGGCTGCCTGCTCTAAGCTGAGTAGGAAAACATTCACTTATGTGATGGATACAAGGAGTGCCTGAGGCAGCTCCTCTAGAAAATCACACTCATTGATGACCCACCCAACATCCTGCCATTGTTTTCTTTTCAAGCCCTCTTTCAAGTAGTAATGCTTTAATGTGAATAACAAGACTGGACAGCAGGACAGACCCAAGAGAAAGAGGCAGTGGTAGTAGTACATGGAAGAAAAAATTGAATGTTGAACTAAAAACATGCATGGGTCATGGCAAAAACCTAGTCTAGGTCATTAAAAGAATTTTAAAGGTGAACTTTATTTTTTATTCCCAGTACACTTTCCTTGACTTTAAAAATCTAGGATTACAATATTTTTGCATCATAATGGTTGAGTTTTTTTGTGTGTCATTGAGGAAAGTGAGTCTTAGTAATTGCACTCTCATGCAGGTAAGGTTCTAAAGGTTAACAATTAGGATCAGGTCAGAATACATCCAAATTTCAGTACAATTTTACATCTACACATCTCACATATTATGTAAGAATTGATCATGATGGAGAGGATAAAAAAAAAAAAAAGAATTGATCATGATGGTAATTACCTGTGGTTTTTGGAGTTCCAGAACTCAAAGTTGGAAGCCAATTATGGAATGTAAATTGGTAAATTAAAAGGTGAATTGGTATATATCAAAAGTCTTAAAATATTTATACTTCTGAATTTATGCATTTGAATTCTACTTATAGAAATCTTGCATAATAAATAATCACAGGAATACAGAATTGATTTTGTAAACAGATATATTCACGGAATTATTTTTAGCATGAAAATTTTTGTTAACCTGTTTCTCAGTTGCAAATTAATTAAATTTCATTTTTAAGATAGAATTCTATGATACCATTAATATGATTTTTCCAAGCATAATTAACAATGTGGAAAAATATTTTAATATGTTGAAATGAAATATCACAATATTAATCATAATATACCAATTTTTAAATATTCCCAGTGACTTAGTAGGCTGAAACAGGAGAATCACAAATTCAAGACCAACTTCAACAACTTAGTGAGGCCTTAAGGAAAGACCTGATTCCAAATAAGGTCACATTCCCAGTAGGGGTTAGTATTTCAACACATTTTGGGGGGGTACACAATTTGACCCATAATAGTATCCAATGTAAAATGAACATGCCTTTGACTCAGCAAGGAGACACATTGCAAATGGCAAAGAGTTTCTGGGTAGGATTGTTTTTAGTAGTGAAAAATTAGAATTACCTTAGCAGTCAGTTGTATATTAGTTAATTATGTTTTCTATACAATACAATGAAACTGATAAAAATAGAGATATGATTCTGTATTTATTGCCATAGAAAACATTTACAACATATTGAACAAATGAAATAAATTATAAAGCAACATAAAGCAGTGGTACTCACCTGTAATCCCAGGGATTTGGGAGGCTGAGGCTTGCAAGGGAGGATTGCAAGTTCAAAGTGAACTTTAGCAACTTAGCAAGGTTCTAAGCAACATAGCAAGAAACTGTTTCAAACATACACACACAAAAACATACACACATATATATACATACATACATATACACACACACACAAACATGCACACATTTAAATATATATATAATTTGTATTTAAAATCATTTAATAACTAATAACATTCAGCATCATTTAAAATTAAGGCACAAACACAGAAGTAGTTCTTGCTTTGCATGATTCTGCTAGGCCTAAATTTCAATTAAATAGTACCAGTCCCCTTAATAGCATGGTCCAAATTTCAGTTCCCATGGTATATTAACTGGGAATAAGGGCATGAAGTACAAAATTTGCTACTGGCTCTTCAGTTAGTAAATCACTATATAAATAGCAGACATGCATCATCACAAATGACCAATCATGCCACCCTTTCTAAGTCCATTACCAATTGATCACTGTGTATCTGCTGTTTATTTCATACAGAGACTCCAAAGCATGTAATTGTGTTGCCTCCTTGCCCCCTACTTATAAATCCATGTAGCATTTTACAAAAATGAATAATGGAAAGGAGTAATTCAGCAAAGAAGAGAGTGCATCAAAGAAACAAGAAGTGATAATGTGGGGAGTGGAATTTGAATGGAAAGTAAATGGAGTTATAAAAGAAACAGCTGACTGCAGAAATGTTGGCACTGTTGCTCTTTGAGTGGCTATAGATACATGGCCAGAGGAACTTAGGGAGAGTAAACTTACCTACCTAAATGAGAAAGATGGTTTTCATGAAAAGGATGAGGTTGCACCAGAGGAAGTGATGCTTACCAACAACTTCACGTTGTAGGAACTCTTAGAGATGTTTCGTGACTTTGAAAGTACAAAGTGGCCTGGGGATGTGGCTCAGTGGTAGAGTGCTTGACTGGCATGCATCATGCTCTGGATTTTATCATCAGCACCACTCAATGCCCTCCCCACCACACACACACACACACACACACACACACACACACGTGCACAAGTGCAAAGGATAAAATGTTGGGAGTTGATCCAGACTTAGAAAGAGGCATGGAAAGGATGTCTCTCCTCCACATTGTAAATTTTAGTACAAGCACTGTTCAGACTGTTCAACTCCTGATAAGTATTTTTAAATAAAACACTTTAATTTTCAGTGCTTCAAATTATAGGGTGCTCAATAAAAGGTTTACTTTTTAAATTCTTAGACGTTTATAATAAGAGATTTTTTAATGTTTTGATTAAAAAATTTAAGAAACAAAGAGCAATCTTAATTTTCCCAAACGTGTGCATGTTTCAAGTATGCATGGTCATTTTTATGACCCATGCAAAGAGAGGACTGCTTCTAAAAATGATAGGACACACACTGAAATGCTTGCAGTGGTTAACTCTGGGTGATAGAATTACAAGTGATTTCTGTTTTCTTCCTTAATCTATCTTTTGTGTGTTTTAGATTTTCTTTCTTTTTTGGTACCAGGGATTGAACTCAGGGGCACTTAACCACTGAGCCAGATCCTCAGCCCTTTTTTTCCTCCTGCGACAGGTTTTCACTAAGGTGCTTAGGGCCTTGTTAGGTTGCTGAGACTGGCTTTGAACTTGTGATCCTCCTGCCTCAGCCTTGCCAGCTACTGGGGTTATAGGCATGTGCCACTGTACCCAGATTTTCTTAACATTTATCACTTTTTTATGGTGTCCTTGTTTCCTTAGCAAAAGCAATTTATAATTTCTACCTTCTTTCTTGTCCCAGCTTCCCAATACCTTCTACCAGATCAAAGGTATCTCTTTCCCATCAGTCAACAGTCCAGTTTTAGCTTTTCCCTCCCCATTTATGGAATAAAAAATCAAGACCAACTGCATGCTGCCTACAGGCAACCTGCCTTATGTATACAAGAGGCACAAGTTGGTTAAAAGTAAAAGCATAGAAGAGGGTGAACTGTGCTAATGCTAATCAAAAGAAAGCTGGCATGGCTTTTTTAATATTAAAGTCGATTTCATAGCAAAGAGTATTACAAGGGATAAAAAGTCATTTTCTAATGTTAGGCAGTTCTTCAAGTAGACATAACAGTGCTAAACAAACTACATGAGGCAAAAAACTGTTATAAACACAAGGATGAAAAGACAAATCTTCAGTTTAGTCAGATTTCAATATTCCTCTATTGATGATTGATAGTACAAATAGGAAATCAGCCAAAAAATGGTAGTTTAAGCAGCAATACTATCCAGTTTGAACTGATTGATATTCATAGAACACCCAACAAAAGTAGAAAATGTTCCTTCAAGGGCATAAACATTTTATGAAGATGGCCCATATTCTGAGCCATAAAACAAGTCTCTAAAATGATTCAAGTCATATAAAGCATTTAAAAACTGATAAATACATAAAAATTCTATATAACTTTTGTAACACATGGTAATTATATTTTATAAATACATAAAGCTCACCATGATGGGATTAAATTAAAAATCAATAAAAGAAATATATTCAGAAAAATTCTCAAACATTTGAAGTTGACACACTTCTAAATAAGCATGGGTTGAATGAAAAATAAAAGATTAGAATTTTTTAAATTTCAAGCTGTTTTATTTACTCCATGGGAAAAGTAATACTTACCCATGTAAACAAATATAGACACTAGAAAACGGTATTAAAGGAAAGGAAGTTCTCTTCCTATGTTATAATCACTAATCTTTCTTCCATAGAAGGGAAGTATTCCTTCCAGGAAGATTCTATGTGTACACAAAGGGAACATACTTTCACTTAATAACACATCTAGTGGATCCTTCCAAAAAATTAGAAATTTGAACTAAATGCAAATGAAAATTTTATCAGACCTTTATCCAGCTGATTCACATACAACAGGCCACTTCATTGAAGGGACAAGGAGTGGAGACAAGGAAGCTGACTTTATTTGAAAAGCTGGCTGATGGAAAAAGATGGAGGACTCTTGTTCAAAGTCCATCTTGCAGATAATCTGATTTAGGAGTGTTTTATATAGGTGGGTGATGGTTGTTTGCAAACTGGAGGCACCTTCTCACAGCAGGTGAAGGTTGATCAGACTAGTGGGCACCTTCTTAGTGGGTGGGTGGGATGATGCACATCTGATCTTAATTGCCTAGTCACAAGAAGTTTTTCAGCTGTGCAAATACTAAGAGAAACAACTATTATTTTTGTTTACTGATTAGATTACCTTGTGCAGTTCCTGATATATCACACAATTGACAGGCTAGAGGAAGTAGCTGCAAGAAAAAAACACAAGGGTCAGGTGAAGTTAAATATAGAGTACTTAATGTTTGGCATCTACATATCAGAATTTGTGGGATGCTGTTAAAACAGAACTTATAGGGAGGGAAATTGATAGCACATAATTCTTATGTTAGAAAAGGAGAAGAAAGGTCTCAAATCAATGACCTCAGCTTCTACCACAAGAGAAAATCAAATTAAACCCAAATAGAGCAGAAGAATGGGATATATAGATATATATATAAAAAGACAAATCTTCATTTTAGTCAGATTTCAATATTCCTCTATTGATAATTGATAGAACAAATAGAAAATCAGCAAGGAAATGGTAGATTTAAGCAGCAATACTATCCAGTTTGATCTGATTGATATTCATAGTATACCCAACAAAAGTAGAATACATGAAAAACTATATATTATAAATGTGATATATAATATATATAATCTATGTGATATATAATATATATATATCACAGCAGAAATCAATGATAGGAGAACTATAGAGAAATTAAACCAAAACTCAGTTCTTTGAGATGATCAATAAAATTGATAGACACATTAACAATGAGAGAGGAATCTGGAGAGACAGCTCCACAAACTCAACAGGTATTAAGAAGTTACTGAACAGGTTTATGCCTATCAACTTAAAAACTTAGATGAAATTGAAAAATTCTTTGGAAACAGAAGCAAGTGAATCTTATCTAAGAAAAAAATAGATAACTTGAGTAGCACCATGTCATTCATAAAATTTAATTTTTAGTTTAAAATGTTTCCATAAAGGAGCCTCCAGTCCCAGATTACTTCAGTGGTAAATTCAACCAAACAATTAAGAATTTTATGCAAACTCTCCCAGAAAATCGAACTAGTTATATTTCCCTATTTTTTCTTTATGGCCAGCATTACCCTTATATCAAAAAGCAAAGACATTACAAGAAAACTACACACTAGAATCCCTTATGATCACAGAGCAAAAATCCTTAACAAAATTTATTAAGTTGAATCCAACCATATACTAAAAGGATATAGGAAATAGTAGGGATAGATCTGACAAGCCATATGGAAACCACAAAACATTGCTTAGAGAAATTAAAGAACCTCTACATACTTGGGAAGATAACTTGTTTATGAGTGGGAAGACTCAGTATTGTTAAGATGCAAATTCATCCCAAATATAGCCCCACTGAAAATCCCAGCAGAACTTTGTAGAAATTGGCCAACTGTTTCTAAAATTGTATGAAATGCAGAGGACCTTAGCAGAGTCACAACTGTATTAGTCAGTTTTACATTACCATAACAAAATACATGATATAGATTACTTGCTAAGTAAAGAGAGCTTTATTTGGCTTACAGTTTTGGAGGCTCAGAATATCCTGGTGTAGTCTCAGAACTGACCTTTGGTTGCATCACCAAGTGTGAATGACAATGGCAGTTGTGGATGTCAAGGGCAAGTAATTATATATTGAACCAGGAATATAGAAAGCAAGAGAGATTGCAGGTTCCAAGATACCCATTAAGGGTATGTTTCCAGTGACTTAAGGAGGTTCCACTGGACCTCACCTCTTAAAGGTTCTCAGCACCTGCCAATATCTCCACCCTGGGGGCCAAGCTGTTAACACAGGGATCTTTGGGGGGATATTACTCATATTCAAACCACAGTAGCAACTGAAAATGAATAAGATTGGAAGTCTAACACTACTTCATTTCAAGACTCGCTATGGAGTAATGTAATCAAAATTGTGAGATGTTAGTGAAAAGGAACTTTTGATTTCACTTCTTGATTGCTGTGTTTTAAGTACAGTTTACTGCATGTCAGTTATGCCTTAAGAAGCTGTTAAAATAATTCATTTTGAGGTTGCTTTATTATTTTCATTTCTTCCTGAATGCATCTACTGGTTATAGCATTTGGTGGTTCTCTTTCTTCATTTTAGTCTTCCTTCCTACTCAGGCTCAGTTGTTGTGTTTTGTGATGCTCTTATTTCCTTTCTTTGTACCTGCTGCCTCCTGTCTGATGATTTCATAATGATCTTAGCTCTGCCCTGGGTCCTCCAATCTAGAAATAGATGAGAGGCCCAGATTTCATTCTCAAGGTGATATTTGATATATCACAAATCCAGATACTAAGCCTGCCGTAAACCTATTTTCCAGATTTTATTTGTTATTTTCAACAATAGAGTTTACCTTGTTTAAGGTGGGGACCCCAGGGCTGGGATAGCTGCTTTGTCTTCTTATGTGGACATGGAATCCCTGCCCTCATCTCACATGTTGCACTTAGCTTTTATCTTGCCACACTAGAAGTGGTCCTCTCAATACATTGAAGATCCTGTTTTCGGGGAGCTATTTATGACTGCTTTCCAACTTCCTGCTGGTGTGTGTTTATTCCATTTCTGGTCTGCAGAGATATTTACCTTTAAAAGTTCTTATTATTTTAGTTATTATGTATGTATATGAGAGAAGGAGATTAAAATTTTTGAACTCGGGGATCTCTTGAATGGAAGTCACATACCTATTTAGTTCCCAGATTTATCCTTAGAAATTTTCAACATGTTCAACCATGGCAAGCTCTCAACAAATAAATGTTAGCTGCACGAGTGTTAGAATCTGGTTACAAATCAAATTATGGGGTCTGATTTATGTAATATTCTGTGTATGTAAAGTACACAAAAAGAAGTAAGAGTGGAGAAACACTAAGGGCACAACAGGGTACTTCTAGACAAATTTTTATTTTAAAAAATGCCTTTCTGTGCTATTCTCCCTCTTTTTATTGTTCTTTTTCAATAAAGATGTACTTAAAAATTAGAGTACACTGAAGTTTTTTGTTTTCATTTTGCAAAGAGTAAGTAAGAGTGCATGCTCACTCCTCTTATTTGAGGCCCTTATCCCTTCCTGCCCCTCCCTGCCCCCATCCTTGAGCCTCAAGTCATGTTTTCACCTGCTTTTCTGTAACCCTTCCCACTGGCCTTCTGTTCCTCTAGTACCTAATTCTCAGGTGCTCTACCAGGACCAAATGGAGTCTCTTCCCTATATTCTTCAAAAAGTTGCTCCTAGACACTGTTTGATATTCCTTTAATTAGAATCAGAAGATACATGTCTCAAGCGTGGGTTCCTTCTCAGGGAGAGTTAGCCCACTAATGTGTAAGCATCTCTGGAAGTCAGCAAAGGCATTCAGATAATTTCTGCTTTGATTTGGGTGAGGGAGATAAAACAGAGGTTTAGTGTTCATGTAGCAGGGCAGGACACATGGCAGTCAGCTCCAGTCTTGGAAATTTAGAGGCTTTGCTCATCCTGTATCAATGGGAACCAAGGTATTCTCTTGATCTGCTCAGAGTATAGTGTGTATGACATGGAAGCGATAACAACTCATTGCAAGCTCTTTCCACTCTAGAGATATCTGATGTTCTTCCCATCAGATGGAGAGAAGTGTCTGCATTGTGATTTTAGCTTCAGAATATTGAATGCTTTTCCTAATATGCCTTATCATTTTTAGTAAACAGTGAAGTTTTCTCTAAATTTAGGATTTGAAATTCCAGAATCATATCTGCCAGGTAAAACTATAAGCTGCTTAGATGATTTAGAAGTACACCTCTCTTCCATCCTCCCTGACAATGGCCAGTGCAGTAAGAAACTTAATAAATATTCAACAGCTCTGCAACCCTTGAGTTTCTCATAGTAGCTGTTATCATCAAAATTCACTCCTTAATTCTGCCAGCAAAGGTCAGCATCCTGTTCTATTGAGTGGAGACTAAGGGCAGTTTGGTTGACTTTCCTGTGGCGAAAGCAAAAAAGGCTCTGTAGTACCTTAATAAATATTTCCTTACTTCCAAAATAAACAGCTAGATATGATTTAGTAGAGCATAAAATTTTCTGTTGAATCTATCCTGAACTTAAAAATGTTGCTAGGTCTTCTACTTGCAGACTTTGCAAGTTCCAAGTCTTGGTACCTAATGCTACATCCATGAAATCTTAAAAATGGCAATTTTTCTTTAAGAAAAAATGCAGATGAGGGGTTTTGTATCTATACTACCTGTAACACTTGTTAATCTTCATTAATTCTCGATGCCCTTCCTGAGGGAACTGACCTGTGCCCCTCTGTTGCAGAGGACTTAGGGGGCTTTGGTTTCCAACATGAGCAGCAACCCTTGGGTCTGCTTTCTAATTATTATCAAAGAACATGGCCACCTGGTCCCCATCCCCATGCAGTCAGGCCATTTCGGGATGTTGACCCCTAATACATTCATATCCAGTGACCCAGTGCATCTGATTGACATAATGCATAAAGGCTTCTTTTTCATCCCCTTCATTGAAAGATTTACCAGTAAATTGAAATGATGGTTTTTGCCCTCCAAGCCAGTGGTTGGATTAGAAGAGCTCTGCTGACCCCTTCAAATTCTTGCAAAGTTCATTTAAGAGATATTGAAATATCTAATACATACATAATGAAGTATAATTTATAAACAACTAGTATTAGTTTCAAATGAAGCTCTATACAAGTATATAGTATAGTGTTATTTTAAACACATCAACAATAAATATTCTTTAGTTCCTTAACATGTGTATTTTTCTACTTTCCTTCCATTAAAGTATCACTTGGGTCAAAGAGTAGTTGGTTACATATTCAGTTCAAAGTTACTATTGTTCTCACATTGAACTTTATTTAGCAATTTTAAAGCTATTTTGGGCCATGTCTGTGTGATCTGTTAAAACAAGTTGAGAAAATCAGCCTTGATTGATGTGACCTCATTAGCATCCTATCTATAAATAGGTGTATTGTTATTTGGGATCATTACTATATGCGTATAACTTCTAATAAGTATTTGAATTTTCTCTTTGATTGGATAGTCTGATCATTAGTAAAGTTTCTACAGTTTCTATCTGTCCTTGGAATTAAGCTGTCCTTCAGACACCACTAAATACTTGAGCTAGAAGAGTCTCTGAGAATGTTCTACTATCAGGAGCACATCTCTCGAACCATACACTTTTCTTTTGTAGTAGGCAACCACCCTTTTTACAGAGAAATAAATTCAAGTGTAAATTGTTTGCTTAAACTATACTTATCTTTCTTTTTGTCAGTGTGAATTGAAGGGGAAAATTTTTTAACTCATAAGTTTTTATAATTATGGCTTAGCTCATAACTAAAGATTCACATGAGGCAAAAATGGGAAACTCACATTTCTTATAAATGATACCTCAAAGCTGTTTGGAATGCGAAAGCTGAGATAATTACAAAATCCATCATGCAGAAACACTGCAAATACAGAAAATTCAATGTTTAACTCAGTGATCAGTTTCTCTTAATTTATCATTGAGAGAAAAATAAATTGACCTTTTAAGAACTGAACTCATTTTTCCCTGTAGGTTATTGTTTCATTTAGTTCAAACTAAAACACTTTGACCATTAACAATGGGCAAGCATAGTGAAATATAAAAATATAAAATAAGGTAATGTGTTTCCATCTAGGACTTCATATATGTGGTAACAAAGAGTGCAAATGAAAAGTGAAAAACTGGTCCTGCTGATTATAGGCAGATAAATTCTCTGCTGAATTTTCAATAGCTCCCTCTTGAATTTTCACCATTGCATGATTTACAGAATTTTACATTTTTTTCTTTTTCTTTTTTGCATGGTACTGGGGATTAAACCCTGGGTTTAATTCCAGGGCCTCACACTCACTAGGCAAGTACTCTACCACTGAGCTTTCCCCAGCCCGTATCTAAACATTTTGAATGTTTAACAAATGTATTTTATATGCTGTTGTTCTTTTTAAAATTACAAAATACACACAAGGAGATTATATACCTATATGTAATCTCCAGTAAAGGTTCTGTGTATGTATGAATGTGTGTGTATATTTATACATGCATATATTTATGTATGTACATATTTGTATTACACACACACACACACATATATATATGTATGTATATATAATCAACAGTAAAAAAATCAAATCTTCGGAGGGGTAAAAAGTGAAAAACAGGGTTGGGGATATAGCTCAGTTGGTAGAGTGCTTGCCTTGCCCTGGATTCAATCCCCAGCACCACAACAAACAAACAAACAAAAAAATGAAAAATATATGCGTCTCATCTAGGTTCATAAAAACAATGTTTGTGTTCACAGTTATATGTGTATATGTGTCCCTTTCTCTACAATGTGATTTAAAATTAATTTTTACTGGTACATCGTAATTGTATGTAACAGTGGAATTCATTGTGAGGTAGTCCTACATGTCCATAATATAATTGTGTCTACTGAACAGGTGCGGATTTTTTTTTGTCGTTTTTTTCCCTGAATAATACAGTGTAACAACTACTTAGTGTTTACTTCCCATTGGGTATTATAAATAATCTAGAGATGATTTAAAATATACAAAGGGATGTGCTAGGTTTTATGCAAGTATTGGGCCATTTTATAGAAGGGACTTGAACATCTGCAAATTTGAATATCCTTGGGAATCCTGGAACCACTTCCCCTATGGATGCTCAAGGGATGAGTGTTGCAGCCTCTGAGTGGGAGAGCTATTCTGGCACGTTTCCCAAGGGTTACAAAGAAGACACTGTTTTTACGTTGCATGCTCTACAGAGAAAGGAACATTTTCAAGATTGGTTCCCCCTCTGGAAAGACACCTTTTCTCCATTGGGTCATTGAAGAGAAATAGACTCCAGAGATGTTATGCTGTTTCTTTGGGAGTAATAAAGAAGACTTCATTTAAAGTTGGAGTGCTGATGGATAATAAGTATTTTGCCATGTCTGGAAGTCTTTTAAGTGTTTTAAGGTCATACTGATTATAATTTACCTTGTCAATTCTGGTCTTCAACATCTCAATCTCCTAGAATATATTTAAACTTGATTTTTAAATTGTAAAGACTACTGCTGCTGTGTTATCAGCATAAGTAGTAGCATAGTAGCATGGAGATGCACATTTACAGGTTACACCAAAAGAAAGAAATGGATGCATTTTAAAAATTGGAGACAAAAAGATGTTACCTAATTTATCTGATATTCTGTATGGGCCACTTAGCAGGAGATAGTGGCATTTCCCTGAGTCACCTGGATCAGCCCTGAACACTTATTTGTTTAACTGCTTAAGTTGGCTTCAGTGGTTACCATGTGAAGGACCATGGAGAGTTAATGAAGTTCTTTCTGCCTCACAAAAGAGAGGGAATTGTAAAACTCCACGGGGTTGCTGGGAGGAAGGAGTAATGCGTGAAGAGCTCTTGGCACAGCCCTTGGTGCCTGGTAAATGCTCTGCCCACCCAACGTTTGCTTTATCTCTGTTGTATTATTACTGGTCATGTATCATCTTTATTATTCAGTAGGACAATAACATGTGAGGAAAAACCATTATGGCTACAATTAACAAAATTCCCAGGTGTCTTCAAAAGCGGGCTATATTTAAGATAAACAGTAAACTCTGTGCATTTGCTTCGTTTTATATTTGCTATTTGCCACTGCCAGAGGAAGCCCAGTTGATGGTTTGTGAGCTCAGAAAGCATGCCTATGCATCATTTTTGAAACAGAAAAATAATGTGGATATTTAATAGTGTGGATATTTACCCATAACTGTGATACAGTAAAGTTAGCGGTTTTGATAATGATGTTTGGCTTTTTGTTTTGGTTTAATGCCTGCAAAATTACCCTGCCTATGGCTCCCAGAGGCCCTTCCCAAACAGCATGTTCTGTAATCATATTACGGATCTAATAAACATCCATCTCTTATTGTAATAAACACTCTTTGTGAACAGCCTCATTAATGTGCTAAAATAATGTACCCAAGGGTATTTCTAACAATTTCATTGCAGCTCTAAAATTAGCTACCCTAACCGCTCTCTTGGTGCAAAACCTGCCCCTTCAGCTGGAGGGTCAAGTCCCCTGCAGTGCTGTGCAGATCAGGAAGGTGCATGCGGCAGAGCTCCCAGGAAAGGCACTTTGGGGGCAACAAAGTCCTATAGCATCAAGCTTTAAACAAAGAGTCTTGTTTTAATTTTAATTCTGAATCAGTCACTTTGAATAAATGAACCATTCATTTAGAAAACTGAGACTTTACCTTATGGAGTTCATGCTAAATGTTTAGATAATAAAGCCTTAACTATGTTTAACAAATTTTATATAGAGAATTTTCTTCTTGCAGTTGTAAAAATTGCCTTGTTTGACAAGTTTTTACTATTAGGAAGAGGTTGCTGTAATTTTATTAGACTCCCAATTTTATTATAAAAGATCTGTTCTTAGAAAGGGATATAACCTAAAGTCTTTAAGATGGGACCTCTTTTGAAAGGAATTATTTTAAAATGAGGAGGACTTAATATATTTTTCAATATCTGTAAGTTTTTAAACAGCAATTTTAAAAGAGTTCTGAACCATATAATTTTGTAATATGCTTTTGAATCTTAAAACCAAAAAGTAACATTCCCAAGTTTCTTTGTTCCTTGTTTGAGAACCACAGGAAATTATGGAATTCTGTTCCTGAAGCTGTGACAGGCAGCCTGAGCCCCTCCTGTCTTCTCCATTCAGTCTGGCAAGCCTGGCACATGTCACTATTGACACTACACAGCATGCCTAGGAAATCCTACCCCCTCCTTCTTTTAACATGTAGGGACAGGAAAGGAAGATTTATTTCAGATATTTTAATTACAAATGGTACTGTGAGCACATCATAGCAATTGGATCAATTTAGAAATGATTAAGGTAAAACTAAAGCCCTCCATCCAGTGTAACCGCTGTTTACATTTGACATGTTCTTTCTTTTCACTGCTTACAATCACATACTTAAATCAGTGACTTTCATTTTTAATTGTTTGCTGTCATTTCTATAAATAGGACTATAGTAAACACATTTTGTAATTCATTTTTCTTTTTGTTTATTTCGGTATTGTGGATATCTTTCCAAGTCAGTACTTATGGTCATTCTTATTCTTTTGTAACAGCTACATGGTATCTCATGGTATGAATATACCATTATTTCTTCAATTCAATCACCTCTTGATTCATGGCCAGGTTATTTCCAGTTATCTGCTATTATTAAATGTGATACAGTAAATGTCTCTGCATTGTTTTTGTACTTCTGCATTAGATAAAGTCCAAGAATTAAGATGGCTAGATAAAAACATGCTTTTATTTTATTAAATATTAATTACTAAATAACTTCCTAAAAGATTCAATAGTTCACATTCTCTTCAAAATGTGGAAATGTACCTGATTTCCTACATCTTTACCACTGCTGCATCTGAGTCTTTTTCAAATTTCTTGTGCATAGGTAAAAATAAACATCTCATAAACTTTCAATTTGGATTCTGTGGCTATAGCATTAAGAAATAGAAATGAATAAAGTCATATAAATGCAAAATATGTGTAACATCAAGGCGTTGTATTTGGATATGTAGAGAAAGATGTTTTTTAGAAATATGTATTATCGAGTGTAGCATCAAAATAGATAAAAATATGAAGTTTCCACAGTTGTTAAAATTTGTTCATCAAAATGATGTTCTTCAACCTCTTTAAAAATAAGAATCCACAGATCTAATTTGTTTTTATTGCATGTGTAGAAAAAGGTGATATCCCAATCCAACAATGAAATCTCATCAGTATTGGTACCCTGTAGAAATTCAAAGATGTCAGTATACATATGATCACCAAAACAAACAGTGTTAGGCGTTTTTGTGTTTTAAAGTTAAATGGTGATTTCATAGGACATGATCACCCTGTCTGCCTCCTAGGTATCTTAAAAGACATCCTTAATTAGAAATAACATTTCCAAGGACTGTTTAATGACAGAATAGAATCAGATTTTCTGCAGCTGCAGAGAAAGAGGAAACCTTTTGCTCTTTGTTTTCCTGCTAAGATTTCTTTCATAAGCAATTAGAATGACTGTCAATTTGAAAGGAAAATACTACAATTCCATTAGTTACTACCAAAAATATTTTGTGGAAAAAGTAAAAACTAATAAACAAAAAGCTAGTGGACTGTATAATATGACATTCTGTGTCTTCAAGATCTGTCATTGTAATGATGCCAGGCCTGGCTGGGGTTGTAGCTCAGTGGTGGAGTGCTTCCTTTGCATGTGTGAGGCACTGGGTTCAATCCTCAGCCCCACATAAAAATAAATAAATAAAGGTATGGTGTCTATCTATAACTAAAAAAGATAATTTAAAAAAAAAATGATGCCTTGCCTGGGTGGTTTTCCATGTGAGTTCTAAATTTTCAAGGAATAGATTCCCCCTGTGCTACCTGAATGACTCAGAATAAGTTGGAAAGCTTCCTGTTCTTTTTCATGAAGCTGTAATAAGAAGTCTCAGAAAACATGTTAGAACACCTGAAGATTATTTTTACTTAGGAATGTAGATAAGAAATTTTAAAAAGGGAAAAAATCAATTTTAGCAGTACATCAAAGTACCAGTATAACCCAATAGAGTTTGACGAGGAATTCATAAATAGTTCAAGCACTAGAAAAACATGATTTAATATTTTAAGAAATTAGAGAATAAATTGATACTACATGTTCAGCTAGCCATTTTTCATTTTTTAAAACTCCATTTGAGATAGAATATTACTCCAAACATGCTAAAGGTTATTTCCTAGAAATCAATAGTAAATGTTTTAAATAAAGGAGCACTAAAAGCTTTTCCACTAAAATTGAAGAAAATAAGTGCCTTCTACTGCCACTAGTAGTCAACAGTGATGAGTGATGGGTTATAGAAAATGCTGTGAGTTAAGAGAAGTAGATCTTCAGCATAAAAATGATTGTTACTTGCAACTGGTAATTTTTTTATACCTAGAAAAGAAGAAATTGAAATAAAAAATAAGTTGCTACTAAAAAGCAAATTAGATGATATGTAAGATAAAACATTCCACAGAAATCAATGGCTTTTCTTTATACTGGCATTAATTTGAAAGCAGAATGGAGGAAAGTCCCTTTCATAGAAGTGACTAATATCATCCTATAAAAAGGCCAAAAATAAAAGTAACAAGAAAATGCAGGTTATAAGATAACTGAAGAAAAACTCAAAGGACAGAAAGTGTGACCTAAATAAATTCAGAGATATGCCAGATACCTGGTGTGAAGATTTATCGCCATTAAAAATATTATTTCTAAATTAATATACAAATTAATTTTAATCATGATTCCATCCCTGTTTTTGTTAGTTCATTAAAATGGTCTGGTGAAGTAAACATAAGGGATGTGCCAAGAAAGTCTTGAACAGAAAGACCTCTCTTCATGACTTTTTCCACACATTCATCTCCCGTCTCTGACAAGGCCTTTGTAAAGGAAAAGTGCAGGAATAAACTTAAACTAATGAAGAGAAAGGGCAATGGGAGTCAATAACAGATCAAGATTTTGGCGTACTTCCGGTGGGCAGAAGGCAGACTGAAGCCTGTAGGGAGATCAAGCAGGACGGAGGAAACCCAGCCCCAAACACCCCACAGGAGGGAGCCATAGTGACAGTAGGTTATGGCCTGGCACTGGAACCCATGCACCTCTGGCTCCAGGGGAGAAGGACAATGGGGAAATATTCAGAAGTCTTTATAAAGAGTAACCCCATCATCTGATCCCTCTTGTGCTTTTCACCAATTTCTAATGACAAAGACGAAGCACCTTGGATGTACCCTTCTGTCCCCTACTGTGGTGCTGGTGAGGATTCTCCAGGGAAAGCTTTCCAGGCTCCACTCCCCACTGTAGGGCTGTGCTGCCTGCTGCCCCCTCCACAGTGACCTGCAGTGACATGCCAGCTAGGGTGCCTGTGCTTTTTAGGATTCCCAGATTTAGAACTTTAGCTGCGACCAGTGCCCTGAACTTCATACTTGTCTATCCACTGCCTAAATAGTGTCTCCAGGAGAACATGCACTGCAGCAGTGGTGAGAGCAGGACGACGGCCCTCTCTTTCAGACCCTATCACCTTGCTCTCCTCGTGGCCTCATTTCCTAGCCTCTCCTCTTGCACATTCACTTAGTCCTGCTGCTTCCTTACTGCTCCTTAGAAATACCAAGCACAGGGCCATCATGGGGCTTCCCCCCCCACAACATTTTTATTATAAAAGTTTCCATACATAGAAGTTGAAAGAATTGCATAGTAAGCACTTATATAACTGTCACCTACATTCTATAATTAACGTTTTTCTATATTTTACCATTTTTTCATGTGTCCATCTTAATTTTTGATGCATTCTAAAGTGATGTCACAAGGCTTTTGAACTTGGTATTTTAACCTTGAAAGCCTCTTTCCCCAATGCTCACATGGTGCCTGCCCTCCCTGCACTGGCTGTGTTCAAGGAGCTTTTCCTCAAAGAAACCTTTCCTGACAGCCCTGTCTACACCAGACCTGACGTTTTGTTTCATGGCCACTCACTCACAGGCTGCCTATCTCCAGCAAGGACTCCAGGAGGGAGGGACTTCCTGTCTTGTGCAAGCTGTTCCCTTAACATAAGGACCTGACTGACACAGGGGATGCATGTGGCAGAGGGTTCGCCTACATCCACTCTCCTTGTGATGCCATAGGAGTGACAGAGCTCCACCTCTGTCCTTAGGATCCCAGCTGGACCTGAGGATTGACATAAGGTAGATATGTAGGAGAAAAATGTTTAAATTTATTTAATACAAGCTTTATGTTGCACAGGGGTCCTCTAAGGAAATGAGGCCTGGGAGAAGCAGAGTAGGTTATGCCTGTACTGAAATGGACAAGGGACAGTAAGTTGGGAAAATGTAATAAGCCAATAAGGGGCTTCAGAGAAGATAGCTAATTGGGTAGAAAGGTAGTAGGTAAGGGATAGCTTAACTGGCTTGTTTGTACCCAGTTCCCTCAGCCTCGATTTTCTGTCTTTGCCAATTAGAAGTGTTCCATCTTTCACATGGGAGTTCCATCTACTTTTAAGAAAAAGCACCAAGGTCAGAGAGACCTTTAACTTAAATAGCGAATATGCTAAAGTGGCTTGTTGTTAACTCCTTCGGCACCCAAATAAAAACTACATTTTTCAGCTTCCCTTCCAGCTCAGTGTAACCATGTGTTTGACGAAGGTCAGGCCAGTGAGAAGTGAACAGAGGTGATGTGTGTCTCTTCCAGGTTCAGCTTCCAAAAGGGGCTGTATGTATGCTCACCTGCCTTTCCACCCCACCTTCCTGCTGCCTAGGTGGGAAAAGCCTCCATGCATCTCAGAAATAACAGGTACCCTAGTTTGCAGAATTGGCCTCTGCAATCAGTTATCCTTCTCAGAGCAATTAGTTCTCTGCCTTTTTGGAGCCCTCTCAGAGAGATGTGTGTTTTTCTGCATACTAGACTAGCTTGGGCCTTCTGTGAGTTCTTCATACCCACTCACAGCCTTTACCCAAACCCATATGTCTCCTTGGGAAGTGAAGTGAATCACATTTTCCTCCCTTTTTGGTTGATATTCTAAGCGTTTTTTCACTTTGTCTTTCTTGTGCTTTCTCAGGCTGTCCTCCCTGACAGTTTCAGTGCTGATCTCTATCCCTTGAGATCCCCAAGCATCCTCAGCTCATTTACTAGTGGAAAGCTTTCTCTCCCTTCCAACACCATGTCTGAGTCTTATGCCTTCAAGGGTCTCCAGGAACCAACCAGAATGTTTCATTGCATAAATGTACTCTCTACGCCCTGCTCTCTGCTCTCTCCCACACGCGTAGAAACAAAAGAGAGGCTTCTGGGTGCCATTCTCTGCCCGCCCCCAGGAGTTTACCTGTTAAACTGTGATGCCATTCCACTTCAAACACAGCTCTGCAGGGGCTGTAGCCATGGCATCCTTTTGTGATGTTCACATCACATGTACATCTTAGTGCCCTGTCAGCTGATCAGAGTGCCCATCAGGGTGTCCTGTCCCCAGCACTCTGTCATAGGGTTCTTTGTAATTCCCTATTCTAGCTCCAGTCTTGTTCATGTTCAAATGCTGTCTCATTTGAACAGATTCCGTTTCCCCTTTCTATCTGCCTTGTCCTCCTGGGTAATTAGCCTTAAGAAGTTATGCAAATCACATCATGCCTCCTTTTTCATATGGGGTGCTTCAAACCTGTTTTACAGCCCCATCTTCCCTGCTCCTCCAGGTATTCCTCCTCTTCTTAGGCTCTGCTCCTATCAAGTTCATTGCTGATGTCCTTTCTCCTCGTCTTTTTTCTTCTAACACTGTTGGAAACCGGAACAGTATCAGTAAGCATTACCTTTGTCATTCAAGCAATCAAATCATTTTTCTCTTGTAGTCTTTTGAGGGTACAGTGGCTGACAAATCAAATTCTTAGAAAGAGGCACTTTATAACATGAGGGTATCATTCCAGAAGTGAGGAATTCAGGAGGGTGGGGCTCCAGAGAACTCCTGGGAGGCTCAGCTCAGTGGTGACCATGGTAATAAGGAGCTGCCCTGGACCTGACAGAAAAAATGGAAAGTTTAGGTTTTTACATGAAATCTTCAAATTATTAAATGTTGGAAACTGATATTAAATATTTAAAATGCCACTGATCGAATACAATCGAATACAAGTTGGTGGGGACCAATTTATCCACTTTACATCTTTTCTGTCAGTCTTTAAGCTCTTGTCCTCCATGCATAGCTAATTCCTTTTCATTTACGTGTTGTGGCTTATGTCAGCTGCAGCGGTGCTCTTGTTACTGCCATATCAAAATTATTATTTGCCTGGAAATATATGATCTGTCATTGTGTTTTTATAAAGATAGTATGGTCACATTTTCCTCTAGAGGGAAGTTTGTTGATAAGAAAACATTGGAGCAAATGATATTTGGGATATAAATGCTTACATTATTTGCAGTTTATATTACTCAAGAATATCTCTGTAACCTCTTCTTGTCTTTGGTTGCCTTGCCAATGCAGCATGTTTATTGGCATGTTTATTTAGCATGTTTACCGGGTGTCTGCTCTGTACCAGGTACCCAGAACAGGCCAAGTCAGCTCCTATGGGCTGAGGCAAATGAATGAGCGTCCTCATTTCTGAGAGTGACAACTGGTCTGACTAATGAAACAAGAGAGATACTGCAGCACAGCAATGTGGGCTTGATGATGAGAAAGGGAGTGGGAATGAGATGAGGGCTTTTTTTATACTGGGAGCCAGGGACAACTCTTTGAGGTGGTGGCAGTTGGGATGAGCTGTGACTAATGAGGAGCCACAGTTATGAAAATAGACAACAGACATCAGACTAAGGAATTTGCAGATGCAAACACCTTGCATGGCACCATGTTTGATAGACGTAAGGAAGGAAGGCCAGACTAGTTAGGGCATAATGGGCAAGTGCAGTGGTGGGCACAGGAGAATAGGAGGAGAAATTAGGGCCTGGGACTCATGGGGTCTTGTGGACACATGGGGTCTGTGTTGTAAATGCAACAAGAAGAACATGGAGGTCTCAACAAGGAAGTGCTGTACTCTTAAGTTTTCAAAAAAATTTCCATCGCTCTCATGTGGAAATGGATTGCAGGGGGGCATGCGTGGAAGCATAGTGGGGCATTTGGTTACTTCTTAGGTGGATATCTCAAAGCTACCTCTCCTCCAAGAGAATCCACCTGAATGTCTCAGAGCAGAAAGTGACACAATCAGGCCAAAACTTTTCTGTAAAATTCAGCATCTTAGTATTCACTTCTAATATATTTATCTTCTATTGTTTTGAAACTTAGCCACTTCCATAGAATTGCTTCAATATCCTTCTGCCTTGATGCTTATGACTTTTAAAAGGAGCTCTGGTTTTCCCTTCTTTAGTTACTGACAAGAAGACCAAGAAGCACGTTATATAAGTTGGGACAGTACAGGACTCTCAGAAGTCAAGGTCCATTTTCCTATTTGTGATTTTTTACTTGTTTGGGGAATTTAAAAAGAAATCCTGCCTGTGATATATAGACTTATAACCAAATAAGTAAAGGTAGTGGTAGGTTTTATTCTAAGTTCCCACATTCAAGAATGTAATGTGCCTGGGTGTCAAAGGAGACTTCAGGTTTCCCTACTTCTCAAGGGGGAGGGCGCAGGCTGTGGGCAGTAGTGTTTCCTTCATTGTCTGGAATTTACCTTCATCAGCTTAATGATGTTTTCTGCTGCCCCTTCAGCTAAGTTTGGCAGGAGTGACACATGAAAATAAAAAGGAACAGGACTGATGGCCTAACGTGAAGGCTTGTTAAAATGTCCTAACAAAACAGAGGGACTCCATTCTCCAGGTGCTTTTGGGCAGCATAAGAAGGGTTGAATTGTTTGTTTTTGTTTTTTTCTTTTTTGGTAATGTATTCTCTCCTTTGAAAATAAATATCCCCATGTAATTTTTGACAAAGCACTGTACCAGGCAATATTTGAAAAATAGACTACATAATGAAAAAGATTTTGAAATGCACTGTTACACAATCTGAATAAAGGGAAGTAAACACAGTACAACTGTGATTTTAGTTCACTACAAACCAGTTCTTAAAATTCAAGAATAAGGTTACTTAGAAATATTTCCAAGTTGTATGTATGCAAGTATGTAATCACATCTCATTCTCTCGCAAAGTATTTGAGGTGGCTAATAATGTTTGCAAGAAAGTTAGTGTCAAGAAATACAGGATAATAAAATTGGAGAAAATACGGGATGCCAAATTGGCATAATTTTACTAAAAATGATTTGTCATTTAGTGGAATTTCAAATTTAATTGTTCTTTAAAAAAAACCCTCTGGTAACCCTAAATAAAGTTGGAAACATGACTAAATGAATAAAGATAATATAAGGTGAAATTTCCACGTTGATAGGCAATCTAGTACAATTTCTGAAGTTGGAACTTGGTTTTGAAGTCTTGGTTGTTAGACGACAATGGGAACGCAGTCACTTACAAGATACGCACTGCCCAGAAAGCAGGGAGGGACGGTTCTTTGGCGTTTTTAAGTTCAGAAAGAATTCTTTTAATTGGTTCTCCATTAGAGGGGCATTTGGTGATGGTGTATGTGTGGTACTACCTACTATTTAGTAAGCATTTTATGAACCTAACCTTGTCTTTTGAAGAGCAGACATTTTAAATCAGTATCAGTTTGCATCAATTTTTCCTCTCAAAATTGTGCTTTTGCAGTCATATCTAAGAGATTTTCCTCCAACACAAGGTGGAAACTATTTTTCCTAAGTCTTGTCTTTAAAATCTATGGTTTTAGCTTTTGTCTTTAGGCCTACCAGTCATTTTGAGTTCATTTTGGTCAATAATGCAAGGTATGAATGGAAGTGTATGTTTTCACATATTGTTTGAGAATTTGTCAAAAATGTGTTTTCAACTGCATCGTCTTCGACCTTGAGTCTATATCTGTGCTCTTCTTCAGATTTGCCTTGGCTATCTTATGTCCTTTGCACTTCTATGTGAAATTTAGAATCAGTTTATCAATTTCTACAAAAAAAAAATCTTCCAGGATTTTGATTGAGATTATGTTGAATCTGTGAATTAATTTGGGGAGAATAGGCATTTAACAATTAAGAGAAAAGCAAGTTATAACCCTCCATTATTTAGGTCCATTCTAATTTTTTTTACCAACATTTTGTACTTTTCTGAGTAAAGATCTTTCATCTTTTGTCAGATATATCCCTAAGGATTTCTAATTCTTTGATGCTATTTTACTAGTACTGTTTTAATTTTAATTTCTGATTATTGTTTTAATTTCATTGAACTTACAGACCCTGATACTTTGTTTATAAATTACATATGATATATATACACACATACAGAGGATCAGTCTTCTCTTCAAATAAAGTAGCTTCTTTTTTGTGTTTAGAGTAAACATTTGTTACTTTCTTTGCTTTTCATTTCTTTTTAATTTATTTTGATTCTTTGTACATGAGTACAGTTGTTTCTCTGGTTGTACATGAAGTAGAGTCACACCATTTGCATGATCATACATGTACTTAGGGTATTGATGTTTGTCTCATTCTGTTATTTTTCTTTTCCCCCCACCCCGTCCCCACCCCTCTTTTTTCTCTATGTAATCCATCCTTCCTCCATTCTTGCCTCCCTCCCACCCCAAATTATGTATCATCATCCACTTATCAGAGAGATCATTCGACATTTGGTTTTCTGGGATTGGCTTATCCTGCTTAGCATGATATTCTCCAACTGCATCCATTTACCTGCAAATGCCATAATTTTATTCTTCTTTATGGCTGAGTAGTATTCCATTGTGTATATATACCACAGTTTCTTTATTCATTCCTCTATTGAAGGGCATCTAGGTTGGTTCCACAATCTGGCTATTGTAAATTGAGCAGCTATGAACATGGATATGGCTGCATCAATGTAGTATGCTGATTTTAAGTCCTTTGGATATAGGCCAAGGAGTAGAATAGCTGGGTCAAATGGTGGGTCCATTTCAAGTTTTCTAAGGAATCTCCACACCACTTTCCAGAGTGGCTGCACCAACAATGTATGAGTGTACCTTTTTTCCCACATCTTGCCAACACCTAATGTTGCTTGTATTCTTAATAATTGACATTCTAATTGGGATGAGATGAAATCTTAGGGTAGTTTCGATTTGCATTTCCCTTATTACTAGAGATGTTGAACATTTTTTCATATATCCGTTGATTGCTTGTAGATCTTCTGTGACATGTCTGTTCATTTCCTTAACCCATTTATTGATTGGGTTATTTATATTTTGGGGGTAAAGTTTTTGAGTTCTTTATAGATTCTGGAGATTAGTACTCTGTCAGAAGTGTGTGTGGCAAAGATTTTCTCCCATTCTGTAGGCTCTCTCTTCACATTGTTGATTGTTTCCTTTGCTGAGAAAAAGCTTTTTAGTTTAAATCTATCCCAGTTATTGATTCCTGCTTTTATTTCTTGTGCTTTGGGAGTCATGTTAAGGAAGTCTGGTCCTAAGCCGACATGATGCAGATTAGGAACTACTTTTTCTTCTATTAGGTGCAGGGTCTCTGGTCTAATTCCTAGGTCCTTGATCCATTTTGAGTTGAGTTTTGTGCAGGGTGAGAGATAGGGGTTTAGTTTCATTTTGCTACATATGGATTACCAGTTTTCCCAGCACCATTTGTTGAAGAGGCTGTCTTTTCTCCATTCTATGTTTTGGCTCCTTTGTCAAGTATGAGATACCTGTATTTATGTGGGTTTGTCTCTGTGTCCTCTATTCTGTACCATTGATCTACCTGTCTATTTTGGTACCAATACTATGCTGTTTTTGTTACTATTGCTCTGTAGTATAGTTGATGGTCTGGTATTGTGATACCCCCTGCTTCACTCTTCCTTCTAAGGATTGCTTTAGCTATTCTGGGTCTCTTATTCCTCCAAATGAATTTCATAATTGGTTTCCCTGTTTCTGTGAGAAATGTCATTGGTATTTTAATTGGAATCGCATTGAATTTGTATAGTGCTTTTGGTAGTATGGCCATTTGACAATATTAATTCTGCCTATCCAAGAACATGGGAGATCTTTCCATCTTCTAAGGTTTTCTTTAATTTCTTTCTTTAGTATTCTGTAGTTCTCATTGTAGAGATCTTTTACCTCTTCTTTTAGATTGATTCCCAAGGGTTTTTTTTTTTTTTAGGCTATTGTGATGGGGTAGTTTTCCTAATTTCTGTTTCAGAGGATTCATCACTTATGAATAAAAATGCATGAGATTTATGAGTGTTGATTTTATGTCCTGCTACTTTACTGAATTCATTTATGAGTTCTCTAAGTTTCCTGGTGGAATTTTTTGGCTCCTCTAAATATAGAATCCTGTCATTGGCAAATAGGGATAATTTGAGTTCTTCTTTTCCTATTTGTATCCCTTTAATTTCTTTGGTTTTTGTAATTGCTTTGACTAGAGTTTCAAGGACAGTGTTGAATAGAAGTGGTAGAAGAGGGCATCCCTGCCTTGTTCCAGTTTTCAGGGGGGGGGATGCTTTCAATTTTTCTTCATTTAGATTGATGTTAGCTGTGAGCTTAGCGTAGATAGCTTTTACAATATTTAGGAACATTCCTACTATGCCTATTTTTTCTAGAGTTTTGAGCATGAAACTCTAGAAATGCATGCTGTATTTTATCAAATGCTTTGTCTGCATCTATTAAAATAATCATGTGGTTCTTAACTTTAAGCCTGTTGATGTGGTGAATTACATTTATAGATTTCTGGATGTTGAACCAACCTTGCATCCCTGGAATGAAACCCACTTGATCATGGTGCACTATCTTTTTAATATGTTTTTGTATGCAATTTGCTAAAATTTTGTTAAGGATTTTTGCATCTATGTTCACTGGAGATATTGGTTTGAAATTTTCTTTCCTTGATGTGTCTTTGTCTGGTTTTGGTATCAGGGTGATATTAGCTTCATAGAATGAGTTTGGAAGGGTTCCCTCCTCTTCTATTTCATGGAATCTTTGAGGAATATTGGAATGAGCTGTTCTTGAAGGTCTTATAGAATTCAGCTTAGAATCCATCTGGTCCTGGACTTTTCTTTGTAGGTAGGCTTTTGATGACTTCTTCTATTTCATTGCTTGAAATTTATCTATTTAAATTGTGTATGTCCTCCAGATTCAGTTTGGGTGGCTCATATGTCTCTAGAAACCTGTTTATGTCTTTGAGACTTTCTATTTTCTTAGAGTATAGATTTTCAAAACAGCTTCTAATTGTTTTGTATTTCAATAGTGTCTTTTATGATATTTCCTTTTTCATCACTAATTTTAGTAATTTGAGTTTTCTCTCTCCTTCTCTTTGTTAGTGTGGCTAAGGGTTTATCAATTTTGTTTATTTTTTCAAAGAACCAAGTTTTTGTTTTGTCAATTTTTTGAATTGTTTCTTTTGTTTCAATTTAATTGATTTCCCCTCTGATTTTAATTATTTCCTATCTTCTACTTTTGGTAATGATCTGTTTTTCTTTTTCTAGGGCTTTGAGCTGTGATGTGAGGTCATTTATTTGTTCACTTTTCATTCTTTTATTAAATACACTCAATCAATGAATTTTCCTCTTAGTACTGCTTTCATAGTGTCCCAGAGATTTTGATGTGTTGTATCTTTGTTCTCATTTACCTCAAAGAATTTTTTTTATTTCCCCCCGATGTCTTCTGCTGTCCATGCATCATTCAACAGCATATTATTTAATCTCCAGGTGTTGGAGTAGTTTCTGTTTTTCATTTTATCATTGATTTCTAATTTCATTCCATTTTTATCTCATAGAATACAAGGTAGAATCTCTACTTTTTGTATAGGCTAAGAGTATCTTTGTGGCATAACATATGGTCTATTTTAGAGAGGAATCCATGAGCTACTGAGAAGAATGTGTGTTTGCTTATTGATTATTGGAATATTCTATATATGTCTGTTAAGTCTAAATTAGCAATTGTGTTATTGAGTTCTATGGTTTCTTTGTTCAGTTTTTGTTTGGAGTATCTGTCCAATGGTGAGAGAGGTGTGTTAAAGTCACCTAGTATTATTGTGTTGTGATCTATTTGGTTTCTGGAATTGATAAGGATCTGTTTGATGTACATAGAAGCGCCATTGTTTGGGGCATAAATATTTATGATTGTTATGTCTTGCTGATTTATGCTTCCCTTAAGCAGTATGAAATGTCCTTCTTTATCCCTTCTAACTAATTTTGGCTTGAAGTCCATTTTATCTGATATGAGAATGGAAACCCCTGCTTTTTTACTGGGTCCATATGTGTGATATGTTTTTTTCCCATCCTTTCACCTTTAGTCTGTGGGTTTCTTTTTCTATGAGATGTCTTTTGAAGGCAGCATGTTGTTGGGTCTTTCTTTTTAATCCAGTCTGCCAGTCTATGTCTTTTGATTGATGAGTTTAGGCCTTTAACATTCAGGCTTATTATTGAGATATGATTTGTATTCCTGGTCATTTTGGCTTTTAGCTTGACTTGGTTTCTCCTTTATTTGGCTATTCCTTTAGGGTTATTCCTCCCTGTGCTGACTTACATTGTTGTTTTTCATTTCTCCTTCATGTAATATTTTGTTGAGAATGTTCTGTAGTGCTGGCTTTCTATTTGTAAATTCTTTTAACTTTTGTTTATCATGGAAGAATTTTATTTCATCTTCAAATCTGAAGGTTAGTTTTGTTGGGTATAAAATTCTTGGTTGGCATCCATTTTCTTTCAGAGCTTGAAATATGTTGTTCCAGGCCCTTCTTGCTTTTAGGGTCTGGCTTGAGAAATCTTCTGATAACTGTATTGGTTTCCCCCTGAATGTAATCTGATTTTTCCCTCTTGCAGCCTTTAAAATTCTATCTTTATTTTGTATTTTAGGTACTTTCATTATAATGTGCCTTGGTGTAGATCTGTTGTAATTTTGTACATTTGGTGTCCTGTAAACCTCTTGTATTTGGTTTTCCATTTCATTCTTTAGATTTGGGAAATTTTCTGATATTATTTCATTGAATAGATTATTCATTCCTTTGGTTTGTATCTCTGTGCCTTCCTCAATCCCAATAATTCTTAAATTTGGTCTTTTCATGATATCCCATAATTCTTGTAGATTATGTTCGTTAATTCTTACCATCTTCTCTGTTTGGTCAACTTTGTTTTCAAGATTATATATTTTATAAAAATATGGGATGATTCACAAATTTGCGTGTCATGCTAATCTTCTCTGTATTGTTCCAATTTTAGTATATGTGCTGCTGAAATGAGCCCCAAATATAGAACTTTTTTAGTTTCTGGTCTGGATATTATAGGGCAGAGGTTTGGGTGGGTGGAAGGATGAACTGATTGCACTGGCCTGAACAGCCCAAACAGTGGCCAGTAAAAGTGGTGGGAAAAGGCCTCCCTATTATCTGCAAGATCTCAGGGGAAAGAATTCTGTCTCTTACGTGCCACTTGTTAGTTTGGGGAAATTCCCTGCTAGTCCTAGCTTTCTGATTTTTTTGTAATAAATAGGTACTGATATTGTCAGGTATTTTTTCTGCTGAGATGGTCATGTGGTTTAGGGTATTAAGTGGTGGCTTATCTTTATGTCTTCCAAAAAAGATGTGCTGAAACTCTAACCTCCAGTACTACAGAATGTCCTTATTTGTAAAGAGAGTTCTTGCAAGTAGAATTGACTGAGGTCATACTGTAGTATTGTGGGCCCCTCATCCACTATGACCGATGTCCTTCTAAGAGGATATGGAAGCAGAGGCAAAGACACAGGAGAGATGCCCTGTGAAGTTAGAGGCAGTGATTGGAAATATGTGGTCCCAAACCAAAGAAGAGCTGGGGCTCTGGTGCTGTGAGCTATAAGAGGCAAGGAAGAATGCTTCCCCAGAGGTTTTGGAAGAAGCTTGTCCTGCCAACACCTTACTGTCAGACATCTAGTCTCCAGAACTGTTAGAAAAAAAAAATCTGTTATTTTAAGCTACCTAGTTTGTGGCACTTTGTTAGGGAAACTCTAGGAAACTAATACATACGTTATGTTACATTGATAGGTCTCCTGTGTTTTTTTGGTTTTTTTTTGAGATGGAGTCTTCCTGTGTTCCCAGGCTAGTCTTGAACTTCTGGACTCAAGGAGTCTCTTTTCTCAGCCTCCCAAGTAGCTGGGTCCACAGGTGTGTTCTGCAGCATCCAGCTACATTGGTCGATTTTTGTATGTTGAACTACACCTGCATCCCTAGAACATTCTCTGCTTAGTTATAATGTATTATTGTTTAATATAATGCTGGATTTCATGTGTTATAATTTTATTTAGAAGTTTTACATCTATATTCATGAGGGATTTTGTTCTATAGTTTACTGCTTCTGTTGTCTTTGGTGGTGTCAAAATGTCATTGATATAGAAGAACAAGTTACAATTCATTCCCCCCCCTCTGTTGGCATGGAGACTGGGTAGAATTTGTATTTTTAATGGTTTCATTGAGAAATGATTCACATACCATAAAATTAACCTTTTAAAAGTATATGTTTTTTATGTATAGAATTGTGCATTATATAATTCCAGAATATTTTGATCATTGCCCTAAACAGCCCTAAACTCATAAAAAGTCATTCTCTTTCCTGACCTTTACAACTCTAATCAATCACTAATGTACTTTTTGTGTCAATATATCGGGCCTATTCTATGTGTCTAATATATTTGAAAGTGCATAAATTGTGATCTTTTCTTCTTTCTTTTAGCCTAGTGTGCCAGGTTCATTCATGTTTGTAGCATGTATAAGTGGTTCATTCCTTGCTACTACTGAATGATATTCACATGTAGGTGTACCATATTTGTGTGTCTGCTCTTCAGTTGATGAACTTTTCAGTTGTTTCTTTTTTCTGGGCTATTATGAATAATATTGCTCTGAACATCTGTGTATAAATTGTGTAGATATAGACCTTCTTTCTTGTGAATTGCATTATATGGCAAGACTGCTTAACCTTTTGAGGAACTGCCGACTGTTTTCCCAAGTGCCTGCTCCATTAACATTCCCACTAGCAGTGTATGAGTGCTCAGGTTTCTCTCCATCTTAGCTGACTGCTGGGTTATTTTCTGTTTTGTTAGTGAAGTAGTATTTCATGGTGGTTTTGATTTTGAGCATCTTTTCTTGTGCTTATTGACCATTTATAGACGTTCTTTGGAAACATGTCTACTCAAATCCTTTATCCTTTTAAAAATTTGATTGTGTTTATTAGGAAATTGTAAGAATTGTGTATTTATACATTCATGTATATAAGTCCCTTTTCAGGTATTAGATTTGCAAAGTATTTCTCTTGTTCTGTAAGTAGTCCACTTTCTTGATGGTATCATTTATAGCACAACTGTTGTAAATTCTGATGAAGTCTAATTTATCTGTTTGTAGTTTTCTTGTTAGTGTTTGGTGTTGACACCCATGAAACTATTGCCTAACCCAAGGTCACAAAGAGTTACTGTTTTCTTCCATAATTTTTTTCCATTTCGTTCTTATATTTATACTTTGATCCATTTTGAATCAATTTGTATATCTTCAGTCCAGTTTCATTTTTTATATGTAAATATCCAGTTATCTCACCACATTTTATATTATTTTATTTTGTACCAGGGATTAAAGCCAGACCTTTTTATTTTTTAATTTTTAATTTTTATTTTTTAATTTGTTCTAATTAGTTACATATGACAATATATTTTGACACACTATATACAAATAGAGCATAATTTCTCCTTCCTCTGGCTGTATGTGGTGCAGAACCACAATGGTCATGTAATAATACATGTGTATAAGGAAATAAAGTCTGTTTCATTCTACTGTCCTTCCCATCCCCCCACCCCCCTTTACTCCCCTCTGCACAATCCAAAGTTCTTTTATTCTTCCCTACTCCCCCCAACTATGATCAGCATCTGCTTATCAGAGAAAATATTCACTCTTTGAACTTTGGTGATTGGCTTATTTCATTTATTATGATATTCTTTAGTTCCATCCATTTACCTGCAAATGCCATAAATTCATTCTTCTTTAAGGCTGAGTAATATTCCTCTGTGTATATGTACCACATTTTCTTTATCCATTAATCTGTTGAAGGGCATCTAGGTTGGTTCCATAGCTTAGCTATTTTGAACTGAGCTGCTATAAACACTGAAGTGACTGTGTCACTGTAGTATGCTGATTTTAAGTCCTTTGGGTATAATATACCAAGGAGTGAGATAGCGGGGTCAAGCAGTGATTCCATTCCAAGTTTTCTGAGCAATCCCCATATAGCTGGGTATTGATTTTATATCCTGCTACTTTGCTGAATTCATTTATGAGACCTTGAAGTTTTCTGGTGGAATTTTTTAGATCCTCTAAATATAAAATCATGTTGTTGGCAAATAGTGATAGTTTAAGTTCTTCTTTTCCTATTTGTATCCCTTTAATTTCTTTCATCTGTCTGACTCTTCTATCTAGAGTTTTAAGGACTATGATGAATAGAAGTGGGGAGAGAGGGCACCCCTATCTTGTTCCTGTTTTTACAGGGAATGCTTTCAATTTTTCTCCATTTAGAATGATGTTGGCCTTGGAGTTAGCATAAATAGCTTTTACAATGTTGAGGTATGTTCCTACTATCCCTAGTCTTTTTAGTGTTTGAACATGAAGAGGTGCCATATTTTGTCAAGTGCTTTTTCTGCATCTATTGAGATGATCATATGATTCTTGTCTTTAAGTCTATTGATATGTTTATTGATTTCTGGATGATGAACCAACCTTGCATCCCTGGGATGAACCCCACTTGATCATGGTGCATTATCTTTTTAATATGTTTTTGTATGCAAGTTGATGAATTTTACTGAGAATTTTTGCATCTGTGTTCATCAGTGTATTGGTCTAAAGTTTTCTTCCCTTGATGTGTCTTTGTCTAGTTTTGGTATCATCCTCATAGAAAGAGTTTGGAAGGGTTCCCTTCTTTTCTATTTTATGGAATAATTTGAGGAGTATTGGTATTAATTCCTCTTTGAAAGTCTTATAGAACTCAACTGAGAATTCGTCTGGTCCTGGTTTTTTCTTGGTTGATAGATTTTGATGGCATCTTCTATTTCATTGCTTGAAACTGATCTGTTTAAATTGTGTATGTCCTCCTGGATCAGTTTGGGTAGACCATATGTCTCTAGAAATTTGTCAATGTCTTTGAGATTTTCTGTTTTATTGAAGTACAAATTTTCAAAATAGTTTCTAATTATCTTCTGTATTTCAGTAGTGTCCATCATGATATTCCCTTTTTCATCACCAATTTTAGTAATTCAAGTTTTCTCTCTCTCCGTTAGTGTAGCTAAGGGTTTATTGATTTTATTTTTTCAAAGATCCCACTTTTGTTTTCTCAATTTTATCAATTGTTTCTTTTGTTTCAATTTCATTGATTTCAGTTCTGATTTTAATTATTTCCTGTCTTCTGCATTTCGTTTTGATTTGTTCTTTTTCTAGGGCTTTGAGATGTAATGTTAGGTCATTTATTTGTTGACTTTTAGTTCTTTTAATGAATTAGCACAAAGCAATTAACTTTCCTCTTAGTACTGCCATCATAGTGTCCCAGAGATTTTGGTATGTTCTCATTTACCTCTAAGTATTTTTCTATTTCCTTCCTGATTTCTTCTGCTATCCATTGGTCATTCAATAGCATGCTATTTAGTCTCCAGGTGTTGGAGTAACTTCTATTTTTAATTTTATCATTGATTTCTAGTCTCATTTCATTATGATCTGATTGAATGCAGGGTAGTATTTCTATTTTTTTGTATTTTCTAAGAGTCGCTTTGTGGCATAACATATGGTCTATTTTAGAGAAGGAGCCATGTGCAGCTTAGAAGAAAGTGTATTTACTCAATGATAGATGAAATATTCCGTATATGTCCGTTAAGTCTAAGTCATTGATTGTGTTATTTCGTTCTATAGTTTTTTTTTCTGAGTTTGCCTTATTTTGCTTAACATGATGTTTCATTCATTCATTCTCAAGTTCCATACATTTTCCTGCAAGTGGCATAATTTTCGTTTTCTTTATGGCTGAATAAAATTCCATTGTGTATATATCACATTTTCTTTATCCATTCATTTGTTTAGTTTTTGTTTGGAAGATCTATCTAGTGGTGAGAGAGGTGTATTAAAGTCACCCCATATTATTGTGTTGTGGTCTTTGTAATTCTTGAAATTGAGAAGGGTTTATTTGATGTATGTAGCTGCTCCATTGTTTGGACATATGTATTTATAATTGTTATGTCTTGTTGATGTATGATTCCCTTAAGGGTATGAAATGTTTTCTTTATCCCTTCTGACTAACTTTGGCTTGAGTCCACTTTATCTGATAGGAGGATGGAAAACTCTGCTTGTTTACTTAGTCCATGTGAGTGATATATTTTTTTCCCAACCTTTTACCTTCAGTCTGGGAATGTGTCTTTTCCTAAGAGGTGAATCTCTTGAAGATAGAATATTGTTGGGTCTTTTTTTTAAATCTAGTCTACCAGTCTATGTCTTCTGATTGATGAGTTTAGGCCATTAACATTCAGGGTTATAATTGAGATATGATTTGTATTTCTGGTCATTTTTGTTTATTTTTGGTTTTTAACTTGGCTTAGTTTCTCCTTTGATTGACCTTTCCCTTAGTGTAGTTCTTCCCTTTGCTTGTTTTCACTGTTTTTCTTTTTTCATTTCCTCCTCATGGAGTATTTTGCTGAGAATGTTCTGAAGTTCAGGCTCTCTAGTTGTGAATTCTTTTAGCTTTTGTTCATCATGGAAGGTTTTTATTCCATCTTCAAATTTGAAGCTTTATTTTGCTGGATATAAAATTCTTGTTTGGCATCCATTTTCTTTCAGAGTATGATATATGTTGTTCTAGGACTTCCTGGCATTGAGGGTCTGGGTTGAGAAAATAGCTGAAATCAGAATTGGTTTCCCCCTATATGTAATTTCATTTTTTTTTCTCTTGAAGCCTTTAAAATTCTATCCTTATTTGGTATATTAATCATTCTCATTAGAATGTGCCTTGGTGTGGGTCTGTTGTAATTTTGTACATTTGGGGTCCTGTAAGCCTCTTGTAGCTAATTTTCCATTTCATTCTTTAGATCTGGGAAATTTTCTGATATTATGTCATTGAAAAGATTATTCATTCCTTTGATTTGTATCTCTGTGTTTTCACCTATCCTGATAAATCTTAGCTTTGATCTTTTCATGTTATCACATGATTCTTGGGCATTCTGTTCATGGTTTCCTACCATCTTCTCTGTACAGTCAACTTTATTTTCAATAGTATGAATTTTGTCTTCATTGTCTTCATTTGTCTTCATTGATGTTCTGTCTTCAGAGTAGTCTAGTCTGTTGGTGGATACTTTTCATTGAATTTCCAATTGGGTGTATTGTTTACTTCCTTTCAAGGATTTCTGCTTAATTTCTTTTTATACTCTGCTTCTTCATTCAAGTGATCTTTCACTTCCTGTATTTTCTGTCTGATACTATACTTTATTTTTAAAATCAGTGTAATTATGTACGTTCTACTCCTTCTTTGACGTTTCTTCTGTGTTGTCTATGGATTCTGTTGTTGGAACATCTTGGTTTGCTTGAGGTACTTTGTTCCCTTGTTTTTTCATTGCATTTGTGTGCCTTCCCATTCAGGGGTATGGATCTGAGGCAGTACAGTTTTTACCCTGAGGGCTTCCAGTACCTCACCTTTAAGGGTGACACCAATATTAACAGCACCCAATGCAAACAATATACCACCTTAAACCAAATGGCTCCTATTAAGGTGTTTACAATTTTGTCACAATGGAGAGAAATGAAGTGTTCAATTATTGTCTACAATATAAACAGTAAGTTTGCTAAAAGGGTTTATAATATGGCCATGTTCGTGATATTAATTTCACCTATCCATGAACATGGTAGGCCTTTTTTAAGGTCTTCTTCAATTTCTTTAGCATTTTATAATTTTCATTGTGGAGGACTTTCATCTCCTTATGTAGATTTATCCCTGAGTATTTATTGAGATTATTGTGAATGGAGTAATTTTCCTCTCAGCAAATTCATTATTAGAAGTATAAGAAAGCCGTTGATTTATGAGTGTTCTTATGTCCTGTCACTTTGCTGAATTTGTTTATCAAATCTAGAAGTATAGAAGTTCGTTGCATCAATCCTTTGTATTTTTTAAAGTTCTATTGTATTAATTAAAGCTCAGATCTTAATTATTTCCTGTATTCTACTGGTTTTGAAATTGGTTTGTTCTTGCTTTTCTAGACTCTTTAGATATAGCATTAGATTGTTTATTTGGGGTCTTTCTGGTTTTTTTTGTTTTGTTTTGTTTTGTTTTTAATGTAGATATTTTGTGCTATAAACTTTCCTCTTAGTATTACCTTCATAGTGTCCCAGAGGATTTGGTATATTGTATTGGTATTCTCACTTGATTCTAGGAATTTTTAATATTTGTCTTCTCATTCCTTCAATTATTCATTCCTCACTTATGAGAGTATTTTTCAATCTCCATTTTTTTAGGTGTAAGCAAATTTATTTTTTCAGGTTTCATTCACTTTATTTTTTGTATTAAAACCCTATGTTGTAGCCACAGCTGGAGTCTGGGTCCTCTGTACAGAGACTCTGGTGTGGGTTTTCACAAGATGGTCTGTGAATTCCTGAGAGGGAGACTTCGTGAACACAGTCTCCTTCCAGAGATCGGGAGTCAAATAGCTGTATGTCTTAGAGATGGCATCAAAGGTGGCCTTTGCAAAATTGCCCAAGGTGGCAGTGCAGCCCCTGGAAGAAGTGTAGCGGTCATCAGTACCAGCCATCATCAGCAGTTTCTTGGGCACAGGGGCTGAGACAATGCCAGTACCTCTAGGGGTAGGGATGAGCTGCACCAGCACAGAACCACAACGTCCAGTCACCTTGCAAGGGACAGTGTGGGACTTGCCAGTCTTTTTCCCCCAGTAGCCTCTCCGCACAGGAACAATAGACAGCTTGGCCAGGATGATGGCCCCTCGGATAGCAGTGGCTACCTCCTTGGAGCACTTTACTCCGAGTCCAACATGACCATTATAGTCCCCGATAGCTACAAATGCCTTGAACCTGGTCCCCTGGCCAGCACAAGTCTGCTTCTGTACAAGCATGATCTTCAAAACCTCATCCTTGAGTGACGCCCCCAGGAAAAAGTCAATGATCCCAGACTCCTTGATGGGCAAAGAAAAGAGATAGATCTCTTCCAAGGACTTGATCTTCATGTCCTTGACCAGGCGGCCCAGCGTGCGTGACCGGGATCCACTCCTTGTCTTCCGCCTTGCCTCCGCGAGCACCGCGGCCGGCCCGGGCTCAGCCCCAACCACAGCCTAGGCTGCGGCCTCGAGACCAGAGACCGCTGCTGAAGCCTCCCCGGAAGCCGCCACGGCCACCCATTCCGGGGCCCCAGGTCCTCAGGGCCCTCCCTCTGCACCGGCGTCATCTGCCATTTGGTGAGAGAAGAAGCTGTAAGCAAATTTTTATTGGGAAGGGAAGGTGTCAACTTAAACAGCAACAAATGATGAGTGAATAAAGAAACTCCCTGTTATCACAGATAGACGTGACCTCCACAACATGTGATATACAGGAAGCATTTCAATTTGTGATCTCCAGCCAGGAAATGTCAAGTGCCTTCCCGTTCAATCTAATACTTCTGGATTCCTTCTAAAATGAAATACACTAGGAGTATGGAAAGGTTGCTTACTGAAAGGAAACCCTTGCAGAAGAATAAGGAGGGGAAAGTAGAAATTAAGAGATTATGGAGAACACTCTTTAAATTGCAATTAAGTACATTTTCTTAATTTCACAGTAATACAAAACAATCACTTGTAGAAATGGTTCAGATTACTTAAATACCGGATACATCTTTAGTCCTCTACTAAGAGTTTGGAAGTTACTTATGTTTATATGAAATTATATGAAATTAAGCTATTAATACTTTTCTACAGCAGTAACTACATACCAGGACGTCCAAGATAAACACAAATCAAGGAATGGAGTTTTCCCAGAGCTACAGCATGAAAAGAGTATGAACAGTTGATTCCACACACATGAATTAGTTTCTTTTTTTTTTTTTTTTTTTTTTTCAGTTCTGGGGATTGAACCTGTGATTGGGTTTCTTTGCTATAGAAAATTCAAATGAAATAAGGAGTGGAGATGTGGAAAAAGGTTTCTTGAGGGAAGAAGGATGACATCCTATTTGCATATAGTTTTCAGCCCCTTCTGCATCACATTCTTCTCCTGCACTGTCTGATGTCCATGATGTCAAGTTGTCTCTAAGCAACTGCATGATGAGGGTGCTCTCCTTTTATGAGTCTTCATTCAGTGTATCAAGTTCTGCAATGGCCTCATCAAAAGCTATTTCAGCCAGTATGCTGACAAGCTCTGATTTATTAAGGATCTCATGGTAAGATACAGAAATGTTAAGGGCCATCCTCAGGCCGATTGGATATGTGGGTTGCATCTCTTGCTTGCTTATATCAAATGCCTCTTGGTAAGCTCCTTGGTAATTATCTATCATTTGTTTCTGATCATCATCACATAGAATTTCATCAAGGTACCATAAGTAATATCCCTTCATTTTCAGATAGAAGACCTTACTCTCTGGATTAGTTGTATTGGCTATTAAATACTTAACCAACAATTCCACAACCATGGTGCAGATGGACCTCAGCTCCAACTCCACTTTCTCCTGATAGTACTTAAGCAGCTGCAACTTCTTGTGGGAGGTGTTGGTCTTCTGCTCCATGCTTGAGATGACCATTCAGGCAGACCTGTGGCCCCCAACCATGTTCTTGTACACCACTGAGAGCAGTTTGTGCTCCTCATTGGACAGCTCAATGCTCTGCTTGGACACAGCATTCACACAGGTGGCCATGTCATCATAGCGCTTGACCTGCTTGGCCTGTTTGGCCTCCTGGATCATTTTATCTTCTTGTTGGTTTGTACCCTTTAACAGTAGTCTTCCTTGTCTTTTCTGATTAATTTTTGCTTGAAATCTCCTTTGTCAAATAGAAGAATAGCTGCTTCTGCTTGTTTTCAGACTCCATTTGCATGGAAGATGTTTTTCCAGGCTTTTACTTTCATCCTATTGATAATCATTATATATAAGATGAATTTGTTGCAAGCAGCATATAATTGGGTCTTGTTTTTTATTCCATTCCTACCAATATGTGTCATTTAATTGGAAAGTTGAGGTTCAAGTTATTATTGAATATTAATATGAATTGAATATTATTATTTCTAATCATTTTGGTATGTTTCATAGATTTAACTTTTAACGTGTTCTTAACTTTCATTTGCTTAGTTGCTCTTCCAGAATGCTTCAACCATTTGAGAACTGTGACGTTTGAGTTCTTTCTGTTATATTTCTTGAAGTATTTTCTGTAGTCATGAATTGTCTTATCTTCATCATGGAAAGTTCTTTTTTTTTTTTTTTTTTTTTTTTTGTGGTGCTGGGAATTGAACCCAGGGCCTTGTGCATGCAAAGCAAGCACTCTACCAACTGAGCTATATCCCCAACCCCATAAGTTCTTATTTCTTATGCAATTGTGATTGATAACTTTGCTGAGTGTAGCAACCTTGGTTGGCAATTGTTTTCTTTCAGAGATTGTAGTATCTCATTACAGGCCCTCTGGCTTTTAGGTCTGAGTTGAGGTATCTAAAGTGAGTCACATTGATCCTAAATGTAATCCGATTTTTCTCTCTTGTGGCCTTTGATATTCTATCATCCTCTGTGTTAGGCATTTTGATTATGATGTGTCTAGAAGACATTCTTTTTTGATCTTGTCTTTTTGGGGTTCTATATGCATCCTCTATGTGGATGACCCTCTCATTTCTAAGATGTGAAATATTTTGACATTATCTCACTGAAAAGTTTCTTAATGCCCATAGTCTTTATTTCTATGCCCTTTCCTATCCTGATGACTCTTAAGTTTGGTCTCTTAATCTTGTCCAGAGTTCTTGTATGTTCTGAGAATGGTATTTATTTTTCTTTACTAACTACTGAGTGTTCTAGCTCAAATACCCTATCTTCAAGGCCTGAGGTTCTGCTTTCTATGTAATCTAATCTGTTGGTGATGCTATCAAGTGAATTTTTAATTTGATTTATTGTATCTTTCCAGTTATGAGTGGTTCCTTTTCAGAATTTGTTTCTTTGTTGAAATGGTCTTTTACTTCCTGTAATTACTCTCTTAGTTCCTTCCTTAATTAATTTCTGAGATCTTCTTTTAACTCATTAATCCTTTTAATAAGCAATTTTTCAAAATCTTTCTCTGGATTTTGTCACCTTCTGTGTGTTATCCTTTGTTGGTGGATTATATCTTTGGGGACGAGACTTGTTTGCCTGTTTCCTCGTGTTTCAGAGGTCTCGACTTGCCCATCTGTTTGGATGGATTTCCTTTCCTGCTTTTTGAGGACGTCCTTTGGCATGTGGTTGTCTCTTTTGTATATAGGTCCCATGTTGGTTTCTCTTAGCTTCATCACATAAGTCCAATTTATTTTAAGTGCTGATTTTCACCACCAATGCCTATTGGTTTGCTGCTGAACTGCTGAATTAATTAACTTATCAAACTGCTGTAATGCTGTGGGTTTTCAAACCTCCATTTTGGAATTTTTTTTTCTCTGATTTTGCTGTAGGAATAAATGTCCAAGAGTGGGACCTGATGTTCCCCTCTAGTCATTTTTACTTTGGATCTAGTCTTTGGTTTGGGGTTTTTATCTCCCCTATTCTGTGTGTTAGAAGTACTGGAGCTTGAGTGGAGTTGGTTTGTGTGTGGAGGAAGGTGCATTCTTACTTTGCTGAGTTGTGGGTTCTGCTACAGAGTCTTTACCCTATGAACTTGTAGTGGACCTGTTGCTTCCTAGCCCCTCTCAGAGAAAGGGGAAACAAGCACCAGTAGCAACAATAACGATCAATACACCATGTTAGAATAAATGTCTAGTGTGTGCATACACCATTAATTACCACAAAAAGGAATGGTGGGGTTGCAGTTTAACAACAGCAGCAGCAATAAACAGCTGTCAATTAGATCTAAGATTAAAATAAGCAGTGGGTGTCAACTATGACCTCCTCAGTACTAATAACTGCAATAACATGAATGTTCTTAAAGATAGTAAAATTAAAGTTTATTAAGAGAAAAGAAAATAGGATAGTAAGGTAAAAGAAAGTTTAAAATATTCCAAAGGCAAACACCTGTCCATCAGGAGAAAGGCAGTGATTGCTATAGAGAACGAGTAATAAGAAAAAATAATTAAAAGAAATTAAATAGAGAGAAAGGGGAGGAAACAAACAAGGGAATTTGGCTGTTAAAGTGGGGAGAGGAGAGAAGTAGTAAAAAGAGAAACAAAAACAAGTGCCAAAACAAAAAATCAAACCAAACCTTCATACAAAAAAATCTTCACCTCTTTAAACTCAAAACAAGGCAAAGTGACAAGTTTTTGAGGAAAGGAAAAAATATTGAAAGGAAGAAGAAAGAAGAGTGGTAAAAATGAACACATATATCCACAAGCTAATTAAACACAGCTAGAACCCACCCACCAACACATGTGTTCACATTCAAAATCATGGAAAAATGAGAAAAGGAAAAAAATAAACAAAATCTTAATGAAAAATGAAGGCATTATTTCTGCTCAAGTAGTCAAAGCTGTTGGAAGAATGATTATTCACTCCCTATGCCACACTGTCCCTTCTGTTTCTTCTTGTGCACCCCTTAAAGAGAGCAAGGGCTGGGGGTTGTCAAACCCATTGTCTTTGAGTTCCTCATTAAGCTATCAGCTGGAGCAACCTGGATCTGAAGCTCAGAGTATTGGCTCTCAAATTCCCTCCTCCCAGTTAGGTCAGATTGGGAAGTGGTGACAGTTATTTTGTCCATTCAAACTAGGTAGATGCCTCTCAAGGTGGGGTTGATGCAAAGGTTTTGTTTGCTTGTTTGTTATGTCTTTTATGACAACATATTGTCCAACATCCAGTAAATGGTAGAGCCTGAGTTTTTCCATGTTTGAGCATTTCCTGGCCATCATGGCTCCTGATCTTCTCCCTACAGATCTTCTAGTACCTGCACGACCAAACAACCTGGGCCCCTTGAGCATAGGAAAGGGAACATGGGATGGATCCGGAGTCTTTCTTGCAGACTGCAGAAAGCTGATGTCTATTATCTCTAGAGCTATTGCTTCATTGTCTGCTAGTTTTTCAGGCAGTTGAGTATATTCTTTCCTTGTTATTTCTGGGAAGATGGAAGTTTTCATGCCTGCACAATATATTTTTTGCTTGTTTTTGTGTTACTGGGGATTGATCTCGGGGCCTCACAGAACCTAGACAAATGCTCTACCACCGAGCTGTTCTCCCAGCCCTGCATAATATATTTTTGTACAAAAATAAAAGATAGACATTTTCAAATTTACAAGGATCCAGAGAATAATTCACTTTTGAAAATATTATGAAAGACATCCTCCAGTTATTTGAACCATGAAGCAAAATTAACTTGAAAATGAAGAATGTTAGAGTAGATTGGAATGAGCCTGAATATATGTGTCTATCTTACCAACTATAAGAGTAAAGCAAAAACTCCAGAAGGATTAAAGGTATCTTACAGTACTAGGAGAACTGACAGAGATAAAGTTAATAAGGAAAAAAGTGTTATTAGTAGATGACAGAAAGCCTATGGAACTGAATTGAAACAGTGAATAAACCTATCACCAGAGTGTATGTAGGAGAACACTAACCAGAAGGTAGGAACAGTGGTAGAAGGTCCATAAAGTCAGAGCGAGGTGAATGACGGATAGAGGCAGTAGGCACTTACCAGGCTAATTGGAGATGAACAGTCACAACCATCAGGCCAATCAGGCCCCTTCCCTTATCTATGTTGCTCTGCTCTATTATTCAGGAACTTCACTGTAAAGAGGGTGAACTAACTATCTGAGGTGATTTCTAATGTGGAAGACAGCCTAGGAAAGGAGTACTGGGAAGTCTGAGGAAAACAGAATACAATTGGATAGACAGTTAAATAAACAGGCATATACAAATGCAGCAGAAGTCCAAGCCAGCTGTCTACAATAATCTACCTGACCTTGCACTCATAAAATAGAAAACTGAAGACACTAGACACTTGGGGAAGCCTAACAGCAAGAAGGAGAAAGACCAAGGTAAAAAATAAAATGGTTCTATATAGAAGAAACACAGTTGACAGGAAATGCTGTGAGTTGAATTGTGGCCCTGATTTTTAAAAAAAGAGATAGATACTAGTACCTCAGAATGTGAGCTCATTTGACAATTATGTTGTTCCATATGTAATTTGTTAAAATGAGGTCATACTTGAGTGGGGTGGATCCCTAATCCAAAATGACTGGTATCCTTTTAAAATAGTTGATCAGGTGAAGAACCAGATGTACAGGGAAATGCAATATGATAATGAAGGCAGAGATTGGAATTACGTAGTTTCCCACTGAGAAGTACCAAATGTTGCCAGTAAATCACTAGATACTACAAAGAAGCAAAGGAGGATTCCCTTATGAGCTTCAGAAGGAGCTTGATTTTGGACTTCTAGCTCATTTCTGTTATTTATGCCACCCAGTTTGTGGTTACTTGTTATGTCAGCCCTAGGAAACTAATATAGGGAGTAAAAAAAAAAGTTAATCATTATCATTGGAAAAAAAGAACAAATAAGTAACCTACAGGAAGGTGAAGATGTATGTATATATCTGGGTGGGGAGGGAGGAGAAAATGAGAAGAATGAAACTCACAAAACTTGCCCACAAAAAGTGACAGAGCTAAAAAAATAAGGAGACAAATCAGCAGTGATTGTTGGAGAGTTCAGATCCCACTATTGACAGTGGATAGAGGAACTAGACCTAGAATTATCAAAAATATAGAAAAATTGAATAATACAACCAACCAATGGGATATAAATGATGTATATAGAACATTCCACCCAACAACAGAAGAATCCATTTTTTTCCCAGTACCCAGTGAACACTCACCAATCTAGACTGCATCCTAGATCATAAGAGAAAAATCAACAAATGTAAAAAAATATTGAAATAATAGTGTTCCCTGACCTAATTTAGAATCAAATTAGAAATCAATAATAGAAGAACAATGGGCAAATTTCCAACACCTAAAAAATAAACACACTTCTAAATAGTTGATGGGTGAAAGATGAAGTCTCAAAGGAAAATTTTTAAATGCATAGAATTGAATGAATATAAAAATATGGTCTTTTTCAATTTCTTTCTTTAGTGCTCTGTAGTTTTCATTGTAGAATTACTTTATCTCTTTTGTTAAATTGATTCCCAAGTATGTTTTTTTGAGGCTATTGTGAATTGGATAGTTTTCCTAATGTATCATTGAAGTATAGGAACACAATTGATTTATAAGTGCTAATTTTGTCTTCTACTGCTTTACTGAATTCATTTATGAGTTCTAGAAGTTTTTTAGTGGAGGTTTTTGGGTCGTCTAGATATGGGATCATGTCATGGAAGGACCTCAATGTTTTTGGATAGGCAGAATTAATATTGTCAATAGGGTCATACTACCAAAAATGCTATACAGATTTCATGCATTTCCCACTAAAATTCCAATGACATTCTTCATAGAAATTTAAAAAAAGCAGTCATGAAATTCACTTGGCAAAATAAGAGGCCCAGGATAGCCAAAGCAATCTGTTTTAGTCAGCTATTTCACTGCTGTGACTAAATGATCTGACCAGCACAATTATAGAGGAGGAAAGGTTTATTTGAGGGCTCATGGTTTCAGAGGTCTTAGTCCATAGAAGGCTGGCTCCATTCCTCAGAATTTGAGGTGAGGCTGAATATCATGGTGGAAGAGCATGGCAGAGGGAAGCGGTTGGCATCATCAGGAAGCAGAGAGAGAGAGTCTCCACTCTCCAGATACAAAATATATACTGCAAAGCCACGTCCAATTCCCATCTCCTCCAGCCACACCCTCCAGTTCAGTTCCCACTCAGTTAATCCTTATCAGGGTATTAAATCACTGATTGGGTTAAGACTCTTACAACCCAATCATTTCTCCTCTGTACCTCCTTGCATTGTCTCACACCTGAGCTTTTGAGGGATGCCTCATATTCAAACCATAACACAATCCTTAGCAGGAAAAGCATAAGTCCTCATGATCTTGGCTGTGACTTCTTAGATCTGTTGTAAAAATCATATATGTAAACCCCCAAATTAAAAAGATAAATTAGACTTTATCAAATTTAAAATATTTTGTGCCTCAAAGAACGCTATGAAGACAGTAAAAGAGAATCTGCACAATGGAAAATTGTTTTTTGAAAATAATATTTAAAACATATAAAGAACCATCAGAACTCAATCATAAAAAGGCAAATGCATTATTGATTTTTTGCACATGATTTATTTTAAAAATGGGCAAAGTATCTGCCCAGACATTTCTCCAAAAAAGATATACAAAAAACCAATAAGCACATCAAAAGATTCAGCATCATTAGGCACCAGGGAAGTACAAATGGAAACCACACTCTGTAGCTACTAGGATGACTGTAATTCAGAAGTCAGATAATAACAAGCATTGGTGAGGAGCTGAGAAAACTGGAACTCTCATACATTGCTGTTGCAAATGGCAACTTCGGGAAACAGCCTGGCAGTTCTTCTAAAGGTTAAACACAGAATGACCACATGACCCAGCAATCCCACTCCTGGGTATATATCCCAAAGAACAAAGACATGTTTGCACAAAAATGGGTACACAAATGTTCACAGCTGCATTATTTGTACTAGTCCAAAATTGAAAACTCTCAATGTCCACCAGCTAATGAATAGATGAACAGAATGTGTTACTTCCATTTTATGGATATGTGCTCCAACATGGATGAACCTTGAACACGTAATTGTAAGTGAAAGAAGCCAGTCACAGAGGATCACGTTTTATATGATTTTATATATCTGTGATGTCTAAAATAGGTAGATATATAGAAACAAAAAGATTAGCACAGGAAAGGGGGATAGCAGAGTGACTACTGAAGTGTATAAGGTTTCTTTTGGGGATGATGAAATATTCTAAAATTGAATGCAGGGACTGGGCATATAGTTCAGTGGTAGAGTGTATGTTTAGCATGGCATAGCCCTGGGTTCAATCCCTAGCATCAAAAAAATGTTTAAGAAGTTTAATTATAGTAATGGTTGATTGACTGTGAGTGTACTAGAAACTGTTGAATTATACACTTTGGGTGAATAATGTGGAATAGATATTACATCTCAGTGAAGTTATTGCAAATAAAACCAAACCTAAAAAATGTATTAAAATACATTTATAATGATTATTATTTCATGGTGTATCTTTTAGTATATACAGAAACAATGCTGTATCTCCCCTTGATTGAATCAATTATGATTTGGAAACAGGAAAGACCAAAATATTCCTTATTATTCTCTAGAAAGTGAATTTTCCCTAAGCAAGTTATAGGTGAATTTTCTGAAAATTCCATCAACACCCCCCTTATATAGGTGAACACATGTATATACCAGATGTGCATGTATATCTCCATAATCTACTAGTTCTGCCCATTTTTTTCTATGGGTGGAAAAAAAAAGGACTAGGGGATCTTCTGATTTTATGCTGTTAACCTTGTTTGAGCTACCATATAACTTTAAAATAGATTCATTCAAAAAATATTCAGGTAGTCAAACTTTTCTACTCAGACAATGTTCTCATTACTAAACCAAATTTTACTGTATTTTTAAAGGAATACTGACATTATCTTCATTGGAATTTAAATTATCTTCTTTGTTAATTTTCAGCTTCCTAGTGAGGATCCTGAAATTTTTGACGTTTCATCTAAGTGTCTGTCTATACTTGTTCAGCTGTATGGAGGGGAAAACCCAGACAGCCTGTCCCCTGAAAATGTGGAAAGTTTTGCTGATTTGTTGGCATCCAAGGAAGATCCAAAGGAGCAGAAGCTTCTGCTGAGGATTCTCAGAAGGATGGTGAGTCCATATGGAAACCTGGAGTGTGGTGGTGGTTTCCATGTCAGCAATGTGAACAAGGAGTAGGTTCGTAGACCTCATTTCAAATTTCCAGAAAAGTTGGAAGAGTAGTAAAACAGCTTCCACTCATCTTTCCCCATAGTCATCCATTTTTAATATTGATCATGTTCTATTTGCATATATGAACATTTTTTCATAAACTGCTTGAGAGTAAGTTAGAGGTTGTCTTCCTTCCCATTAATATATAGCATATATTTCTTTTTTAAAAAAATATATTCTTTTAACCATAGTAGTAGTTATAAAATCAGGAATTAACATTGATGCAGTTCTTTTACCCCTCTGATATCCATATGACTAATCTGAAATCCAATTCTGTCAACTGTCCTAATAATTTATATACATTTTCTAATATTAAATATAGTCCAGGATTGTGTGTTTTGTTTTTATTTTTGTTGTGGTACTGGGGATTGAACCCAGGGACACTTTACCAGTGAATTAGTTATTTTTTATTTTGAGCCAGGGTCTTGCTTAGTTGCTGAGAACTTTGCTAAGTTGCTGAGCTGGTCTCAAAATTTCTATCCTCCTGCCTCAGCCTCTGCAGTTGTTGGGATTGCAGGCAAGTAACCATCACATCTGACCAGGATTGTGTATTTTAATCTGGAATATTCTAATAGCCTTTGTCTTTCATGACATTTTTGAAGAAGATGAGCTGATATTATACATTATCTCCTTCAGTTTGGGTCTGTCTAATGTTTCCTCATGATTAGATTCATGAATACTTAGTAGTGATATTGGTCCTTTTTAGTCCAGCACATCCAGAGGCTCAGGATATTTTCCCCTTACTGGTGATGTTAATTTTGATCCCTTAATTTAATCAGTGTGCAAGTTGTATTTTAATTTTGTAATGGTTACAAAGTAGAGATTTCTAACTCCCAACATCTCCAACTCCCAGTGTGCGACTCTAAGGAAGAACCCTCCCTTCTGTCCAGTTTATTTTATTTTTTAAAAATATGTATAGATATTTGAAGTATTTTTGAATACTGACTTTCTTTCTATAATAAATCTTACTCTACCAATTTCTTTTTTTTGTTGGTTCTTTTTAATTATACATGACAGTAGACCCCATTTTGATATAATTATACAGCAGGGAATTTATCTTTTTTTTTCACAGTGTAGATTCACACGATTCATATAATCTTACATATACCTAGGGTAATACTGTTTGTGTCAGTCTATCTTTCCTTCCCCACCCCCTCCCATCCCATTTTCCTTTACACCTTCCATACTTCCTCCATTCTTTTCTTATCCTCCCATAACCCTCCCCCCATTATGTATCAGTATCCACAGATCAGAGAAAACATTCAGCCTTTGGTTTTTGGGGCTTGGCTTATTTCACTTAGCACGATGTTCTCCATCGCCACCCATTTACCAGCAAATGCCATAATTTTATTCTTCTTTATGGCTGACTTACTCTACCAATTTCTGAGGCCATTTCTTAGTGGCTAGTGTAGTTAATAAAGGATGGAGGTCCTGTTTGTCATCTCATTGATCAATCTGATCATATCTAGGTCCTATTGTTCTGAGGTGTCCCTTGCTAAGTAGAGGCTGTGGATGCTCCAGAGAGTTACACTCAAAATTACTTTTGTGCCAATTTGATAAGTAGACAGTTTCGGCAAGTGACCACTGAATCCAGCTGACGGGTTTGGGGTGACAGAACTAGAAGAGAGAGAAAGCAATGAACCCTCTTCACTGCGATGTTATGCTTTTGTATGTCCCTCTCCCCAAACAGACTAACTGTCTCAGTAGAGTTGTTACCTGAGTGTCAGGACGATGACAGTCTAGGCCAGTTTCCCAAAGCATAAGATCTTGGAGATGGCACAGATGACACTGAATCATACAGTAAGATAGTTATTTCTTTTTCATCTGACAATTTGAGGCAAAAGTCTCAGTTTTATTCTAATGTTTTTTTAATTTAAATTTTTTTTTGTTCTAGTTAGTCTATTCTGCCTTTAACACCTCTCTATTCCATCAGAAGCTCACTGTTTAACAGAGTAACCTCTCAAACTTTCAACTTTTGCAGTGGAGATAAGGCATTTCTTTTAAAAATTTGTTATTTAAGGAAAAAGGATCTGAAGACCATGTGGTAGCCCCTCCTTATCCAGTACCCCCAGTGGATGCCAACAGCCATGGGTAGTACTGAACCCTGTAAATGTGTGTCTGTATTTCTTATACATACTTGCCTGTGATAAAATTTAATTTATAAATTACGTACAGTAAAATAGTAACTTAATTTGATAAATTAACATTTAAATTTAATAGTTTAAATATTATTAAAATGCTAAAATAGAACAATTATAACAATATACTGTGATAAAACTTATGTGAATATGTTCTCTCAAAATATCTTATTATACTATATTCACCTCTCCTCTTAGGATGATGTGAAAGGAAGCACTTTGTGGCTTCTATTTGGCATAACTGAATTGCATCACTGTTCTTTCACTGTGGGGCTTTGATTCAGCGAAATAATGGCTACCTGATCACAAGCACTGCAGTATTGCAACAGTAGGTCTAATATTCTAGACCGCTATCAAGTAGCTAACAGGTCACATAGACTACATGGACATGCTAGACGGGGGTAGTTCACATCCCAAGCATGATAGCACAAGATTTCATCATGCTACTCAGCATAGTATACAATTTAAAACTTGTGAAGTGCTTATTTCTGAAATTTCCCCTTTAATGTATTTGGACCATAGTTGACATGGATGAGGGGAACCTACTGTGCTAGGAAGCATGATAATACAGGTGATATGTATATAAAGCAAAAATGTCAATTTGATAGAGAATGACAAAAGTTTGGAAAATATGGTCTAAAGTCTGATATGATCAAGTTTGTAAAGATTCACAATTCCTCCTTTCAAACTCTTGGCACTAGATTTATTTTTGGAATTCAGAAGTTTCAAATCTTATTTGGCATAATTCTTACACAGTATGTGATACCCACAGGCATATTCTGCAGCAAAACGTATGAATGTTCACACCACGTGTTAAAGTCGGCACCACACATAGGCCCATGTGAGTTCAGGTCAGATTTGCTACCAAATATGTTTTTGAACCAGATGTTTATCTTTTTGTTTATTTCCTGTGTAATTTCTAGAAAGCAAGGTGTAAAAATGTTCTGGTTTGAAATTATCACGATAGTTTATTTACTTAACAAGAAAAACAGACTGACTATTTCCAAATGTCAAAATATACTTTTCCTACTGTCTCCTGGAGTATGCCCCTATAAGTCACTCTGATCCCTTAATGTTTCTAATTCAGCTGTTCAAGAATACCCATAATGTGTGCAGACCAGCCCTCTGTGATAAGTGCTTTGAATCTTCTGAGAGCTCTCTAAATTACTAGGTCAGTCAATGTTGGGTTCGAGTCATATAAAACATACAATGAGAGATTCTTATGATTCAATTGTGAACTTATGATTCAATTGTGAACTTGAACTTGCCCATTCTGAAGCCCAGTTCTATTTCAACTGAGTACAGAACTGAGTACTTCTAGAGAGAAATAGCAGCAGGTTACCCAAAGAGTAGTGTGACAACCTAACACACTTTTCGACTCATTTCATCCCTCTTCCTCTTCATCCTGCTACTCCCTTTCTTTCCTTCTTTGGCAGCCATTATTCAGTAACTGTTGGCTTACTCTCTGTTCTCACCTTTACATTCCCCATGTTTCAGGGTAATGATGTAATATTATTGTAGCTTGAGCATGTTGCTTTAAGAACTTGTCATCAGACATTGGTTTCCACTGAGTGCTAGTTCCTCTATAAGGACTTTTGATACATAGTATTATTTTTTATCTTCCCAGCAATCCAAGAGATCACCCCAGTGACTATACCATTTTATAGATTAAAAATTAAGGCTCAGGGACTAGGGTTGTAGCTCGGTGGTAGAGTGCTTGGCTAACACATGTGAGGCACTGGGATCGATCCTTAGCACCACATAAAAATTAACAAATAAAATAAAGGCATGCTGTCCATCTATAACTACAAAAAGTTAAAAAAAAAACACTAAAGCTTACTGAACTGAAGCAATGTTCCCAAAGCCAGCGGCTAGGAAATGGCATAGCTGGTATCAAGCCCAAGTTGGACTGCCCATAGTCCATCCTCTTTCCAAGTACCCAGGCTCTGTACAACTGCTCGTGGTACTGATTTGGATTCTGCAGGTATTCATCAAGCCAAATTCAACTGAACTTTGATCTAGAGGCCACCTGAGAGATTCATTTTCTTCATGAGAAAATAATAGCTAAAGTTATTACTGTGTGCAGAGCATTGCACTAGAGATGCTAGAAGAGTAAGGTATGCTCTTCCTGCTCCCTGCCCTCACGGATCTCTGCCAGGACAGATTCAGAAGCAGTCAACTGAATTACAGAGTAGAATGCAATCAGAGTTGCAGTGCAAGTGCCAGCAAAGTTTCACAAGAACAGTCCCTTTGGGGAGGAAGTTGGCAAGGATGTGATGTTTTAAACTGAGCTTAGAGGGATGTGGAGAAGGAAGAAGCACTTCCTGAACAAAGGCCCAGAAATCCATGGAACCAGATTGGGGAGACATAAGAAACAGGCCAGGAAAGGCCAGGGGCTATCAAATATGAGCCATAATAGCATTTGGAGTTTGAACATTGTGACTAGAATTAGGAAAGTCTGATCTCTGGAACATAATGTTAGTGGCATCATTTCAATTGAACTCCAGTTATCTTCGCTATGAAATAAAGGTTTACCATAATACCTGGCATGTAATGGGTATTTAGTAAGTATCTACTGAGCTGAATAAGAAACATCCATGAAATATAATTTTGTTTTAGGTCATTATTCATATTTGCTCTACAGTCTATATTGTGAGCTCCTTTTAGTGCTTCCCAGTCACACAGGTCAGACTGAGAAGGACCTTAAAAGGCATTTAGTTAGTCCACAGACTGGTGGTTCTGTCTTCACAATGTCCCTGCCAAGTTTTTGAGGAATGGATAAGATTGAATGTGCAGATGATAGAGGACAGGAACTTGAGTGACATAAGGAAAGCTAGTGAAGATTTCCTGTGACTTTGAGGAGACCCACCTCTCACTCTCAGCTCACTGAACCAGAGGAACCAGATTCCACAGAGACAGGGGCCTGTCTAGATTTATTACCTGGTGTCAGTAATTGCATTAAAGGGGCCTGATAAATGCATTCTCTTAGTCGCAAGAAGTTAAGGAGGGAAAGACAAGCTACTTAAGGACCACCTCAAAGCTGTCATTAAGTGTACACTTCTGCCAGGAGCACATCTAAAGAGAAGAATGTTCTCAACTGGTGAAGCCATCTCTTTTAAATCCCTGGTGGAGGAGTGTCCTGTTCCCAAAGCTGAGTGAACTTGGATGGATTCAGAGATGTGTGGCTCCATAATTTACAAGGCCAGGTAATGAACATATCAGTGGTAAGCCCTGACTATTAGTGAGGCATTGTGGGAAATAAGGTGCCAGATTCCTCCCTATGATTAGGAAGAGCCCTGTGTTCTTGACATTTCTGTTTATAGTCTCAGTCTTGTGACAATAACTTCCTCAAACCATGGTTTTCACTAAGGATGAGCATGTTTAATTTCTGCTAATGAAGTTGGGATGTGTTTTGCCCCTAGGGTGCTCTTCTTAGTCTGTATTTAGGACATTCAGAGAATGTTGGGGAAAACCTAACAATTTAATTATCTGTTGTAATTTATAGGAAGTTGGGAGGTATTATAATTATGCTTGTGCATTAGCATTAAAATGTGATGGGAATCCTTCAAGTATCTCAAATTTATTCCTTAAACTTGATATCAGTGGGAATTTTTTCAGGGCAATAATTGTAGATTAGCTAATTGTCTCTTAATTAAAGCTAGCTTACTCTGACACTCAAAATATTGACTGCACACGAACCATCTCAAACCTGTTTGTGCCTAGAATTGGCTTACATGTATACTACTCTGAAAGCAGAGGAGCCATCCATGGGAGGGTGACTGGGATAAGCTGTTGTTACTAACTCCCTGTCACTTTTGGCCCATCTACTGGTGCAGCAGAGGTGACAGGAGTGTGATATGGCATAATTCTGAAGATGATTACAATTAAAGATGTACTACAAATATACATTCCTTGGAGACTCTTTACTCCAAGGCCTTCAGAAAAGGCCCCATCATTTTCCGTCCAAATTCTCACATAGGTCACCTGGTCTTTGTCATTCAACAAGAGAACAGACATGTTCTATTGGTGAAAATGAGTGTAGCATAGCATTTCTTCATACATAAGAGTCTTTAAAACTTTAGAGAGACCAAATAAACCAGAAATTCTGCAGCTGCTCTTTTTCTATTTTAGGGCCAATTTGGGTTGTAAAATTTAGAATCCAAAGGGAACCTAACTTCTGCTAGAAAAGTAAGGAAATATTATTTGAGGTATGATAAATAGGCAAAATGATGTCTCTCTCACTCCTGTCTTAGTTTTCTCGTTTTGTTTTGGTGCTTAGTTTTGGTTTTCTTTTCTGTTTATTTTTTTAAAGGAAAAAGAATGGGAAATGGTGTGAATCTGGTGAAATTTTTAAGAGAAACATCATAGAACAAATTGGTAAAATGTAAATGTAATCAATTTTTATGAAATCTGATTTCATGAACAATTTTTCTAAAACTCTGAGAGGATGCTCTTAAGAGGTTCCCAGAGAGCTCTTGCTTTGAATCCATACATACCCATTTACAGTTTTACTCAGAAAGCATTCTCTGCCAGTGGTTGCCATAGAGTTTGCAAGTTAGCTGCAGAAATCTTTGAATGATTTTGGGGTTTCTTTCCAACAAAGAAAAGAAATACCTTGCTCAAATTTTTACTTCATTCTCAGAGGAGACATTCCCAAGATTTTGAGTAGGACAGGCAGAGAAGGCAGATGACTGTTGGAATGGAGTCATTTGTGGCCAGTTCCTCTCAGGGCTCAGTCTTCCATGTTGTTGTCAGTAAAATAAGAGTGCATCGACGAGCCATGAGGAACTATTTTGAGCTCTACCATAGGTATCCCGAGGACGTGCATGTGATAGAGAAAGCTTCCGGAAGGTCCACTCTGAAAATACCTCATTTCCCCTCACACATCAGCTCCTTCCTACTCCCTACCCCACGCCTGTACTGACAGGGCTGCTTGCCTTTCCTTTCTCTTCCTTAGTCTGATGCTTGTAGTACCTAGCAGAATAAATTTCCCTCTGGTTTTGACTTCTCTTCTCAAGAGAATCCGATCCCCTGCCCCTTCATGAAATTCTGGCAAATAAAATATATTCCTACCTTTTCAAAGGAACCTTTCTCTTCTTTCAGGTCCCATTGCCACTGACAACATATTTACCCTCCTTTTTATTATAAAAGTTTAAAAAACACAGAAAAGTTCAAAGACTAGTATGATGAATGAGTGCATAATCAAGAATTGTTATTTTAACATATTTCTGTGTGTGTTTTCTAAATCTTGTGAAAGTAAGGACATCATGACATGTCTCCCAACTAACCACAATACCATTATCACACCTAACAAAATGAACAGTTTCATAATATTGTTAATGTCTAGGTCACCCTTAGTTTTCAACAATTACTTTTACAACTTTTCAAAGCCATATCCCAACCATATCTCACATAATAAAATTATTCAATGTTTTCTTGGTTTCTTCATCTAGAATAGTCTTTGTACCTTTTTTCCTTGTGACACTGAATTTTTGAAAGCCTGATCGGTTGTCTTGTAAAATGGCTCACATTTTGAGAGAATCTGAATGTTTCCTCATCCTATTTTGGGTCAGACTGGCTCATCAGTAGTGTGCCTTTGTGTTGTATAACATTAGGAAGCATGTGAAGCCAGGCTGCCCCACTCAGGTGATGCTAAGTTGAGTTGCTTGGTAAAGAAGCCATCTACCACATCTCTCCATCATAGGGGCATATGGCCTTTGCAGTTACTAAGTAATCCTTGGAGACTTGCACTGACACCATATGAATATCCCTAGTCCCCACACTGATGACTTTTTTAAAAAAGGTAAAAACTATAAAAAATAGGGTAATGTTCATGAAGCAAAAGAAATAGTCCATTTTTAAGCCTGAGGGAGAGAACATTGAAAATGTGGGAAGGGCCAATCTACTATCCTTAGCAACAGATGTAACATTGCTCAAAAAGAGAAAGAAGAGCTGCCAGGAAGACTGCTTCCTCCCACGGCACTGATTCATTGAGACTCTACCCAGTATAAGTTGTAAGTAAAAAGTTAAGAGTTTCTGGTATTTATTTTATGTTCTGTTGCCTTCTAACAACTTAAAAAAAAAAA
>JAJEJO010049444.1:0-89239 GCA_020662805.1 Glaucomys volans
CTGGTCCATCGCTAGTGAGCTCATCGAAAAGAGGTGGACTAGGGGCCCAGTGGGGGGTGGGTGGGTGCATGAAGACTTGCTCAAGGGTCCAGATGCTGGACTTTTCCTGCCAGCTGGCCCTGTTTACCCTGGTCATGGTGGCCCTCCTCTGAGACTGTCCCCTGGGAATATGCTCAAGTAAGTTACCACGGTATATGCAGCCTGCCCATTCTCCCTTAGATGTCGCCGGATGGTGGTGGTTGTGTCAGATGATTACTTGCAGAGCAAGGAATGTGACTTCCAGACCAAGTTTGCACTCAGCCTTTCCCCAGGTAAGCTCTGTCCTGCCCTGGTCAGAGGGGAGTGAGTAGATAAGGCCTCCAGATGCACGTCTCTGCACACCTGAGCTTATGTACACCCATATGCTTCTGCATGAGTAAATAGATGTTATGGTACCTAACTGGAGGAGGTCTGATGTTATCCCCTGGCTGGGCCAAGGACCTGGTGAAAGTGTTGTAACACTTGCTTACAGGTGCCCATCAGAAGCGCTTGATTCCCATCAAGTACAAGGCGATGAAGAAGGAGTTCCCCAGCATCCTGCGGTTCATCACTGTCTGTGACTACACCAACCCCTGCACCCAGTCCTGGTTCTGGACCCGCCTCGCCAGGGCCTTGTCCCTGCCCTGAAAATGACTCTGGGATCCCTGAGGTGCCTCCCTCTGTCTCCCTGTCCATGTGCTTCTGCTGGTGCCTCCTCCTGGGATTGTGGGGGGAATCTATGCTCCACTCACCTCTCTGTTCCTAGAGGTGCCAACTCCACAGATACATCTGTATTAGTCAGACATCATGTGGACACCACCTCTTCTGCCCTGATGCATCCACCACTAAGAGTGGTACCTTCACTTGCTGGGTTATCAGCCAGGACAATAAAAACCAGGGTCAGCTCTAAGTAAGAAGAGGAGTTGCTGAGTCAGCTCTGAGCCATCCACACATCTTCCACCTTACTTTCTGTACCTGAGCAGTACGATGTGGAATTTGGGTGGTATCTGTGTTCAAATCACTGCAGGAAAAGGTCAAGTTTGCTCTGGCTCTCTTGGAGTAGATGATCTTGACTGAGAGAGTTAACTGCTGCTGGTCCACATGCTGGCCACCAGTGGGACCACGAGTCTGCTAGGGCAGCTGCTTCCCCAGTGGTGCCTATTCACCACCTCACAACCCCCTTCCACCTCTCTGTAGGGCAGTTGAGGAAGCTGGCTGATCCTTATAGCAGATCCTGCCTTGAGCCTTATCGTTAATGGTTTTCTCTCAGCTACACATTTGACTCCTCCCAGCCTCTGCCCCCAAAAGACCATCCTGAGTAGCTGGTGCTGCTTTTCACTTCTACTCATCCAGATGCCTGTCAGCTCTCCTTAGTTCTTCTTGGCCTGGGTTGGCATCCTGGCCTCTGACATATCATCAGATAGGGGCTCTGGGGTTGAGTCACCAGGGCCATGTCAACACAGAGACTTCCTCCCTGGGTCAACCACAGAGAGCTTTCCCACCGTCTTTCTATATTCCATTGCCTTGTTTACCGACAAACAGAAGCCACATAGGAGCATCCTTCCCCAAAGCTTATAGGCACACGGCCACCCATAATCTTCCCCACATGGGCACGTACAAGTTGACTCATGCACCCTCGTACTCAGAGATACCTGCAGGTACATGTTTCTCTGGTACATCTCCTAGGGACAACTGCATGGGAAAGTCCCATCATCAAGGGGGCCTGGCCATCTCCCTGGACAAGAATGGGTGCTCTAGATTCCTTTTCTCTCTTTTCCCTATTCATTAAAAACAAAAATTTGGAAAGGGCCCAAGGTGCCAGCATTTTCCTTCAATGAAGGGCAGACAGAGTAGGGAGAGCTCCTTAGACTCACACAGCAGGAATGGACATTTTATTCCTCCAAAGGGGGTTTGTACCTTCCCCTCAAGTTCTTTATGAGGGAGAAAATGTCATGGTCCCAGGTCTCTGTGCCCCAGGGCAGACCCCAAGGCCCTAAATCTTATAGAAAATCACTTCTCTGCTTGGCCAGCCTGGGGCAAGGTGCCTTCCCATGGGATTCCAAGAAGGAATAGAGACCAGTGACTTTGTGATCTCAGTGAAGCACTTAGATGCCTGCATCTGTCCCCCTTTGATATTTGGCTTTTTATAGCAATTTTAAGAAAGCACTGTCTACCCCTCTTTTATATGATTTGTGAGAATTTCAAAGAGATCTGAGAAATGCCTGTATTTGTCATTTATCTTTCTCTATTCTGGGTTTATAATAAAGAATATTCTATTTTGGGAAGGTGTGTGTGTGCGTGTGTGTGTGTATGCACACACATAGGAAAGGAGTTTGGAAGCAGTAAGCTGGGTAGCATTCTTACCGGTAAGAGAAGCTGGCTGTTTGAGTGTGTTCTGGAGGGCTTGGCAGGGCTTCCAGAGCCCTCCTTATCATGGGCTCAAATCTCAATAGGGCAGAATGCAGAACCAGGACCACCCAACCTGAATGAAAAGGCTGGAAAATAATTAACAGGGTCTCAGGACTTTGTGAGACTATGTATAAGGAAAGATCCAGTCTGCATGCTATTGAAGTCTGGAAAGGAGAGGAAAAGATATTGAAGCCAAAAAGTATTCAAAAGAAATAATGATTGAAACTACAAAAATGACAAAAGGCATAAATCAAGAAGTTGCACAAACCCCATCCATGATGAAGCCAAAGAAATCCACACCAAGACATATTGAAGTCCAGCTCTGAAAATCAAAGACAAAGAAAAAAAAAATCTTGGAAGTGATCAGGACAAATGGGGTCTTAGAAATACTTGAACAATCTCAGATTTCCATTCAGCAGCTGTGGGGGTGAGAAAGCCAGGGCTCAACCTCACTCAAGTGCTGGGAAGAAAGACCTGTCAACTCAAAATCCTTCACCACCCCCCAAAAAATCCTTCACCCAGTGAAAGGTCTTCAGAAATGAAGAGGAAATCAAGATGTTCTCAGATGGAAACCTGCAAGATTTGTCAACAGCAGACCTCTCCTAAAAGAAGGGCTATGCGAAGTTCTTTTTTAAAAAATACATATTTTTAGTTGTTAATGGACTATTTTATTGTTTTATTTAATTTATTTAATTAAATGTTTTATTTAATTTATTTACATGCAGTGCTGAGAATTGAACCCAGAACCTCACAAATGTGAGGCAAGCACTCTACCACTGATCCACAACTCCAGCCCCTACAGGAAGATCTTTAAACAGAAAGGAAAAGGTAATAGGAGAAATCTTAGAACATCAGGAAGGAAGAACTAAAGAAAGTGAAAATAGGGGCAAGTCCAAAGTCCTTTGCCTTCCTAGATGTTTTGGAAGTCCTACCTGTTAATTCTTCTTCAGTCTATTTTCTGTCTGCTGTTCAGATTGGGGGCTGTTTACTGTTCTATCCAAAAGAATAGTTAGCAGTTGTATGGAAGATAGATTAAGGAACAGGAGAAGTGCAGTGGCCATTTCTGCCTCAGACAACTTCACTAATGAAAACGAGAAAGGAAATGACTGATTGTGGAGTCCCTAGAACTTCCTCCTTCCTCAGAAGATCAAACTCCACCAGCTCCCCTGTCCTAAGCACCATGCATTGTGACGTGGCTTCAATTTCATGTAGAGGAAATATTTAAGATAGTTATGTGATAAACAGGGAGAGTCAAGTATCCCAAAGGGAGCACAGGCCTCCTTACCCCAGCACACTGGTACACTGTCAATGTAGGTAAAACTGTGACATATTAGCTACAGGGAACGTTCTATCCAGAGCTATGAAGTCCTACACACAGAGACACTCTCACAGCACCACAAATGAACCTAATGAAATTCTGCTCCACAAGACCCAAATTACATAGTTGGAGAAGTGATCAGAGGTGTCAGGGCCTAGGGCTGGTCAGGGAGGGGAGGGTGGACTGAATAGGTGGCTGGAGCAGAACCGCATGGTTGTGATTGTTAGGGAGTTTGATTGTGGTATGACAGAATCTACCCATGTGATAAGATGACTCAGATCAGCTACACATACATATTCTACCAATGTCACCTTGTTGGTCTTCATATTGTCCTATAGTTACATTCAGTCATTCACTGGGTAAGATTGTGAGAAGGATATAGGAACTTCTGGAATACCTTTGCAATTTCCTGCAAATCTACAATTACCTAAAAATGAAAAGTTTTTTAAAAAAATTGTTGATACAGTAAAAACCAAAACCACAGGGTCCCTAAGCAATGATAAAAGTTTAGTTTTCTATCATACTTTTTTTTAAAGAACACCTCATTATAAAAGTGATCGCCGGTAACACATATTTATGAATTTATAAAACTATTGTTTCCAAATACCATTTGATTTCATAAACTCATTTTTGGACGACCGGCTTATTTTATTGGTCTAAACCAAGGCAGATGATGAAGGAAAACCAAGCATTGCTTTGTCCTCAAGGAAATCAAGACCCGATGGGAGAATTGAGGCACAAAGAGGAACCTGAATGACTCAAGAAGTCAGACAGCAGAGGCCTAGGCAGCAGTTGTGCTGCTCCTGCTCCAGGTGGCAAGTCCTACAAGTCCTGAGGACAGGCCTCTGTGGGCCACATGCCTGGAAAGGGCCTCTGGAGGCAGATGGCCCTGAGGTGGACTCTGAAAGGTGGTGGAATGGGCAGGGTGGACTAAGAGGGGAGAAGGAGATTCAAGCAGAAAGGGAACAATTTAAGTGGATGGGAAAACAAGAGGCATATCTGGAGAGGAGAACAGACTGGTGGGACAAGACCCTTGGAGTTTGGCAGGGATGACCAGGGTCCCAGGAATTCAGGCTGCCACAGGGCCTTGGGACTGAGACTGGCAGTACAGGGTTGTTGAACCTCAGCAGAGAGGCTAGCTGGGTGGCTGCATGCAAGTGGATTAAGGAAGTGGAAAAGCATGGTGACTCTTTCTGCTTCAGAAGTTGCACAAACAAAAATGAGCAAGGAAGTAACACTGACTGGAAGGAGGGACTCTGTGGTCTCTGAATTTCCTCTTTCCCAACGCAAACCCCACTGGGTCCATCCAAGAGGCCCCTGACCCAAGGACACATGCATCAATTCCACTTGCCATGACCTGCCCCTGAGGTCCTGAGGGAGGGTGGAGTCCAAGGACCCATGAGGGAAGTCTCCTGTGCTCTCTGTGCAGTTAGGGTCCTCGAGTTCTAACCCTGAGTGGAAACGAATGTGTGCTCAGAGTGCCAGCCTGAACTTCAAGAATGACCTCTTTCTGGTGGAGCGCTAGTCAACGGACATGGCATCTGAGCCATATATGTGATTTTAAATTTCCTAGTAGGCACACTAAAAAGGTAAAAGGAAGCAGGTAAAATGAACTTAATTTATTTTGTTTAGTTCACTTTAGTAGCATCTCAACATGTAAAACATATGAAAACAACTGATGAGATTTTACATTTATTTTCCTTATTGAGTCTTAGGAATTTGGTATATATTTTATGTTTTCAGCACATTTCAATCTGGGGCAGCCATATTTTAAGGGTTCAATCCCTACTGTGGTTATTAGTTACACTAGGGACAGAATTGAGCTACTATGGAACCCTGCTGTTCAAAGTGTTGCTCTGGGCCAGTAGCACTGACATCCCCTATTAGAAATGAGGACCCTCAGCTGGGCATGGCAGCACATCCCTGTAATTCCAGTGGCTCAGGAGGCTGAATCAGGAGGATCACGAGTTCAAAATCAGCCTCAGCAACTTAGGGGGGCCCTAAGCGACTCAGGGAGACTCTGTCTCTAAGTAAGATATATATATACATATACATATATATATATATTACATGTTATATAATATATTTTATAATTTTTATATTTTACACACACACACACACACACACACACACACACACACACATATATATATATGGGCTGGGATGTGGCTCAGTGGTTAAGTGCCCTTGGGTTCAATCCCTGGTTCCAAAAAGAAAAGAAAAAAGAAAAAACAGAGGACTCTCAGGTTCCACTCCAGACCTAACTCATCAGATTCTGCACTTTAGTGATTCATAGGTGCAGAAAGGTTGAGAAGCTCCACCACATACATGCAGGGAGGAAGTTGTAGGGTGTTGGCATTTGGTACCAGGCATTAACATTTCTCCTTCTCCTTCAGGTTTCCTACAATAATCTTCCTCAGCCCCAGCTCCAGACATAGACCTACACCAAGCAGCACCTCTCCTTCTTCTGAACTCTCTGATGGATTCAAGCATGTCATGAAACCCAGTCAATAGGTCACACTTAACCTTGACAGATCCCAGTGTGTTTGAATGAAAAAGGTTGAGTTCTGGAGCCACTTTGGGACACACTGTGTAGGGAACCTGCAAAGAGAAGCAAACCAGATACTGATGATGGAGGAGGAAGGCCAAAGAGCAGATGTACTCCTGGGCCTTGGCTCATAACTGACAGCCATTTAAAAGGTCCCACTTTAACCTTCAGTTTGTCAGACAGGAAATATTCCTCATTTATCCACCCTCAAACAGTACCAGGTGCAGCATTAGAGCCAGGGTCCTTTCACTTCCCTCATCAGGGCAACAGTCCTGTACTCCCCTCGTTTGAGCAGCCAATACAATAACACTAGCTTCTTTTGTGGATACAGTGGACCAGGCAGACACCTTCTTGTTCCAGCTGTGTCTCCTCTCCTAAGAGGAGGTCTCAATAAAGTCTTTGCCTGTGTATTTGTATTTGTCTGACTTGATTTTATTTCTCTTCTCATTGAGTCAAAGTTCCCAGTGTTCCCAGTGCACCAACAACATTATGTGAACCCTTGCATCTAGCTTTACTGCTAGGATTTTCAGGTCTGTGAGATAGCAAATTCCCTGTTTAAATTAGATGGGCTCATGGGCTAATATTGTCTTTCTTCTCCTCCATATCTCCTCCCCTTGTTCTGCAGCAAGCTCTATGTGTCCCTTGCCCTCTGGTTTGCTATTGGGCTTGGGCCTTGGGAGGAACCAGCAGGAGATCAGGGAGCAGAAAGTGAATGAGGTCAGGGTATTTATCCTCTTGTGGGGTTGCTGACAGCCAACAAGTTCTCTCTACCAAAGGTGCAGTTGCTTTCAGGTAGCCTCTCTTTCCCTTTCCCCTACTGGCTCCTGTAGTCCTCTGTCCATTGCTCCTTCAGGGTTCTGTGTGGTCAAGGCTCTCTGAGGTCACTAGCCCTGGAGAATAGTACTCATCCTTTTGATATCCCTCTACCCTGCCCTTGACTTTTCAAACAGCTACTTTATGAAACTGTTCTCAGATTATCCATTTTGACTGCACCATTTATTTCCTGTTGGCCCCTGATTGGCGCAATGATTGATATGAGGAATGGCCTTAAAATAGGATTCTGGAATTGAGTTGCTCATGTGTTTTAGGAGGGCAGGGATAGCCTCCTTGCTGGCATCCTGGCAATCCATGGTGTACCATATCATTGCAAATAAGCCAATGATCACTGGTGGCATACAGGTGGAGGGCAAGCCTTGGGGATAGTTGGTCAATCCAAAGTATCCATCCTGACCTGGGTGTTACATGATGCACTGGTCCATCAGGTTGGACAGGCACCTCAACCTGCTCTTGTGCAATGGAGATGGTGTACATTGAGCAGGTGCAAAGGCCCAGTGACTTCTTGTCACATACGACCTCACTGCCTGCCAATGTCTCCTCCAGCATTCCACTGGTGCCCCAAAGGGAACAGAACTGATCACATAATGGAGGAAAAGCAAGCACAGGCCTCTTTCTGAAAGGAAACTGTGCAGTGTGCTGGAACCAGCCAGAAGAAATAGCTGTTGCACCCAGCCCACTCTGAAGTGGCTTCAAAAGGCCGTGCTGAAGGGAGGCTCCCAGTGGGCAGCTTTGCTGCACATCTAACAGAGGTCCAGATCTGACTTGACCTGAGGGCAGCAGCTGGTACGTGGACCAGCTGGTTAGGGATTTGCAAAGAACAGACTGGAAGGTTGGTGACAAGGAAGCCAAGGGGCAAGATATATTGATGGACTGCAGGGTGTGACCATAATCATGTCCTGAGTAAATGCTCATCCAAGGATATTTGTTATGAAGGAGACTTAATCATTAGGAAAACAAGATGGATAGCACACAAGGAGACATCAGTTGGCCTCGTCCTCAGGTGCTCTGGTGCCAGCTTCACAGGCCCATTTACAAAGCATGCACAGTGTACAGGTAAGAGCCTAGCATGACATCACAACATGGGTTTGTCCCCACCACCCTCATCTGGATACATTTTTGTGAGAGGAATTTTAACTACAAACCAAAATATTTCTTTTTCTTTTTTTGGGGGGGGAGGTGGGTACTGGGGATTGAATCCAGGTGTTCCATCACCAATGAGTTATATCCCCAGCCCTCTCTAAATTTTGAGACAGAGACAGATTATGATGGTTCATGTCTATAATCCTAGCTACTCAGGGGACTGAGGCAGGAGGTTCACAAACTGGAGGCCAGTTTGGGCAACTTAGCGAGACCCTCTCTCAAAATAAGAAATAAAAAGAAATGGGGAGGTAGCTCAGTGGTAAAAAGTACCCTGGATTTGATTCTCAGTACAGAAAAAAGAAAGAGCAGAAAAGAGAAAAACGAAGGAGGGTCTTGCTAAGTTTGCTTAGACTGGCCTCCAATTTCAGACTCTCCTATCTCAGCCTCCTGAATACCTGGGTTTACAGGTGTGTGCCAGCCTGCCTGGTTTATAAAACAAAATATTTGAATAAATATAGGTCTATAGGTTGTCTGTTTCTACTCAGGTAAACTTCAATAGTTTGTTTCCTGCAAGAATTTGTCCATTTCATCTCAGTTGTTAAATTTATTGGCATAAAGTTGTTTATGATATTCCAATTTACCATTTCAATATCTGTAAAACTTGAAATGATGTAACCTCTCTCATTTCTGATCCAGGTAATTGTGTCTTCTCTTCCTTCTTGATTACTCTGCATAGAGGTTCAACAATTTCAAAGATTTTATTTCTTGAAGAACCTAATTTTGGTTTAATTGGTTATGAAAAATTTCAATGATTTTCATTCTCATTATTTCTTTTGCTTATTTTGAATTCAATTCTCTGCAGTGCCTCCTGCCTCTCACCCTGTTTCTTAAGGTAGAAGCTGAGGTCATTTGGTTTATAGCTGTCCTTTTGGCTTCTTTACTTCCTAAAATCTTCCCTTTCCCATGAGCCCTTGTTTAGCTGGGTAGGAAGGGTAATCTTAAACTTACCTATTAGGCTATTGGGGGAGGTCAGAGCTTAGAGCTGTAAGAGTTGTGAGGTCCTGGGGGACTCTCCTCTGTTGTGGTCCATTGCTTTTTACCAGGAAAGCAGCCCCAGTTCTGGATGATGGAAGATGATCTTCCTTTTAGGCTAAGTTGCCACAATTGTGCACATGAAGAATAATTCATAAATGTTTATGCATTGCATTTGATTGAGACTGAGGGGCACCTAAGTCCCTGTTTCTTGGTGTCCTAAGATTTCCACCTCAATGGTCAGATGGGCAGAGAACTCTAACATTTATAGCTCCACAACCCTAATCCAATCATTTGGGTTGGGTGCTAAGGGCAAACAAGTCTTCAAATCCACTAGGAATCAAGGAGAAAGCCTTCATTTCCTTAATCAGATTTTGCAATAAGAAATTGGGCAAGCAGTGATACAGCAGCGATTGGTGACATCCTCCAGATGGTGGCTGAAACCTGTTTTTCCAGAATAAGCAGACCTGAATCAAATCATGTAGCACTGTTGTTCAACCTCTGTCTTCATAACGCTCTTACTCTATTCCCACCAACTGATAAATAGAAGCTGAGCACTCAAAATAAGACAGGTGCTATCCTCAGCATTGCCAGGAATTTCTGAAGGCAAGTTTCTTCGCCTTTCTAAGTTTGTTTCCTCACCTATAAAACTGGCATAAAAACCTCACGAGGCTACTTTACTGAATAGAAGTATTTATATTGCACATTGCCTGACAATTTAATTGTTGCCATGAAGGTTTTATTAGGCATTTTCTCTGGATTTATATTATGAAACTAGGCATGATATTTTCTCTGTCTGAATTTATTCAGTTCCTGAGTTCAGAGAGTGGAAGACATCAAGTTATTATATGTTCAATAAGTATTCAGTTCCTGGCTTAGACAGTGATGGACATCTGTATTTTGGGATGTTTTTGTAAATTATACCCTTTCCCCCAAGAGATTCTGATACTCTAGAGGTTGAAAACTGGTATATAAAATTTTGCCAATTTTCGTGGATGTGGGGAAAAAGGCACATTCATACATTGTGGGTGGAGTTGCAAATTGGTATAGCTACTCTGGAGAGCAGTATGACGATTCCTCAAAAAACTTGGAAAGGACCCACCATTTGACCCAGCTATCCCACTCCTTGGTTTATACCCAAAGGATTTAAATATCAGCATACTACAGTGATGCAGTCACATCAATGTTCATAGCTGTTCAATTCACAATAGCTAGATTATGGAACCAACCTAGATGCCCTTCAGCAGATGAATTGGATAAAGAAACTGTGGTATATATTCACCAAAGAACATTACTCAGTCATAAAGAAGAATAAAATTATGGCATTTGCTGGTTGGAGAATATCATACTAAGTGAAATAAGCCAAGACCAAAAAACCAAAGGCTGAATGTTTTATCTGATAAGTGGATGCTGATACATAATGGGAGGGTGTGGGGAAGGGTAAGAGAAGAATGGAGGAACTCTGGATTGTGTAGAAGGAAATGGGGTGGGAGAGAGTGGGGGAAGAAAAGATAGTGGACTGAGACAGACATTATTACCCTATGTATATGTATGATATATGAATTGTGTGAATCTACAGTGGGTACTGTAAGCGCAAAAAGGAAAAAAAAACGGGAGGCAGACCTCGACAGATTTAGAGAAGCCTTTATTCCTTCGCGGAGTCGGGTGTCATTCGGGTCCACTTTCCTGATGGAAAATGGCCCCATTTGGGTCCACTTTCCTGATGGAAAATGGCCGTCAGTTACAGGGGGGATCCTGATTTTATAGGGTAGGAGGAGGAGGATGTAATCATTGTGTACGTGCAGTTTTGACCATCAGGGGCCAGCTGTACAGGTTAAAATTAGATGCTGAAGGATGAGGGTTCAAATCTTGCCCAATGTCATTCAGTATTAGATTGACCTGGGGAAGTTCAAGGTTTAGGGCCTAGCATTCCATATCCACCGTTTTCCTCAGGGCCCATCGTTATCAGGAATGCACTGGGAGAGGTTTAATGGTTGATCAGTCTCCTTTCCCGCTTCTCAAGCCACACCGTCCCTTAATTTTTCTTGGGGAGTTATTTTATAGGAATATTATTTTCCATAACCCTTCAGGTACAACCATAGAAATGAAAAGTTGTATCCCATTTGTGTACAATGAATCAAAATGCAGTCTGTAAAAATAACAATTTTTAAAAATTTTTGCCAATTTTTCTAAAAAAAGAGGAGAAAAGCAGCTCTTTATAAATTTTCAGACTGCCCTTGTGCTGGAAAGGCACAGGTGGGCAAAACCTCATGAATGTCATAAAAATCCTTTACTTCCTGTCAGAAAATATCCTCACTCCTCACAGGCCACCCACAACCTAATTTGAAATACAGAATATTCTCTCTCTCACACACACTCACAGACTCTGGGTGCAGGGCAGCACAGGCTAAGTGCCCAGAAATGGTCCGAAAGAGGAAGTAAGCACTCAAGATTGTCCTCAGGGCTGGAACAATCTCAGAAAAAGCATTCCTGTGGGTGGGTGGGGTAGCGGGGAGGGTGGGCCATTGCCGCACCTGGAAGAGCAAGGCCTGGACAGGTGGGGCTGAAGTGAAGTGGCTTTCCTGGAAGGAGAAGAATGACCTGAGCCACAGGCTAAGGCAGGCACAGTGAGACCTGGAGAGCGTTGAAGTTCCCTCCATCTGAAGAAGGGAAGTGTTGGAGTGTGGGTGCCCTAAACATTGCTACTACCTGAGATGTGAGAAATCAAACCTAAAAAATTTGAAACATACCTAAGAAGAGCATGTTAATATATATGAATACTCAAGCGTTTCAGAAATGGGACATTTGTATCTATTAAGTCCTCAATGTGCTCTACTGTGGGTATATAGCCTTCCTTTCCCCACAACTAATCACCAAACCGAATTTTGTTCTCTTGCTCAAGTACATAATCTATAAAAATTCATTCAATTGTACCTGCTTTTGGTCTTTTATTTTTTGTGACTGGAATTGGTACCCTATAAAGTTTTCTGTTATTTTTTGAGGTGGCGGTTTGAATGCATTGGCTCCTCCGATGAACTTCACCCCCATCCTGCTACTTCCTATCAGCATTGTTTTCAGATTCCAATTTATTTTGCATAGCAATTGTGCATTTCTGCTGGTGTATGGTATCCATTGTATGAATATTTTAATATTTTGTTCCTCTGGTTTCCTTAGTCATAATAAAAACATGCCTGATGATAGTATTTTGTATGTTACTTGGAATATACAAGAATTTATTTTAGGTAACATTTAGTAGAATTGTTGGGCTGTAGGGGCAGCATAGGTTCTACTTTGCTAGGTAATATCAAATTGTTTTCCAAAGACCTTGCATCAATTTACATTCCAAACAGCAGAGGATGGCAGATTCTGTTGTTCTTTATCTTGGCGAACACCTAGTATTCTGTGGCTTTAAATTTTTTGCCCATTTGGCGAGGGTTGAATTTTTTTTAATTTGCATTTTCTTGATTATTAACATAGCCAAGATTTATGTTTAAGGACTTCAAAGATATTTAAGTGGAATTGGTCTTTTTTCTTTTTTTGGAAATGGGGTCTCATTATGTTGCCTCCAACTTATGATCCTCATGCCTCAGCCTCCCATGTAGCTGGAATTACAGGCACATGCCATCATGCCTTGCTATATTCCAGATTTTAAATGACTGATTTTCCTATTCTTTTCAGCCTATATTTAACTAAGAAAAATAACTATTTTATGTGATAACTTTCCAAATTACTTAACATGTCATATAAAATTGTTCTTTTAATAGGTGATATTTGAACTTTTACAATTTCAAAATGTGCAAGTATATAGTCTTTATACTTTTATCCTCAACAAATCAGTACCCTTAACCTGTGGGCAACCAAAGTTAGCAGGGGTAGCAAATTGGTTGACTGCTCACCAGTACCATGTTTCTTCTTCCTGAGCACTCAAGAAATCACTTCCCAGTTCCCTTGACTTGGGATAGAGTCAAGAAACTGGGTCTGATCAATACAACATGGAAAAAAGCAATGGACACAGCTTCAAGCTTGGCCCAAGTTTGTAGTGTTCTTTGAACTGATGGGCTGGCTGAATGCAGAGAATCTAGGAGAGGAATTCAAAGAGGCCTTGGGAGATGGTAGTGTCACAAGGTGAAAGGAGTCCAGAAATGATTCTCTTCTTGGAGGAGGAGGAACAGGGACATCTGCACTGAACTTCATATGTGTGAGAAGTAAGATTTTTTGGTTTTACTTCGGCTAGCATTAATTACACTAACACACAAGCGTTTTATGTATCCTAAGATGTTCCACATATTATGTATAATTACCAGTCTATCAATGGACTCACAGGTTGTTTCCAATTTTACCCTATTTTAATAATGCTATAACAAATACTTAATGAAGTAGATTTTTAGTCATATTACACTTTGTGTGTGCGTGTGTGCGTGTGTGTGTGTGTTACAGGGGATGGAACCCAAGGTCTTGCATATGCTAGGCAAATGCTTGACCATTGAGCTACACTTCAGGCTTTTTCCTTAAAAAAAAATTGAGAATTTTGAGATGAGGTCTACTAAGCCTCCCAAGCAGCAGGGATTACAGACATGCACCACCACCATGCCTGACATAGACACATGAAACCTTTAAGAGATGCTGTTTGAAATGTTGATGGCACTTAGGGATTCACTCTACCTCAGTCAGTATTTTCCACCTTCTGCTCAATTCAGCTGGAGTTCATCAAGCTGGCATGAGGCCACCTTGGGAGACTCTGAAGCTCCTCTCTGGCTCCAAGTCTAGCTAATGATGAGATTCCTTGTATGGACTGATTCCCACTCACCCAACTAAGATAATCTATGCATGTACTTATCTTGCAGGCCCTGAGTGCTTGTTCCCTGGGACATTTGTTTTCTGAATTTATCAAGATGTCAGTTTCTCTTTGGGCTTCAGATTCCACACTTACATATGTCTTCTCCACTCTCATACTCTGTTTAATCAACACTGTGACTGCATGTGTGCCTTTGCACGGCACTCTTCTAGACACTAAGCAGAGAGTACACTGCAGTTACTGTCCCTTCTCATAACAAGGGATGACACCACACTACACCTGACATATGATTGATGGTAGGGATTGATGGTAGAGAACAGATTCTAAGAGTCTAATGTTAGTCCAAATACTGATAGGGAACTGAGAAAGCTTATTACAGCAACTTAAAATTGTGCTTTTCTTAGTTTCTCACATAGGGTACATATTAATGTTGACTTCAGTTTCTTTCATTAAAGAGTCTATAAAGTCAGGCATGTGGTGAACATGTCTGTAATCCCAGCTATTTAGGAACTGAGGCAGTAGGATTGCAAGTTCACGGCCAGCCTGGGCAACTTAGTAACTACCCCTCCCCGCCAAAAAAAAAGGAAAGGAAAACCGGGATTGAGGGGGGGGACTAGGAATTAAGCACTTGTCTAGCACATGTGAGGCCCTGAGTTGAATCCCAACACACACACACAGCACCTATAAAACTTAATTATATCTCTATAATTATTAGTGATTACTGAGGACATCCCTAGTTTTCCCCCCTCTATTCTGCACAAGGCATAGGGACAACAGTAAGAAGGCAAAGCATGAATACATTTTCACGGTTTCTCAATCTTGATGAGAGTGATCTCATCTCAGCACATGGTGGTAGATGCTGTCTATACCCTGCTCATAGTCTTTAGGCCTAGTGCAAAGTTGCTTTCAGTGTCCTAGGACATGACAAGGAGCACCGATGACTGCCTGTATGCTTTCTCTGACCTTAGAAATGTGCTCTTCTAAGCACTGAGCTGGGTAGAGGTGCAGGAGTGTTTTCTTCTTTTTGGTGGTACTGGGGATTGAACCCAGGGCCTGCCTGCATGCTAGGCAAGCACTCTTAACATTGAGCTACATATCCAGTCCAAGTGTTAACTTTTTTTCCCCAAGTGTTAACTTCTTAGGGAGGAAAAGGAGTTTGGGTTTTAACAACTCACCTTCTCTGTCAGGAGGAACCATTTTGAGGTGCTTTGGTTTCTCAGGTGCCTCCCAGTATGATTGAGCCCAAGGTCCACAGAGTAACGCCATGTTAATGCACCCTTTAGTAACTATCCTTCCCTTCCTGTTTTACTGCTCCTTTCCTATAGAGCACCTGATGGGGTCACCCGCTGGACAAACTATTTGCACCTAAACCCTTCTCAGTCTCAGAACCTGATTTTAGAGGAAACAGACTACCCCAGGGACTCCTTTGACACTGTGGGGAAAAACCAGGTCCCTCTCCCCAGGAAAATAAGTCATAATTTCAAGGATCTTGGGTAGTTGGGGAAATTTTGATATAAGGGCCAGGGTTAGAATTACCCTACTTTCTCTTTCCTCTCTTCCCTAAAATAATTACTGAAGGAAACACAGGCAAGAAACAGCAACACAAATGGAATACAAGTATTAATTAATAGCTTCAAATGTGCCTAAATCCCCTATGAACCCTGTTTTAAAAAAAACTCTCCTAGCTGGGCGCAGTGGCACATGCCTGTAATCCCAGCAGTTCAGGAGGTTGAGACTGGAGGATGGCAAGTTCAAAGCCAGGCTCAGCAACTTAGAGAGGCCCTGTCTCAAAAAGGGCTGGGGATGTGACCCCTGGATTCAAACCCTGGTACAAAAACAAACAAACAAAACAAACAAACAATAACCAAACAAGTAACAAAAAAACCCTCTTTGCCTGGCTGGCTTCCTAATTATTCTGTCATAGTGTAATTGCCTTTCCTGTATGATACTTTGTAACTTACAATCACTTATCTGTTTCTTTACTCTTCTTTATGAAAACCATATGCTCCACAAAAAGAAACTAAGGCATTCTCACATGGGAAGATACTCCACAGGCTGAGAAAGGGGTTGAGGTTTGGGGCTTCTGGCCTAGAGAAGTCACCAGGTCTTTGCTCATTAAAATCGGGATTGTAACCTCTATCAAGACACATAGGAAAAGTCAGAGACAGGAGAAATAAAAAAGCCCAGATCTGCAAAGCAAGTTCTGGCTTGAATAATGCATCAAGCTATGTGTGTTCAGGAGGTAGATAACATGTAGTGACTGCCCAAATACGTGGGCCAAATAACATCTTTAATTTTCACCACTGGATGAGTAGTTCCTTTTCATGGGGGGAAGGCGAAGAGTGGAAGGAAGGTTTTCAAGGTTTCTTCTTGTAGTCTCTACTATTTTTCATACAACATCACCTAAATGGGGGAAAAAAAAATCTGGTCTGTCCATGGACCACACAGCTCAACAATCCCAAGTTATCTTTGGTTTGTGGATCTTTCTATTGGCACAAATCCTGAGATTTCTAATCTTTACCATCAGAGATAGCTCCTCTTCTTCCTGCAAAAAGAAAAAAGGCAGCACGTGCAGTAACGATGGTGTCAGTAGTAATGGCCGAAACCAATTTCTCCAGTAAGGGCTGTGCCAAACTTTCTGGAAGTCTGGCACCTTTGCCGTGATGGAAATAGTCTCGTCTCTCAATTTCCATCTGTAGAAATCATTAGCTTTCTAAGGTCTGGCTCAAATGCCTCCATGAAACATTCTCCAATCCCATCAAACAGGTGGAGACCTATAGAATAGCTCAGCACAGGGTTTCCAATGCGCAGCTCGGCGAGAGGGTCTCTTCCTTTAGTGACTGCGTTTTGACTGAAGTGTTCAGCTGAGAAGTCTCGCATCTAGTCCTATTAGTTGAGGCTTGTTTTCTCTTTTGCCATTCTACCAAACAAGTTGTTGAATGGCACCACCTAGTAAACCCAAGAAAAGTGAAATTAGTGAAGGTGCACAAAATTCAAGGCCTTTGAAACGGCCCCAAGTCGCATGAGCCAGCTCTCAGTTTAACAGCTCAAGCCGCGTCACCGGGAAAAAAAAGATTCTCGACGCCCCAAAGGAAGGTGCTCATTTGAGCGCCAGTCCCGTAGCTCAGAACCCACACAACTCGTTCTCTGCAACGGTAGAGAAGACGCTGGAGGGCGCGCCGCGTCAGAAGCTGCGGAGAACTTCCGCCTTGAAAAAAATGTCGTCACAGGGCAAACTTCCGGTTCCACTCAGTCTGGGAGCTCAAGGCCTTTAATCCTATTTGGCAGTTGTCCACGCTCGAAAGCGACCCCGCCCAGCCGCTCCCTTGGGTTTCTCCACACCCTGAGGAGCAGTTTGCACGTCTTGAGAGTGTCACGGTTACGCCGTGACGTCACTGCGGATAAAGGGGTTAGGAGAGCAAGATACCGTGCATCTTGAACGACTGGAATTCTAACGCCAAGACTCTAGCAGAGAGCCTGGAGGCGGGACTAAACTTATGACTGGCATCCACACACACCCGTTGCCTTTTTCATTCCTTCTCAAACCAACCAATGAATGCGACGACGGAGACGGCAACGTGCCCCGTCCTCTAGAGGTGGCTCCGCCCTCTCCACTTGGCCACTCAGGTCGCCATGCTTAGTGTGGCTATTCCCACTTTTGTACTATTTTCGTCTCTTCTTTGGCATTCTTATGCCCTTGAAGAACTCCTTCATTTGAATTTCTCTCCTTCCACCTTCAACTTAAAACTTCTTGGGATTTTTACTTGCTTGCTAAATAACCAGCCACACTTGAGATGGCAGCTGGAGGCGGGGCCGAGGCGGGGCGTGACCGGCGCGGTGACGTCAGCGCGCTGCGTGTCGGCAGGTGGAGGGAGAAGGGAAAGTTTGGCCCGTGCGTGGGGCTTGGGTGGAGGGCGGGACAGAGGGGTTGGGCCCAGGAGAACCTTCTGTTGCGGCTGCTGCGGAGGTCGAGGCTGGGACGTGGACCGGGTCGGGGAGTGTTGGACGCGGAGGACCAGGAGGCGAGATCCGCCGGAGCTGTGAACCCCTGTCGCTTTGCCGTGCAGTGACCCCGCGCCCAGGCGCTGTCCGACCCGCGGCTGTTCGCTAGGCAGTTGGTGGGGGCGCGGCGGCGGCGGTTGGGGGTGGGGAGACGCGCGGCGAGGAGACGGGAGAGGTCAGCGAGTTTGAGGGAGGACCGAGAGCCGCTGCCGCCGTCATGACTGAGGACTCGAGCGCCCTGCCCTGGTCCATCAACAGGGACGATTATGAGCTGCAGGAGGTGATCGGTGAGAGCAAGCGCCGCTGAGGGGGGAGGCGCCGCGCTGGGCGGCTAGTCACACGCGGGAACGTGGGGATCCGCGGGAGCTCGAGGCTTGCAGCATTTACGGGAATTGGAGGGGCGCTCGTGGGGCCAGAGGTTTGTAGGGCGCGCTTATGAAGCACGGGGTTGGTGGAGCGCGTGTGAGGCGGGGAGGGGGTTTGAGGCGTGCACCTGTGAGGCGGGGTGGGGTGGGGCTTGAGGGGCTCGTGGAAGATTTGTGTACATTTGACAGATGCTTGAACGCGAGCGACAGATGTGTCTTAAAGAGAAAGAAAAGTGCAGGGGGCGGGGGAGAGGCCTTTTAGGGGTAGTGTGAGAAATGGGATATTGGAGTTGTGGGCAGAGCCATCTATTTCTGGGATTGTGAAATAGGTTCATTCCCGCACCCATGCGAGAACCCCTTGAGTCCCAGGAAGTGCCAGACGTTGCTGGGGAAGCTGCAGGTACTGTGCTGAGGAAGGTAGCCCCAACTTCTGTTTCCTTGCAACGGACTTGCTGGTCAGTGAAGCAGACATTAAGTAGTCAAAAGAGAATGAAAACAAAAACAAAAACAAAAACCCAAAACAGGTTTTGGCAGGCGGTGGGAAGGAAATAAGATGTTTTGATAGAGAATAACCTGGAGACCACGTTAGGGTGATTTCAGGGAAAATTCTTTTTTGAGGTAGTGATATTTAAATTGAGCATGAGAAGTGAGTCTTAAAAGAGCCTAGGGAAGACTTGTTTTTCCCCTGAGAGATGAGGAAATGCAAAGGCCCTGGGGAGGGAAAGAGCTTGATCTGTTTTAGGACCCGAAGGAAGGCTGGCATAGATGGAGAACGGGGAGTCAGATCTTAGGGACCTTCTCCGCCTTGTAAGGATTTTGAAATTTTATTTTAAGTGTCATTGGAGGACTTCAGCCAGGGACATGAGATGATCTGATAGATATGACTGCTGTGAGTGGAGTGAATTTGAAGGGGGTCCAGGAATACTAGTTGGCAGAGACCAAAACTTTCACAAAGGTGGATTGTAATTCTCAGAGAGGCTTATTGATAAGGGGGAGGTTGGGGACTATGGATGAGGGGACTGTTTGTTGGACAACAATAACTCAGATGACCTTAGAAATCAAAAGGGGGTGGATTTAGCTAAACAGAGGCTCAATCCAGCTGACATGAGCAGACCCCTGTGTATTGGAGGAAGAATTGTCTACTTTGCCAGCATGCTGTGCTAAAATTAGGTTTAGAACAAAGACCAACTGAAGACTCTTGTGCTGTCTTGGGGGTGTCAGTGTTATCACATTGTGTCTGTGTTTTAAAGAAATGTCAAATTTCTTCTTTTTTCTCCCCCCACTTTCCTTGCCTCTTGGTTTCATTCGTTTGTTTGTTTTAGTGCTGGGGATTGAACCCAGGGGCACTTAACCACTGAGCCATATCCCTAGTGCTTTTTATTTTGAGACGGGACCTTGCTAAATTGCTGAGGCTGGCTTTGAACTTGTGCTCCTTCTGCCTCAGCCTCCTCAGCTGCTGGGATACAGGCGTGTGCCACCAGGCCTGGCTTTGCCTCTTGTTTTAAAACAACCTGGGCTAAGTTTTATCTAAAAGATACTGTATTTTTTACTTTAAGTCACTTCATGGGTCTATGTCCTGCTACATGTTGGTTTTTTGGCATGTACTAATTGAACTAGTTAGATCTTTTTTGAGGAGAGGTGTTGGGGATTGAACCTTGGGAGACTTTACTATTAAGGTACATCCTTAGCTTTTTTTAAAAAAATTATTTTGTGTCAGGGTCTCACGTAGTTGCCAGGCTGTCCTCAAACTTGCTATCCTCCTGCTCAGCCTTCCAAGTAGTGGGATTACAGGCCTGTGTTATCTTGCCCGTGGAGATCAGAGTTTCATATTGAAGAAAGGGATTAAATGGGAGATTCCAAAATGATACCAGAAAAATAAAGAAAGGGGTCCCTACAATTGCTTTTGAAGAGGAATTTTGCTTTCTTTTCTGGTAGGGTATACATCTTTCTAGGGTAAAAAGGGTGGCTGTAGTCTTAGAACTTTTGCTGTTGAGGTGACATGGAATTTCAGAGTTGCAAGGGCTCTAGAGATTTACTGATAATATTAATTTGGAGCCGGGCATGGTGGCGCATGCCTGTAATCCAAGCGACTTGGGAGGCTGAGTCAGGAGGATCGCGAGTTCAAAGCCAGCCTCAGCAACTTAGCAAGGCCCTAAGCAACTCAGTGAGACCCTGTCTCTAAATCAAATACAAAATAGGGCTGGGGCCGAGTGGCCGAGTGTCCCTGAGTTCAATCCCTGGTTCCAAAAAAAAAAAAATAAAATAAAATAAAATAAATGTTAATTTGGTGTCCTCAGAACCATAAGCTATCTCTGAGTGGGCAATAGAGAGTGGTACTAAGTCCTCCAGGATAGGGTTACTTATCAGGTTTACTTCAGAGTGGTCCATGGCTCATCAAAAGTTAAAAACTCCAATGTGATTTGATTACATTATTTTTTTAAAAGTGACTTTATAGAGGTATACTTTAATACCATAAAGTGTTCTCATTTAATTTATAAAATGTAATGGGGTTCTTAGTAAATTTGCTATATAACCATTACCATCACCCAGTTTTAGAACATTTCTCAGCCCAATGAGATTCCCTTGTGCCTTTTTATAGTGAATCTTTCTTCCCTTCCCCAGTCTCAGGTAACTACAAATATATTTTTTCCTGTATAGATTTGTCTTTTTTGAATTTTTCACATAAATGGAATTCATACAACATGCTGTTTTTCATGTTTGACTTCTTTCATTTAACGTACTATTTTTTAAAACAATTTTATTTAGGTATAATTTATATCTCATAAAGTCTATCCGATTAAAGTGTACAACTCAGTAAATTTTTAGTAAATTTACAGAGTTGGTCAGTCATCACCACAGGCCAGTTTTAGAAGATTTCCATCATGCCAAAAAGATGTCTCGTGTCCATTTGTAGTAACTCCCTATACCCACCCCTAACCCCAGGCAACCACAAATCTATTTTCTGTCTCTATAGATTTGCCCTGGATGCTCCATATAAATGTAATCATATAATGTGTAGTTTTTTGTGTTTATATGTTTTTTTGCATAATGTTTTGTAGCATATTGTACGTATTGTAGCACGTTGTAGCACCTGGTTCCTTTTTATTGGACATCAGTTGATGGACATTGGATTGTTTCTACTTTTGGCTCTTTGGAATAAGGCTGCTATCAGAATTTACATTAAATCTTCATGTGAACATGTTTCATTTTCTTCGAGTATATCCCAGGAGTGGAATGGCTTGGTCATATGGTAAATCTGTTAATTTTTATGATACTCCCAGTCTTTTTTCAAAGTAGTTATATCATTTTACATTCTACTAACTAATGTATGAGAATTCCCATTTGTCAACATTCTGGTCAGCTTTGTTGTCTGTTTGCTAGTTTGTTTTATATAGTTGTGTGGTGCTAGGGATCCAACCTGGAACCTCACATGTATTCTACCACTGAGTTACATCCCTTGCCCTGTTTTTTTTTTTTTTTTTTTTTTTTATTCTGGCCATTTTAGTGGGTATGAAGTGGTATTTTACTATGGTTTTGATTTTTATTTCCCTAAAGACTGTTAATGGTGAGCATCTTTTGCCTATCTGGATTACCCATTGAGATGTTTTGTTTTCTTATTGATTTATAGGAGAGGGAAAGAGAGTGGTGTGTGTGTATTCATTCTTCATATGCATCCTTCATCTATGATTTCAGTACAAGTATTTTTATTTGTCTTCCTTTTTTTTTTTTTTGCGGTGCTGAGAATTGAACCCAGGGCCTCACACATACTAGGCAAGTGCTATCCCACTGAGCCAACTCAGCCCTGTCTTCATTTTCTTGGTGATGTCTTTTAAAATATAGAAGTTTTGATGAAGTTTGTCACTTTTTTCTTTTATTTATTTATTTTTATTTTTTGGCAGTATTGGGGATTGGGGATTGAACCTAGGGATTCGTGCACTCTAAGCAAGGGCTCTACCACTGAGCTATACTCCCCAGCCCAGAAACATAGTTATTTTGTAATAAACTATAATCTTCAAATGAATCTTCATGTTTCCTTTAGATTTCATTCATTTTTTTCAGGAGACAAATGATTGGAATCTAAAAAAAAAAGGATTTGAGAAATCATTTAGATTTCATTTTCAAAGGATTATACTCCAGGGAAATTAGTGTAATTAATTTAAAACCTATACATTTTTGTGACCTGTAATATTTTTCACATGTGCTACTTAGCACGATGATATTTTTGGTGTTAATTATTGCTCTAATTCTGTTTTGTTCTCCCTTTTCATGATAAAATCCTACAGGTGAAAAAAAAAAAATCTCTCCCTAGGAACATATTAAAAGTGTACAGATTGGGAATTCAGAGGACTTACTTTTAAAGAATTATATCATCTTAAGTATGTTTTTATAAGATTTGAAGTTATCTGTGTATAATTATTTGTTAAAAAGTATGTGTTCTTATAAGTAGTCATCTTTTTAGCATTTTTGAGCTCATTCCTAATCTGTAGTTTTGCACTGGAACTTTTGAGTATGTTATACTGTATTTGACATGTATTGAAGTAGTTATGAAAGTATGGGCTTTTATTGTGATAGTATGGACTGAATGGAATTCAAATCCTGACTTTTACTAGCTTTGTGATCTTGGGTAAATTATATAACTGGTTTTAGTGTCAGGTTTTTTTCCCTGAAATGGGGATAATAGTACCTGTGTCATTGGGGCTGTTACATGGATTGATTGTAGAGTGTTTAGCTAATATTAAATGATCCATAAAGTGGTTGTTATTATATCCAATTTTTTTTCCCTTTTTGTATTTACATTTTTCAAATTTTGGAATTGACAAAAATATAAAATACTATGTGATTCGTAATCTTGCAGCACTGTAATACTTAAATATTTTAGATTTGTTTTTGTGTATTTGAACATTCCTTCACTTTTTTTTTCTTCTTTCTCAGTTCCAGGTCTTATTAAAATTTTAGATGGATTTATGTTAGACATGGTAGTATACTGTATAAGGCTGCCACCATGGTATTGCCAACAGTATAGCATGATGACAAAAATGAAACCAGTCTGCACCATGTAGCTTTTATTGACATGTCTTGAAAGCCTCAATAAATACTTAGCGTATACCTCAGACTAGGTTTAGGAAATTGAAAATTTCAGACTAGGTTTAAGGGTTTTTTTTTTTTTTTTTTAAGATGGGCTTGATTCACTTGGCTTTGGTGAAGGCAATCCTCTAGCTTTATTCCCTACTTTCCTCTTTTCTTTTTAGTTTTATTGATTTTTCATTAGCTACACATATTGATGTTTAAGTAGCAGTTTCCAAATACAGATTTCAGAGCTTCACCTCTAATCCCTTCATAAATGTGAGAATGCTTAATGGTATATTTTCCCCTGGATTGGGAGACTCTGCTAAGGTAACATTTTCAGTGAGGCTGGCATTGGGCAACAGCCTTATAGGGTTCTGTAAAATAGGGATGTAATGCAAATCAGGCATAGCAATGGCTCAATAAATACTTTTTCCCCTTATGTAACAAGAAGACTGGAGGTGGCAGCCAGTCTAGACTGTCAGGTACCAGTGATCCTGGTTTTTCATACCATTGCTCTTAGCTCTCATTTTCATGGCTGCAAGATAGTTATTCTGCCTCTAGCTTCATGCTTGCATAGAGCATATAGGCCAGAAGAAGAATGTGGCAAAAGGACAAAGACACATGACAGCTAAATTGGCTCCTGTTCAAAGGGCTTCCTGTCCTGGGTGCCTTACTCAGTGATTTCCACTTCTATTCTATTGGCCTGAACTGTGTAATTTTTTTTTTTTTTTTTTGCCAGGGAGGTTGGTAAATGAAGCTTTTTAGCTGAGTAGTACATTCTTACTTCAAACTAAATAGGTTAGGGTTCTCTTATTAAAGAAGAGGAGATTGTATGTTAGATAAGCAACTAAAAATGTTGGCCTTGGGTTTTGTGTTTTGAATTAAAATAGCTGAATAAAACATTGCAAGTAAATAATTAACCTGATACATAGTAGTCAGTTAATAAATGTTACCTTTAATCTGAAGAGGTGGCTGGGTGTGGTGGCACACACCTGTATTCTCAGCAACTCCTGGAGGAAAAGGCGGGAGGATTACAAGTTCGAGGCCAGTCACAGCAACTTAGTGAGACCCTGTCTCAAAAAGTAAAATAAGATAAAAAGGACTGTGGATGTAGCTCAGTGATATAAGTGCCTGGGGTTCAATTCCTAGTACCAAAAGAAAAAACCAAAAACAAAAAAACAAATCTGAAGAGGTAATTGCCTAGTAATTAAAAACATGGTATTGAAACATCATGTATTTTTGGTTTCTAGGCCCTTCACTGCTTCTTCTTAACTATATGACCTAAGTCTTACCTTTGCTTACTTTGTTTATAAAATTAGTAATACCTAACTCATGAGATTATTTTAATAATTAGATGAAAAAAAGGGATACAAGTAAAGAAAGTGCTCAGCCATAGTACTTGGTATACAGAGTAGGTACATAATAAATGTTACCATTCATGATGGTAGCAGTGAGGTCATGCCCATGATGACTGGGTTATTTTTGTGTTTGTTCTTACCTAAGCAAGTAGTTTTTTTTTTCCTTGAAAATAAATTCTACTACTTGATTGAAGAACTCATTAAACAATTATTTGTTGAACTCCTGCCAGGCACTGTTTTGGATGCTGGAGATAAAGCAGTAAAACAGATAAAAATCCCCACTTTCATGGAGTTCATTATCTAGTCGTGGTAGTGAAGGAGAAAAATAGAGCAGGGATAAGGACTGGGGACTGCTAGGGATGAAGATGGGGTGTGGTTTTAAATAGGTCGGGGAAAGCCACACTGAGAAGGTGCCATTTGAGGAAAGACCTGAAGGAGGCAAGAAGTGCTTGATGTGATTATCTGCAGGAACCTTGTTCCAAGTAGAGGCAACAACAAGAGCAAAGGCTCTGAAATAGACGCATGCTCATGTGATTAAGGAATAGGAAGAGGTGAGGGTGGCCAGAGTAGGGGGAGACAGGGTGAAGTGACAGTTGAAGAGGTCAGAAAGGTAATTATTTCAGATGCAGTAGGTCATTGCAGAATTTGGCTATTGCTTTGAGTAAGATTGAAAAATCATTACAGGATTTTGAGCAGAGGTTTGACCTGATCTGACTTATGTTTTAAAATAGTTGTGAGAATAGTTTTTGTAAGGGTGGCAAGAGAGATTATCAAGGGGAGAAGGAAGTGTAGTAGAGGAGGTGGTATCTATCTGTGGGTGTGACTCTGGGTGTGATGTATTTTGAAGTTAGAGGATTTGCTGTTGATTAGATGTGAGAGAAAGGGGAGATAAAATGACTCCAAGGTTTTTGGCTCGCATGTAGAGAGGATGGTGTTGCTGTCTCTTGAGCTGGGAGATCATCAGAGTGAGGAGGAGGGCGATGGATGATTCACTGCAGGACCATCGCACTGTTTGAATAATTACTCAACACATATGGCAATGTGTCTTTATTTTCATCTTTGTGCAGAGAATAGCATGATTTTTATGATGATGCCTGTTCTTACACCTGTTTCACGGGTTCTAGGAGCCTTAATTTTCAACATGACTCTGACAAGAGGTCTCATTTAGAAAAGGGCTTACAAAATTATAAATTGTGTTTTCTACAGTTTGGCTGGCAATGCCTTGTTTGCCTTTTAGAATGAACAGTCTGGGTTGGCTCATTCCTTTAGTAAATGCAAAACCTTGCTAAGAATTACTTTAAACAGTCTTTAGAATATTTACGTGTCAGAGTTGTGACCAAAATTTTGGGGAAAATATCTTCAATTGATCTGACTCATTTGATTTTTTTTTTCCCCTCATAGGTAGGAGTAGTATCCATTTTTACCTTCTCTCAAATTTCTGGGTCTGGTAAATTGTAGAAAGACTCAGAACTTTTTTTTATTTTTATTTTTAATCCCCCTTATGCATGGGCAGCTCCTTTCCTTAGTGTCCATTTTGACAGGTTTTAGGAGAAAGCTCTACCTCTAGTTTTGCACATTAGTGCATTCTAATGTGTACACTGATATTGCAGTTAAAGAACTAATAACTAGGAGAGGACAGAAGTTAGGATAATACAAACCAGCGTAAAAGTAGTGAAAGTCTGACCTAGGGTGTTTTATTGGAAATTGCTCTAAAATTTTCATCAGATCAGGTCAGTGCTTAGCAAAGGGCACATCAGGGAGATTGCTTTTCACTTTGAAATCATTCCTAAGTAATATTTCTTACCTGTATGCATGTGCATTTATATTGAAATAACATTTTTTCCAAAGTAACATTTGTTTGCTGTGTATAGTGCTTACTGATTCTATTCATACTAAGAAAAATGATGGTAAGTAAGCCCAGTAAAAAGACCTGTAGTTTAAAACAACTCCATTAAGAAGCCTGCTTTAAAGAAGAGATAAATTGGAGCTAGGGTTGTGGCTCAGTGGTAGAGTGCTTGCCTACCATGTGTCAGGCTCTGGATTTGATCTCAGTGCTGCATATAAATAAATAAAACAAAGGTCCATTGGCAACTAAAAAATATTTTTAAAAAGGAGAGATAAAGCATTTAAAAATTTTCTAACAATCCTTTTGTTACTAGATTTTTTTGAAAAATACTGGAGAATCAATAATTATGAATAAAATTTTTAGGTATTCTTCCTTTATCTTCCTATTTACATTATTAATTGCAATTTTCTTTTTGATACTGGAGATTGAACCCAAGGGTGCTTAACTACTGAGCTACATCCCCAGCCCTTTTTATTTTTTTATTTTGAGACAGGGGCTCGATGTTTAGGGCCTCGCTCAATTGCTGAGGCTGGCTTTGAACTTGGAATCCTTCTGCCTCAGCCTTCCTGATCTCTGAGATTTCAGACGTGTGCCACCATGCCCAGCTAAATTGCTATTTTCTATGAAGTAAATTTTTTTCTGATGAAAGAGCACTATTCCTAATTAATGGTGTTGAAAGTATTGAATTTTTATTGCATTACTGTACTTCTCTGTATTAGAACCTTAAAATATTTTTTTGTTTTGGGAAAAATCATGATAATGGATGAAAGTGACTGTTGGATAGAACTGGAGCTTGCGAGTCTCTTTGTAATATTGGGTTTGGTGAAATCTTAGTAATTTGTCTTTGGCTATTTGTTAAGTCACACCAGAACTTAATATTTTGCTTGTAGGGAGATTTATTCATTGAGTGAGTGAATCTTTGAAAGAAAGATACTTTAGTAAATGAATTATTGTGATTGATAATACCTAGGTTTGGTGTTTCATTGTTGGTGGAACTAAACTTATTCCTTTATCTGTGTAGTAGTCTTCCCTTATCTCTGGTGCTTTCTGCAGTTTTAGTTACCTGCAATTAACTGAGATCTGAAAATTTTAAATGGAAAATTCCAGAAAAAAACAATTCACAAATTTTGAATTGTGCACTGTTCTGAGTAGCATGATGAAATATCATGTTACCTGTCCTCATTATAAATTATTCCCTTGACCAGCGTTTCCAAGTGGTATTTGCTGCCTGTCCACTTGCCTGTTAGTCACTAAATAGCCATCTTGGTTATCAGAGGTTATCAGGTTTAACGTCAAGGTATTGTAGTGCTTGTGTTAAAGTAATCCTTAGTTTACTCAGTAATGGCTCAAAAGTGCAAGATGTTGGCCATGTGAATATGCCAGAGAGGACACAACGTGCTTCCTTTTTGCAAGAGTAAAAATTCTTAATTTAAAAATTTTGCTAAGATCTATGGTAAGAATGAATCTTCATTCTGTGAAATTATGAAGAAAGGAAAATTATGTTGTTATGATGTTCTTTTCTTTATTGTTTTATCTCTTACTGTGCCTAATTTGTTAAATAAACCTTATAAGTATGTACATATAAGAAAAAAACATAGTATATATAGGGGTTAGAACTATGCATAGTTGCAAGCATTCTCTTGTCTCCTGTGGATGAAGGGAGAGTACTATATTTTTAACCTTGGCATGGTTCTGGTTTACGTATGTATAATATTAATAATATATTTAAGGCTGGTATTTCAGGTGTTGTATATGTAAGATAGTTGGGTTACCCAGGTAGATGTGAGAATTAGCACTGGTTAAAAAGAATATCACAAGATTGTACATTTTTGAAAATTAATAATCAATGAACACATCTGTATGTTAAAAGATGTCTGTCTAGAGCCAAAGGTACCTTGTAGAGGCCACATTGTATCATCTGTGATTTGAGAATGCTTCTGCTCCATGATCCTTCTGTGGTGTTTCCAAGAGTCAGGCAATGACTGCTTAAAGGATGTGAGAGGGAGGGAGCTTAATTGGAAGCACTACTTCTCTGCTTGCTTCTATCCTATACTCATGTGCATAATAGAGGGTGTTCAACCAAGAAGCAGACAAACTGTAAACAATTTCAATAGTATCCTGTTGAATTACTTTTATTAAGCAATGGGTTAGTGTTCCTAAACAGTTGTGAAAATTGTTCAGTTACAATATTAGATGATGCTATTGAATGTAAATATGTTTTAAAATATTGGATCTCAATTTAAATTTTGCAGTATGTGAGTTTTTGCAGTTTTTATTTTGTTTTCATTGGGATTTGGGTTTATCTATGTCAGTGTTGACTATGGTTATGTGTGTGTGGCTTTAGGGATTTTTCAAATGGATTTAAATGTAACACGTATATTCTATTCTGTTGAATTTATATGTGTATCATTTACCGTTTTTAATGTTTGAAGCACATTAATTTAGAAATTTGATGACACACTTAGAAGGATTTTAAATAAGAGCTTTATTGCGATATAAATCACATATCATAAAATTCAGCCTTTTGAAATATACAATTCAGTGTATTTGCAGAGTTGTGTAACCATCACCACTATCTAAATTCCAGAACAATTTCATAACTCCAAAGGGAACTCCATTCCCGTTAACAGTACTCTCCATTTCTCTGTCCCTGCAGTCCCTGGAAACTGCTAATTTACTTTCTGCTCCGAATGGGTTTGCCTATTTGGGATATTTTATACAAGTGGAATCATATGGAATCATACTATATATGGCCTTTGTGTCTGGTTTCATTTAGTGTGTTTTTATTCTTCTATGTTGTAGGATGTATCAGTACTTATTGACATTCATTGGTTGATGGACATTTGCATTATCCCTTTTTGGCTCTCATATTTTCTTTTCTTTTGGGTATACTTAGGAATGGAATTGCTAAGTCCTGTGATAACTCTGTGTTTAACATGTTGAGGAACTGCCAAACTTTTTCTAAGGTAGTTGTACCATTTTACAATCCTACCAGTAATATAGGAGGATTTCAGTTTTTTCACATCCTTACCAGCACTTACTATTGTCTTTTTGATTTACCCATCCTAGTGAGTATGAAGTTGTAACTTACAGTTTTGTGAAGGGATTTTTAAAATGAGATACTCTATTAGGAAGTTTTATACACTGCATGCAATATGTTAATTTTATTATTTTTTGAATGAATAAGAATAATAAAAATAATGAAAAGATAGTAATAATGAAAAAATTAAAATTTGAAAGAGTAAATTCAAATTACTGTGTCTGAGTCTGACCCTTTAAGATCTTTACTGTTAATTTATATGAACAAGGCACGTTTAAGATAGTCCCTGCCATGTTCTGATGTTTATCTGAGTTGATTTGTAATTCAGAAATGATTACAAAATTGTCAGGTTTCTTCTGCTACTACAATATGGATTCTTTGCTAGAAATCTAGAAAACTTGTAGAAGATTTGAATATTTTGTTTCAATAAAAATAAATGTTTTTTTCTTGTAGCAGAAATAAAAATATGGGGGCTGGAGTTGTGGCTCAGTGGTAGAACGCTTGCCTAGCATGTGTGAGGCACTGGGTTTGATTCTTAGCACCACATATAAATAAATGAATAAAATAAAAGTCTATCAACTTCTAAAAAATAAAATAAAAATAAAAATATGACTTGTTAATTGGGAAAAAAGGACTTCTTTTTAAATCATGCTTCAGTGCATTGATTGACATCTACCAGGACTTTCTTTTTTTTTTTTTTTTTTTGGTGCCAGGGATTGAATCCACTGCAGTTTAACCACTGAGCCACATCCTCAGCAATTTTTTATTTTTTATTTTGAGGCAGGGTCTGCTAGGTTCCTGAGGTTGACCTTGACCTTGCAATCTTCCTGTCTCAGTAGACAGTACTATTTTTTAATCTGGTGTTCTGCTGGTGACAAGATACTCTTTGCCAACTCAGCATTAAACACTTTTAATGGTTTTTTGTATGTCCTTTTAGAAAACTTAAATATGTATATCCTGTCATACAGGAGGGGCTAGGGGTATAGCTCAGTGATAGAGTGCTTGCTTAGTATATGCTAGGTCTTGGGTTCAGTCCCCAGCACTGCAAAAACAACACAATAACACAGGCTTCTTACATACTGTTTTGCCTTTGCTTTTTCCCCCTTAGGGAAAAAAAAAAAAAAAAAATATATATATATATATATTTATAAAAATAAATATATATAAAATAATATATAAATATATAAATATATATAAAATATATATATAATATATATAATATATAAATATATAATATATAATATATATTATATAATATATATAATATATATATAAAATATATATATATAAATATATATATATATATATTTTTTTTTTTGGTACTAAGGATTGAACTCAGGGGTACTTGACAACTGAGCCACATCCCCAGACCTTTTTTGTATTTTATTTAGAGACAGGGTCTCACTGGGTTGCTTAGTGTCTCACTTTTGCTGAGTCTGACTTTGAACTCATGATCCTCATATCTCAGCCTCCTGAGCTGCTGGAATTACAGGTGTGCACCACCATGCCCGACTAGAAATTTAAGTTTTAAAACATATACTTTTCTTAGATTATGTAATTATTTTGTTTTACAGGCTGTTATAAAAACCTTCTGAATTTTTTTTTTCTTTTTTCTCCTTCCTTTTTTCTCCTCCTCTTCCTCTTCTTTGTACTGGGGATTGAATTGAGGGGACTTTGCCACTGTGCTTTATCCTTACTAGCTTTTCTTATTTTTTATTGTAACACAGGGTCTGGCTATGCTGTTTAGGGCCTCACTAAGTTGTTGAGGCTGATTTCAAACTTCGCAATCCTTAGTCTTTTGCCTAAGACTCAGAAGTCCATAGGATTAAAGGTGTGTGCCACTGCGCCCAGCTCAGGTTCCACCTTCAAAGGAAGCAACCACAGACTGCCATGGAAACACTTTGAGGAGAGCCTTGGGATTATTAACCATTGACCCAGAGTTTTGGACTGAAAATGTAACCTCAGTTTATTGGAGAGATGTGCTATAGATGATCTGTATTAGCTTCACTTGATACATGAACAGTAGAAACAGGAGATTTAGAACAGTGGTCTGATATCTTTATCTTCCCCCCTCCCCAGCCCAACCTTTTTTATGGTACTGGGGATTGAACCCAGCCACTGAGAGATGTCTGGAGTTCTTTTTAATTTTGTTTTGGAACAGGATCTTGCTAAGTTGTCAGGGCTGACCAAGAGCTTGTGATGCTTCTGCCCCAGCCTCCTGAGTAGCTGGGATTATAGGCATGTGCCACCATGGCCAACTAAAATCTTTTTTGTTTTGTTTTTGCAGTACTGGGGAATCAACTCAGGGCTTCGCATGTGCTAGGCAAGTGCTGTACCACTGAGCCACACCTCCAGCCCCTAAAACCTTATTAAAATAAGAATGTCACTCACCAGAGTGAAATGTTCTCTATGAGAGCGTCTAGATAGCTTTTTCCCCAGAATTTTGGAAGCATGTTGGGTTTTATATCAAGCATTCTGCTGAAAACTTGTTTTCTCTTATTATAACTACCATGCAATACATTCGGCATTTTTTTCTTTGTTCCTGCACCCTTTTGTCAACATATTGGCAGAATCACTTTTTATTTGGGAAGAGGATGAGATAATGGAGAAGGAAGGGGAAAGAATTTAATGATTGAACATTTTTTCATTAATGTTTATAGTTTCTTTTTGTTTAGGACTTGCTGTTTGTACAGAAATCCTTTAGTTATGGTTACAGCAGTGATTAAAATGTTGGAAGGAAAAAAAAAGAAACCTTATATTTTAGCAGAATGGGTAAAGGTAGAGAGTTGATGGGAATAATTTACCTTCCTGAGTTTTGGTACAGATTTAAGTACTTTTGAAGAATGATAAAACTACCCTTGCTAAATACGTATGGAGACGCAGAAATGTTTTTGAATAGTTTAAATGAAAAAAAGTTAGGTAATGGATAAACAAGTGAAAAATAGCAACCATGTATTGAGCATTGCTATATCCAGGCACATAGGAAATGGAAATTTGCTAATAGTAAAGCTGAAGTTTAAATCTAAGTCTGTTTTCCATGGAGCTTCCTGAAGATAGGTGAGTTTTGAGTTGGACTTTGAAAGTAAGGTAATGTAGAGATTAATATGTAGAAAGCAGGGTGAATGGCTTGTACCAAGGCATGGAGATGGGATAAAATTAATTGTATTTAGGGTATGGAAAATAAGTTAACTTGTTCAATTATCAAATATAATGTCAAGTAGCTGCTGTGGTTTAGGGATCTTGAGGTGTTCCATTGTGCAAATGGTGAAGATTATTTCATTAATGGTAGTGGATGAATTGAGACGTAGGCAACAAAACAAAACAAAAACAAAAATCCATAGGAAATAGATTGTATTAGCATTTGATGTTGCTAACTAAGCACACATGCACAGATGTACTCAGTTGTTTTAGTATGTGTATATAGTTATATGCAGTTTTATTACATGAATAGCTTCATGTAATTACCATTAAAGTTAAGATAGTATTGCATCTCACCACAGAGATCTCTTGGGCTGTCCCTTTAGAGTCCTATCTGCCCCTCTCCCCACAACCCTAAACTCTTGACAACCACTGATCAGTTCTCTATTTCTGTTGTTTTGTTGTTTAAAGAGTATTTTACAAGTGGATCATAAACTATATAATTATTTGAGATTACTGTTTTACCTCAGCATACTGTACTAGGGGTTCATCCAAGTTATTGTGTATACCAATAGTTCATTCTTTTTTATTGCTGAATTGTATTCCATGGTGTGGTTGTACCATATTTGTTTAACCATTCACCTGTTGAAGGATATCTGGATAAGTTCCAGATTTGAGCTATTAAAAAAAAACTGATGTCAACATTCATATGCAAGTTTCTATGTGAACGTAAGTTTTCATTTCTCTGGGATACATATCCAGGAGTACAAATGCTGAGTCATGACAAGTCCATTTTTCTGTTTTAATAGAAATGGCCAAACTATTTTCCAGAGTGGCAGTACCATTTTTTACAATCCTATCAGCAGTGTATAAGTTATAATCTAGTTTCACTTTATCCTAACCAGCATTTGGTGCTGTTATTTTTTTAAAGTCATTTTGGTATTGTATGGTGATATCTCATTGTAGTTTAAATTTGCATTTCCTTAATGGGTAGGATGTTGAACATCTTTTTCATGTGCTTGTTTGTCATCTATATGACCTCTGATTAAATGTCATATTTCTTTGGCTCATTTTCTTTTTTTTTTTTTTTTTTTTTGGTACTGGGCATTGAACCCAGGGGCTTGTTTAACCACTGAGCAACATCCCCAGACCTTTTTATTTTTTAGTTTGAGACAAGGTGTCACTAAGTTGTTTAAGGCCTCATTAAGTTGCTGAGGCTGGCTTCAAACTTGTCATACTCCTGTCTCAGCCTCTTCAGTTTTTAATTTTGATAGTTCATTTTATCAGGTTTTCTTTTTATGGATTTTTTTGATTTTATGCCTAAGATCGCTGCCTAGCCCTAGGTTCCAAAGATTTTCTTCTATATTCTTTTCTTTAATTTTTAGTCTTATGTTTTATATTTGTGATCTGTTTTGAGTTGTTTTATATAAAATATGAGGTTTGGGTTGAGGTTTTTTTCTTTTTCCCCCCTTTGGATATCTAACTGTTCCAGCATCATTTATTGACAAGGCTCTCTAATTCCATTGAATGCTTTTGTACCTTTGCTAAAAATGGGGCACGTTTACGTGAATCTGTTTCTGGCTTCTGTATGTTTTGTGTGTCTGTCTCTCTGCCAGTACCACACTGTCTTGATTACTATAACGGTATACGTCTTAAAATTGGGTAGTGAGTCTTTCAGCTTTTTAATTTTTTTTGGTGGTGCTGGGAATTGAACCCAGGGCCTCACGCATGCTAGGCTCAACCATTGAGCCACATCCCCAGACCAGTTTTTCAGCTTTGTTATTGTTCTTCGTTAGTGTGTTGGCCAATGTGTTAGTCAGCTTTTCATTGCAGTGACTAAATATCTGACAAGAGCTACTTAGGAGGAAAGGATAATTTTGGTGCGTGGTTTCAGAGGTTCAGTCCATAAGTTGGTGTAACTCCAAGGCAGAAACATTGTGGTAGAAGAGTATGGTGGAAGAAAGCTGCTTAGCTGTGGGTGGGAGGGGGTGGCACAGAGGGGACCAGGGACATGATATACTCTTCCGGGGCACACTGCCAGTGATCTGCTTCCTCCATCTAAGACCCATCTCCCAGTAATCCATTCCATTAATCCATGGATTAATTCACTGATGAGGTCAGAGGCCTCATGTTCCAGATATTGTCTAAACAGCCCCACCTCTGAATCTTGCTGCATTGGGATCCATATTGTCAACACATGAGCATTTGGGGTACATTCCAGATCCAAACAGAACAGTTATTTTAGGGTCTTTCCTTTCCCATAGAAACTTTAGAATAAGTTTGTCTACAAAATTCTTTGTTGGAATTAAGATAGAAATTGCATTAATTTGGGGAGTATTGATATCTTTGCTATGTTGAGTCTTCTAATCCACAAACACAGGTAAATATCTCCAGTTTTCCATCTTTAAAGATTTTTTTTCTTGAAAGATTTTTAAGATGAAAGTTTTCCGTCAGTATTTTGTAATTTTCAGCATACATGAAATCCTGTACATGTTTTATTAGACTTACACCTAAGTATTAAATTTTAAGGGGAGCAATTTTAAGTGGTATTAATGTTTTAAAATTTGCTCATTTATTGTTAGTATATAATGAAATTGATTTTTGTGCATTGATATTATACATTGCAGCCTTGCCAAACTTGCTTACTAGTTATATGAACCTTTCTTACTGTCATCTGCAAATAGAAATTGTTTTGTTTCTTCCTTTCTGATATGGTTGACTTTTATTTCTTTCTCTTGATTTATTGTTGTAGGTAGGACTTCCAGTACTTTGTTAAGGAAGAGTTAAGGATGGATATTCTTACTGTTTCCCATCTTAAAGGGAAAACAGTTTTTCATTATTAAATAGGATGTTAACTGTAAGTTATTTATTTTTTAGATATTCTTTATGAAGTTGACCATATGTTCCCTATTCCTAGCAAAGGCTTTTCATCATGTTGATGTCAGAATTTTTCAAAAACTTTTTCTATGCCAGTTGATTTGATCATAGAATTATTCTTCTGTAGTGTGTTGCTATGGTATATTACATTGATTTTTGAATATTTTACCAGGCTTGCATATCTAGAATACATTTGACTGGTTGTGATGTGTTCTGTGTTGCTGGATTCAATTACCAATATTTTTGTTAAAGATTTTGTATCTTAAATTCATAAGAGATATTGGTGTGTGATTTTCTTGTCTTTACCTGGGTTTATTATTGGTAAAATGGCCTCATAAAATGAATTTGGAAGTGCTTCTGCGTCCTCTGTTTCTAGAAAACATTGTGTAAAATGGATATTAATTCTTTTAATGTGAAACCATTTTGGCCTGGAGATTTTTTGTTTGTTTGTTTTTTAAATTTTTTTTGAAGTTGTAGCAGGAAAGAATGCCTTTATTTTATTTATTTATTTATTTATTTTTATGTGGTGCTTAGGTTCAAACCCAATGTCTCACATGTGCTAGGCAAGCACTCTGCCACTGAGCCACAGTCCCAGACTGAATATGATTTCTTTTTTTTTTTTTTTTTTTTGGCGGTGCTTGGGGATTGAACCCAGGGCCTTGTGGATGTGAGGCAAGCACTCTGCCACCTGAACCCACTTGGATATTTTTTGGAGAACTTTAAAATTACAAATTTAATTTTCAAAATAGTTATGTTATTTGTATTATCTACATCTCGGCCAAATTTCAGTTGTTTTTGAAGAATTGGTCCATTTTTTCCAATTCATTGAATTACCAGCTAAAGTTGTTTCTAGTATTCTCTTATCCTTTTTTTAATGATATAAGATTTTACCATTTTAACGTACACTTCATTAGATTTTTAGTGTATCAAAATCTCATTCCAGAGCATTTTTTATCACCCCAGAAAGAAAAAGCCTAGGTTCAGTAAGTAGTCATTTTCATCCCCTCTTCTCCCAGCCCCTGACAGCCCCTATTTTTTCTTTGGATTTGCCTATTCTGAACATTTCATATAAATGGAATCAAATAGTATGTGAGTGTTGGTGCCCAGCTTCTCTTACTTAATTAGCATGATGTTTCCACGGTTTCTCCGTGCTGGAGCATGTGTCAGTATTGGTTCCTTGGCTCATGGCTCATCACTCTAACCTTTGCTTCCGTTATTTCATCTTTTTGTCTGACTCTGATCCTTTTGTTTCCCTCTTTCACATTAGGACCCCTGTGATTATATTGTGCCCACCCAGGTAATCCAAGGCAATCTCATCTCAGGTTTCAGGGATTAGAACACATCATACATCTTGGGGTGGGAAGCATTATTTTTATATACCACATGGATTTTAGCTCTTTTTGTCATTATTTACCTGCTCCCTAAGGCTTTGTTCTTTTTTTCAGTCTATTTTCTTTGTGGTTTAGATTGAGTAAACTATTTATCTTGTCCCTAAATTCACTGAATTTATCCTCTGTAATCTCCTGTTGAGCTTTTCCAGGAAAGGTTTTAGCTCAGTAATCTTAAGTTTTAGTTGTATAATTTCCATTTAATACTTTAAAGAATAACTCCTGGGGCTGGGGTGTAGCTCAGTGCTAGAGCATATGCATAGTGTGTGCGAGACCCTGGGTTTAATCCCCAGAAACCCCTTCCTCGAGATTCCATTTCTTTGCTTAGATTTCTTATTTTTTGTTTCAGAAGAATTCACAATTGTTTATTGAATCATTTTTATGATTAGGGGTTGAACCCAGGGATGCTTAACCTTGGAACCATCTCCCACCCCTTTTTAAAAAAAATTTATTTTGAGACAGGGTCTTGTTAAGTTCCTTAGGGCCTCAATAAATTGCTGAGGCTGGCTTTGAACTCACTATCCTCTTGCCTCAGCCTCCTGACCGCTAGGATTGCAGATGTATGCCACCATGTCATGTGTGCTTTAAAATTTTTGTGAGATAATTCCAGCATCTCTGATTGATCTTGGTGTTGGTGTCAGTATGATCGTTTTTTTCTTGTTCAGATGTTTTTTCTTCCTGGTTCTTCATGGTCACGTCAATTTTCAATTGTATCTTGAACATTTAGGTTGTTATGTTAGAACACTCTTGATTCTATTTAAATCTTCTAATTTCGCAGTTCCCTGTTTAGGTTTAGCGTGTAGTTCCTGTCCTACTTTTGTGAGCTGTGCTTCCTATGGTGATTTAGTTTTCAGAGCTCTTGCATTGCTATTCCTTTCTGTTTTATTCTCTTGGCACCACTGTTCCATCTCCTTAGATGCTTCCTTGGCTTTCTGGTGGCAGTGGTGCCCTGGCTTTGCTACTGCTAAGGGCAGATTGGCTTGGCGTTGCTGCAGGTATGGGACAGGAGTGCAGCTGTCCTGCAGTGTATCTCGTGTGCCACTATTTTAGGTGTGGGGTAGAGGACCTTGCTGATGCTGTGTTGGAGCTGGCACACCACTGCCTTTCATGACCACTAGGGAATGTTTCGCTCCCCTAGGTCTCTGCTGAGCTGTCTCTTTCATAGTCCTTTGACCAGAGAACAGGATTTTCTCATTTGTCTGTCCATGCATCTACCCACTCACCTACCTCCCATACCACTGTTGGTTCCAAGTTGCAGTCCTCTCTGATGTTCAGTCTGGGATATATGGAAGATGAAAGGAAAACCCAGTGGACTCACAATAGTGTCTTCCTCAAGTCCTGAGGTCCCCAGCTAATCTTCTGCCTTCTTTCTTTCAGAGTCCTTATATGATAATGTGTTTAATTGTTTTTAGGGTATTCAGTTGTGTTATGGAAGAACAGGGAAATGTGGGCCTGTGCCATCATATTCTAGAACTTGTACCCTAGCAATTTTGATTTTTTTTTGCACTGAATTTATTGTCAATAAATATGAAATGGTTGATGCTCTTACTTTTATTCACTCTGCTGTTTTAGAGTGTTTCTTTGCAACTGTTGTTCGTTGTAGGAATAATATATTACTCTTGTTTAAATTGTGTGTGAATTAGAAGTGTCATGTCTTATGTGTACATTTATTTATTTACTCATTTTATGTATTTATTTTTAGGGAGTGGAGCAACTGCTGTGGTCCAAGCAGCTTATTGTGCCCCTAAAAAGGAGAAAGTAGCAATCAAACGGATAAACCTTGAAAAATGTCAGACTAGTATGGATGAACTCCTGGTATGCACATTTCATTTCTTAAATGGAGGGGTAAACTCCTGTGTATTTATGTGAGAGTGGGAAAAAACATGAATTTTTTAGTTTGTTTCTTTTAAATAAAAGGCTTATATTTATTTATTTATTTATTTATTTACCTATTTACTTATTTACTTACTTGTTTTGTGGTACTTGGGATTGAACCCAGAGCCTTGTGCATGCTAGACAAGTGTTCCATCTCTGAGCTACATCCCCAGCTCTTTTTATTTTTTTATTTTTAGACAGAGTCTTGCTAAGTTGTCCAGGCTGGCCTTGAACTTACAATCCTCCTGCCTGAGCTTGCTAAGTAACTAGGATTATAGGTGTGCCCCACTATGCCTGGATGGGATTTATTGTTTCTTCATTAATAAATAGTGTTTATTATAAAATGTATAAAACCCAGGTAAGTAGAAAAAAAATAGTTATAATCCTCTCACTCTGAGATTAACATTTGCTGTGTAATCTTTCAAACTGTCAACATTTAAATGTCTTCCAGGTTAGGGATATAGCTCTGTGATACAGGATTTGTCTAGCATGAGCAATGCCCTGGGGTTGATTCTCAGCACCACAAACAAAATACGTAACATCTCTTTTTTTATTGAACAATTTATTACACAACTCTTTCTATGTCTATAATTGTGGATTTAATATTGTTTTCAGCATGTGAGTAGTATTCTGTTGATAGATGACTGTTTAATTCTTTTCTTTTTGGTATAAATAATTCTTACTTACTTGTCTGTTTCCTTAAATAATCCGGTATTGTGATTCCTGGATCAACTGGAATATTCTTTAAAAGACTTTGATTTCCTAATAACATGGTACCAATTGGTTTTATGACTATTGATGCAAGTTGAAAGAGTAACCCTCCCCAGGCAGCATTGTCTTCTTCTCCAAAGGCTAGGGAAAGAAAGAAGAAATATGAGTCCCATGGATCAATAACTGTAAGAGATTAAAATGTCATTATTGGGATTGGGGTCGTGACTCAGTGGTGGAGCGCTCGCTTAGCATGTGTGAAGCACTGGGTTCAATTCTCAGCCCCACATAAATAAAGGTATTGTGTCCATCTGCAATTAAAAATATTTAAAAAAAATTCATAATAATAAAAATAAAATAAAATAAAATATAATAAAATGTCATCATACAGGAATTGTTTTGTACTTCTTTTGTACACTGTGAAACCTAGAATAGTTTTAAATATTTAGTAAGTGCTCAGCAAGGAAAATGCTTCAAAAATCATTTAATGTTTTAAATCCTGTTTCTTTGGCCTCAAATGGAAATAATAATACCTGTTTTGGGTATCTCATGAGGTTTTTCTTGAAACCCACATAACACAGTATTTGTGTGGCTATAAGCCGCCACACAAAATGAACTAACAATTGTTATTTTATTAAGTAATTTCTCTAAGATTGTATAAAGCTAGTAATAGAAAAGGAAGGGCTTTTCTATAGAAAGAAAGGATGACCTAGCTGTCCAGAAGTTTTCCACCCACCCAAATTGTTTCTCTTCTTTCTTTTCTGTTGAGTTTTATTTTTCCTTCTTCTGATGCTGGGGTTGATAAAGCCCAGGGCCTCTCATGCCCAGTGGCAGGGCAAGTGCTCTGCCACTGAGCTACAACCCTAGCCTTCCATTGTGCCAAGTTGAATTTAATTTCTGGTGTTGTCTGGTGTTTTTTCATTTTTTGAAACGAAAAAAAAAGTAGTAGTAGAATTATATATTGAACTTCTAGCAAGTACGACACATGTATTTCTTCAAGAGTTGGTAACACATGCACAGAAGCTGGAGTAGATTGCTGGAATGATCTTGTGCTGTGTTTGGTGAGAGAACATGCACTTGGAGTGTGAGGCTGAATATAATCCTGTTTGAAGATCTAGATTTACAGTTGCCAGCAGTACCTTACAGCACCATTTGGACATTGGAACTGCAGTGATGATAAAGGAAGCCTGTGAATTGTAAACTAATTCTGTTAAAGCAAAACAAAAATTTTAATCTACATGTTAATACTGGAATTTGATATTTTTTTGGGGGGGTACTAGGGATTAAACTTAGGGATACTCGGCCACTGAGCCACATCCCCAGCCCTATTTTGTATTTTATTTAGAGACAGGGTCCCACTGAGTTGCTTAGTGCCTTGCTGGTGCTGAGACTGGCTTTGAACCTCCAATCCTCGTGCCTCAGCCTCCCGAGCCGCTGGGATTATATGCATGTGCCACCACGCCTGGCTAGTGCCTTGCTTTTGCCAAGTCTGGCTCTGAACTCTTGATCCTCTTTGTCTTAGCCTCCTGAGCTGCTGTGATTACAGGTGTGCCCCATTGTGCCCAATTTGAATGCTCATTTACCATTTATTGTATATTGTCTATAAAGATAGAGACAGGGTGAATAAAAGTCTTATTATTTTCTACTTTATGACTAAAGAAACTGTAGGTTCAGAGCTTAAAAAACTTGGTTAAGTTCACATGATGATAGTAGCAAATATCTTTGAGTACATTAACCTCAAACATGTCTATGATAGGTAGCAGCATTATTTCGTAGATGAGGGAAGTAAATCATATGAGAGGCAGAGTCAGGTTTTTCTGACTCAAGTCTCTTCTATTCTGCTTAGTATATTGATTTTAATTTTAGTTCAAAAGTAGAACATCTCTTCTTAGATAGCATAAACATTCTGGAAAGCAATATTTTTGTTTTTCTGCCAAGGCCTTACTTTTAGAGGAATATAAATTTGATTTATCAAAAACAAAATGTTGGTTAGAAATCTGTAAATTTTGGGGCTGGGGCTGTAGCTCAGTGGCAGAGTGCTTACCTAGCATGTGTGAGGCACTGGGTTCAATTCTCAGCACCACATATAAGTAAATAAAAAATAAAATAGAGGACCAGAAATCTCTAAATTTTGTCCAAATATATACATATGCACAGCAGGGATTGAACCTGGGGTGCTTAACCCAGACCTTTTTTTTTTTTTTTTTTTTTTTTTGAGACAGGGTCTGGCTAAATTGCTTAGGGCCTCACTAAGCTGCTGAGGCTGGCTTTGAATTTGTGAATTTGAATCCTCAGTTGCTGGGATTACAGGAGTGTGCCACCACACCAGCTATCCAAATATTTTAATAAAGTTTTAAATTGCAAGAACAGTACATATATACTTAGCAAATATGTAAAAGGAAGAAAAGTGACTTTTAATAAAGCAAGTTTAAAATAATTGGCTTTTTGTGGGTTTGGGGAAACAAGCAAGTAAATTCCACTAGACCTGAAGAAATGTCAGGAATATAAAGAATGCCAGAATCAACTAATACTCTAATTTTATAATGAATTATCATGTTTTCTCTTTTTTGTAGAAATAAATATATATACACACACCCACACACATTTCTTTTAGATATAAATGTTAATATAACTGAAACAACATTCTCATGAATAATTCTTGATTGTGTGGAATATACTCTCATTTTCTTTTCCGTTATTATTTTTGTTAATGCAACTTTCTAAATTGATTTTGTGACCCATAAATAGGTTACAGCTCATAATTTGAGGTGTCCTGGGCTATACAGAGATGTATTGAGACTGCATTTAGGTAGTGACAGTTGTAGAGGAAAGGAAGATACAGGTTTCTTAGATGAAAATTTTGTTTATAGTCAAATGAACTGTCCATGAGGGCAGAGGCTTTTATTTGTTCTGTATGAGTGAATGAATACAATAACATTACTTGGGAGACTGACTGAATTGTGTAAAATGGAGGAAAACTGCCTACTCTTTATTAATTAGAAAACTGGAGTGTAAATGCTAGAAATCAAGATGACTGAGTTTCACAAAGGAATGAAAAGTTATCATTCAAGTAAGAAGGAAGCTTAGGTGGAGAACTAAGAAGTCCTAACAGAAAATCTTATAAAAATGGATTAATAAAGAACTTTTAAGAAAGCAGTTTCATTAGTAGGAGTAGAATTTACCCCTACTAAAAGTTGTTGAGAAGGCTGCTGGGAAATTTGAGTCAGAATGAATATATTGCTTTTTCAAAGCATTTCTATATTTATTTTTCCTTTTGAAAGAGGAAAAAATTTAATTTTAGTAGGAGTTAGGGCTGGGAAAGATTGTCCCTCCTCCTTTGTTTGTTTGTTTGTTTGTTTGTTTTTGCAGTTATAGATGGACAGAAAGCATTTATTTTACTTGTTTATTTTTATGTGGTGTTGAGGATCGAACCCAGTGCCTCACACATGCAAGGCAAGTGCTCTGCCACTGAGCTACAGCCCCAGCCCGTCCCTCCTCCTTTGAAGGAATAGAGGGGAAGAAAAGGAATATTTAAGGCCTTCATCATGTTCGAATTTTATGGTTTTTTGATAGTTTCCTGTTGGAAAACCCTTTGTAGTAACCCCTTTTCAAGTTAAAACTACGTTTCATGAGGATTCACCATTGTGGTCAATTAACTTGCACGGTGCCTGTCATGCATTTGGTATAGTAGGTGCATAATAAATATCTGTAGAAATCTTTCATTGTTTACTGTGGACAGATTTATTTATTGTGTCTTAAGTGTATCCTACATATTTCATCTTATTTAATAATCACTTTACCTTGCACCTTGTACTGTTATCCTTTCTTCACAGGCTGTAGAGGTAAACCTGGTTCCCACCTCCTCTGTAAAGACTTCCTTGGTTACATTTGCCTACTGTAACTATTCTTTCCTATGAATTCTTGTAACATTTAATATATTTATTACTCATTTAACACATATGTGCTGTCCTTTTTCAGTTCCCTCTTTTATGTACATATCTTATCTCTTCAAATCCTGTATAACTATGTCAATAGGCGAGTGCTTGCTTCAATTCTGTCTTCTTCTTTTTTCATATTTACTTAACTTTTAGTGCAGAAGACCACGCAGGTGAATTTGCGGTTGCAAAATGTATACGGCAAGGTGTTTGACATAAGTGAGTTTATATTTAAGTAGAAGTTGAGAAAAACGAAAACTGACTTTTGTTTGAGCACTTCTTATGAATCAGGAATTATGATCAACTTTTACACAGTTGATCTTTTTTTTTTTTTTTGGAACCAGGGATTGAACTCAGGGACACTCGGCCACTGAGCCACATCCCCAGCCCTATTTTGTATTTTATTTAGAGACAGGGTCTCACTGAGTTGCTTAGGGCCTCGCTAAGTTGCTGAGGCTGGCTTTGAACTCACGATCCTCCTGACTCAGCCTCCCAAGTCGCTTGGATTACAGGAGTGCGCCACCACTCCCGGCTACACAGTTGATCTTATTGAACAGATACCACGGACATAGTGCAAGGACATGAATAAGTGAGAAACTATATAAAGTGCTGTCAGATTTTATTCACTCAGCAAATATTTATTGAAGGTGTGCTGGGTGCAATGATGAGTTCCAAGAATAGTCTTAGTTTTCACTGAACTTAGTTTTGTGGGGGATGCAGAAAATATACAGGCAGTTATAGTATAGGATAATCAGTTCCACAGGGGTTGGGAATCCATTGTTAAGTTCTTGCCTTCATGTGGCTCTCAGTCTAGGAGTGAGAGATGAATAAGCACACAGTGTATTATCTAGTACATTATATGGGGTGATGGAATGAGAGACACTGTGTTTGGAAGCTAAGAGACAGGGCACCTAACTAACTTGGGAGGAATTGGTATCTAGATTGAGATTAGAAGGAGGAAGCAACTCAGGTAAGGATGACGGAGTAACCGTATTTCAGACATAGGGAGCAATAGGGTAAAATGACCAGAGTTAGAAGAAGCACATCAAACTTCTAAGTTTTCTATGACTGGATCATAGGACTGGGGTCAAAACTGGGTAGGAATGAAACCAGAGTGTTAAACAGGGCCCTGTTCATACCCAGGGCTTTCTAAGGCATTTTATCATACCAAATCTAATTGAAATTCATAAACTAAGGTAGGGTAAGCTTAGATATCTAGCTCAGGTTTCTACTCTGGTTTTGGTATATAATCTTGTCCTGTTTCAGTATGTTTCTCTTTAGGGTAAGAATTGTTAATCATTTCACAAAAATGGAGTAAATCAGTATTTTAACAAGACAAAAACAAAAATATTCCACATAAACAAATACCCCTACTCTCTGTTTATCAGTAATTGCTCTCTGTGGCTATAAAACCATATTTCCCAAGATGGTTCTTCAAGGACACTTTAAGATAAAAATGTGTGTCCCAGGAGAGGACTCTTGTGGTGGTGTACCAAGGTGTGATTTATAGTGTGTGTTTCTAGTTTCAAAGATGACTAGTGTAGTGAGTGAAAGTTGGGTGGGGAATGAATTGTGGGAAAGCAAGTGGCTTTTTTGGCTTAACCATTTTTGAAGAGATCAGGGCTGTAGAGGTTCTGAAAAGATGGTGACAGTCTTGGGATCCTGTTTGTATTTGCTAACTTGAAGCATTTGTTTTAAGCTTACATATAATGAATTATGTTTTCTGTTTGTAGAAAGAAATTCAAGCCATGAGTCAATGCCATCATCCTAATATTGTATCTTACTACACATCTTTTGTGGTAAAAGATGAACTGTGGCTAGTCATGAAGCTGCTAAGTGGAGGTAAGTAGCATGCAGTAAAATGTTCTGTTCCATAGGTTGAAAGTTAACGAAAATTTCCTTTTTTTTTTTTTTTTTTTGTGGTATTGGGGATTGAACCCAGGAACTTGTGCATGTGAGGCAAGAACTCTGCCCACTAAGCTATATCCCCAGCCCCCCCCATATTTCCTTCTTTTTATCCTGATTTGATTTTGTGGACATTTGCACTTGAAGAGATACCAAGAATGTATTATCTGTTAAAGAGACTAGTGTATGAGCTGAGACAGATTTCACACATTGCATTGGGTTGTTATGCCTCTCAAATCTTGCTTAATTTAGGATGACTCCCTTCTTCTTCTTGCCTTCCATGCCATAAACTTATTGAAGAGTCTGATTCAGTTATCTTGTAGAAGTTTCCACATTCTGGATTTATTTTTATTTGATTATTTCTTCTTGTTGATGTTTAATTTGATCTAGATTTCTTTCTTTCTTTTTTTTTTTTTTTTTTTCCATTTATTTATTTTCTTTTTTGCAGTCCTGGGGATTGAACTCAGGGCCTTGTGCTTGTGAGGCAAGTGCTCTACCAACTGAGCTATATCCCCACCCTAGATTTATTTCTTGAATATTAGATCTAAATAATTAATTAAATTCAAGTTAAGTATTTTTGGACAGAATATTTTGTAGGTGATGCTGGATACTTGATATTGCATAAGTCAGGAAGTATTTGCTGCCTGGTTGTATCTTTAACAGTGATTTTAATTTTGTTAGTTTAAGATTATGACAGCCAGGCCTCTCCCTGGGAAAGTTGTTTTTTCCCTTTGTGTTCAGCAAGTAATCTCTGAAATGATACTTTGGCACTGTGAGTATCTAGCCCCATGTTTTTAAAAATTACTTTAGCATCCATTAATAATCCTTGTTTGCATCAATTAGTTCATCAAGGGTTATAAAATGTGATTTTTCTTATTGTGTCATTTCTTTTGCAATTATAAATTGTCATTCTTTTGTGAAGAGGAACCTTGTCTTACCAACTGATGCTCTTCACTTAATCCGTACTGTAGTTTTAATTGAAAAGGAGGGTTTTATAAACCAATTTTCAGAGTAAAAGTTGTTAAAAAATCACCTCCAATGGTAGCAAATGAGAGGGTGTTTTTTTCCCTTCTTTTTTCTAGTGGTGTAGGGCCTTCATTTTTTTGCATATCATTATGACTCAAGGTTTTTTATGTTGGTATTACCTTTCAGTCCGTTATACTTGGTTCTCTTTGCTGCGTGGGTTGTCCAGATTCTGTCAGTGAAAATCCTTTAAGATCCCTCTTGTATTCTTTTGACATGAGCCCATTGATCTTTGATTACATCCTTCCTTTTTGATTCAAGATTTCTTAGGTTCACATTTACATTATTTTTTTTCCCAGACCCAGAATCGACTAATTCTCTTAAGCAGCTCTGATATTTTTTCTGGGGAATGATATTTAGAGAGCATAATAACTTAGGTACTTGGTATGCTCATTGCTACTACCATGTCAGTGCTTCTAGAATTTGGAAATATAATATACATTATAAATAATGTGCATTATAAATAATAATTTGACATTCATATTTCTAATTCAAAGTTTAATATTATGGACTTCTAAAACTTCTTTAATGCATTTGAATCTCTTCTCTTACACAAAAAATCTTGGTCTGCAATATTAACATAATTACATGTGTGCTGTGTGCTTTATACTGCAGACACACAGACACATACACAAAACACACATGCTATTATTTCTGCTTTTATCCTTACAGTAAAATATAAATATTGCTAATTGGAAGAGGGGATTTGGGCATGAATAGATTGAAAATTTTGTTAATGTTACCTGAAGGTCCATGCCACAAGATAAAGTAGTTATTTTGCCAGGGTCTGGATTTGAAGTATGTGGTAAGATTGATAGGACTCATGAGTGATGGAACCATTCCAGGTTTCCCATCTCTGGCTGCTTGGTTTTATTTTCCTGTGTGTTTTGTAAGGGAGTATGATTTTCTATTTTAGAATGTAGAGTTATAGAAAAAAGAGTCCATATTTATTTAGTTTGCAATTTTAACACTGTCCCTCAATGAACACTACTTCTCCAGAGGAGCTGTAAAGAAAGGAAAAAGGATAGGCTTTTGGATAAATTCCACCTTTCCTACTTAGCAATTGTATGTCATTGGGAAAACTGTTTCAACTCTTAGAACCTTTTAACTTGCCTGTTAAATGAGAATACCTTTCTGCATTTTAGTGTATTGGTGGAGGAGTAAATAAGATGATGAATGTAAAGCATCTACTATTGTGCTGACATGTAAGAGTTGCACAAGAAATTTTATTCATTAGTAGTAATGTTCCCTTGCTATATTTTGATGCTTTTCAGTGTAGCCAGAATCACCTTTTTGTTTCAATCCCATTAGTGACACACTGGAGAAACTGGATTGCTTTGTTAAAGGCCCTGTTCATATGATGGTTGGAAGCCTTGCTAACACCAACCACCTTTCAAGATGGTGGTCAAGCATGGTTCTTTCTGTATGGACAGATATGGGAACATTAGGTAATACTGTATCTTTCCTTATTGGTCACCTGTGGTGTGTAATTTATTTGTAATTTACAAAAATGTATAATACAGAGTTTCTAATGTCTTGCATAAAAATTCTCTGATATGGGAATAAATTGTCTATATAATTCTCCTGTATGCTAGTCCATCTTTTCTGCTATTTCTAAGCAGATTGACTCTTATTTATTTTTTCTTTTAAAAGATTCCTGTTCTTCTGTTAATGAGTATATGTTCTGATCATAGAAGAGGCAGGACATGTAGATGGGTGAAATACTTTTTAAATGTAGCTCTTTGTCCCTTCTGGTCTTTGATTTCCTGAGATAGTGTCTAGTTTTTCCAACCGTATACTGAGAAATTTTCTGGAGGAAAATTTTCAAACATGTCCCAGTCATAACTTATAATAATCACGTACTTTTTTTTTGGAATGGGGGATTGAACTCAGGGACATTCAGCCACTGAGCCACATCCCCAGCCCTATTTTGTATTTGATTTAGAGACAGGGTCTCACTGAGTTGCTTAGGGCCTTGCTAAGTTGCTGAGGCTGGCTTTGAACTCTCGATCCTCCTGCCTCAGCCTCCCAAGTCGCTGGGATTACAGGCGTGCACCACCGCTCCTGGCTTCACTTATTTTTAAGAGTCAACATAATCTTTACCTCTAAACTTCTTAAATATTAAAATTTTTACATCTTTTTTTGGGAAAATGAAATCTTGCTTTTGTTAGTATTAAGTGAATAAACATTTGGACTGAAGAGATACATTAAGCAATATTTAGAAGAAAAAGCTAAAACAAAGTATAACTTAAATTTTTTTTTAAATGGAGGAAATTACATGAGGATTTATAGTGCAGCTATAATACCATTTATCAAATATTTATTGAACACCAGTACATTGGTGAATAAAATGGATAGTTCCTTGCTCTTATGGACCTTACAGCTGATAATAAATAATAATTAAATAATTACAAGTGTGCGGAGTGCCATGAAGAAGTACCAAGTGCTGTGGGAACATGTTATAGGAGAATCTAACCTTATTGAGGGAGAATGGATGCACTGGGATTAACAGAGGTGTCCCTTAAGAGGTGACATCCAGCTGAGATTTAAATAATAAGCAATAATTAGCCAGGTGAAATGAGGGATGGAGGTTGTGTCAGGAAGGATGGGAGAAGCGATCCAGATAGAGGACACTCTGCAGAAGAGTGATGGAATAAACATGGAGGAGTGTGGGGTGTCTCAAGAATCTGGGTAACTGGGTGTCACAGCTGGAGGAGGAGTTGGGAGGACCATTGGGGGAATAATTTAAAAATATAAATTGCCAGAAAATGGAAATATATATATGGTATCTTTTACATCAGCTTCTTCAGTCAAAGTATTTAAAACAAAAGCATATTTTTGATTTGGCAACATTGTACTAATGTAGAATTTAATAAACTAAGTATATCAAAAAATGAATAGTAACGGACACTCTTAAATCATCAGCCAGGTGGACATGCTTAAAATAAGTGGTGTTAGCTGGATGTGGTGACACATTGCCTGTAATCCTAGCTACTTGGGAGGATGAGTCAGGAGGATCACAAGTTTGAGTCCAGACTTGGCAACTTAGTGAAACTCTCAAAATAAAATACAAAAGGGGCATGTAGTTCAGTGGTAGAGTTCCCAGGATTCAATCCTCAATAACACAAAAACAAAATAAAAAGAGCTTCATTAAATATGTCAATATTATAATTATTTCATAATGCTTCCTTATAACAGTAATATTCTTACATTGTGCTAGTTAAAACCTGATGTTGAATGTTGGGATTTGTTAGTACTCTGATGACTCTTTAGAAATTAGAAGCACATTTTGTCTAAATAGCTGTTTACATAATTTATAAGCACCAAACTGTCATGTATTTTTAGAAATCCAAGTAATTTAGAAAACTTCTCAGAGGACTAGAAAGAAGTGCCTGTAGTAATTAAAGGGTTAAGTATAGAAATGAAGAAATCTAATTTAAATGCACTGACCTAGAGACTGAGGTATTTTGTTGTTTAGGAATCCCCTCAGTTTTGTCATTTGCTTTTTTGGTACTGGGGATTGAACTCAGGGGCACTTGACCACTGTGCCACGTCCCCAACCCTATTTTGTATCTTATTTAGAGACAGGGTCTCCCTGAGTTGCTTAGCACTTTGCTTTTGCTGAGGCTGGCTTTGAACTTGGGATCCTCCTGTCTCAGCCTCCTGAGCTGCTGGGATTACAGGTGTGCACCACCGTGCCCTGCAGTTTTGTTATTTTCTAAGAGATAAAGAGTGTGAGAATTTCCTTGATCTAAGCAGGACACAGGTAACATATCAGATATTTATAGACCAGTTTTAAAGGTTCAGTCAACAGTGGAGGGTTTTTAAACTTCTGCAACTTCTAGGGGCCTGAAATGGAATACCCAACCAAGCCAATTTTGGCCCCTTTGAAACCTGCATGACTCAGGAAGACATAGCCTAGTGGCTAAAGACTGATTAAAACTTCATAGTGGAGGCACTTGTAAATAAATCAAATGAGTTGATTTTGTATTCATAGTGTCTTTTTTTTTTTTTTTTTAAACCCCCTTTACTGGGTAATGAAACCAGGATACTCTACCACTGCACTCCTTCCCAGCCATTTTAGTTTTTTCAAGTTTGAAACAGGGTCTCGCTCAGTTGCCCAGACTGCCCTTAAACTTGCAGTCCTCTTCCCTCAGCCTCCCAGGCAGCTGGGAGTTACAGGCTTGTGCTACTTTGCCTGGCCGAATGCTTTTCATAAAAGTAAACAAGGAAATTAATGTGTTGGCTGAGTGATTAGAGTTGTATTGTCAGTTTAACAATAATCTTAAACCAGCCACTACTTCACTACTTTGTCAATATTATTTTATAGTAATGATTTTTCTTGGACAGTTAAAGTTTTGCAGTTTTTTTTGTGGAGGTGGTTACTGGGAATTGACCCCAGGGATGCTTCACGACTAAGCCACATCCCCAGCCCTTTTTATTTGTTATTTTGAGACAGGATCTTGCCGAGTTGCTTAGGGCTTTGCTAAGTTGCTGAGGCTGGCATCAAACTTGTGATCCTCCTGTCTCAGCCTCCCTGGTCCCTGGGATTACAGGTACATGCCACCATGCCCAGCATTGCATTGTTCTTTAAATGTTCTGTGCCACAGGTTATGTAGAATACAATTTTTTGGGGGGAATAGATGATCTGTGTTTTAACTTTTTGCTTTATGTTTCAGAATTTGTACCAAATCCTTTTATTTTTCTATTTGCTTTATTTGCCTTTATTTTGAGAAATGCTTAAATTTTGATGGATAGCTTTTATCAAAGTATCATAGGTTGTTAAAATGTCTGAAAATGCAACTTCTTGGGCTCAGATATCTTGAATGACAGTCTTTAGGGTCTGCATCTTTTACTAACTTGGCAAGTAGTTAGTAAAAGTTCTTGGCTAGAGTTCAAGAACTGATTATCCTAGCAGAATATTTTTTTCCCAGATTATGCTTGAGAACACAATATTGTATATAGTATTATAACTTTCCCTGTTGTTCCTACCTTTCTTAGGGTATTAATCAAGTTATCAGTGATAATCTGCAGTGTCCTTTTGCTTTAGCATGCTTTACCTTCAATTTTCTCTTAGTTAACATTTAATTGTATGGTTTTGATGTTTGAGGAGTGAGGATTACAAGCACCATCACTGAGTTAAATACTTTGTAGTATCTTGTGATGCCAGGGAAATCAAATGGATAAGAATAGTGAAGGGGACCTTAGAATTAATATCTGTCTGTTAACGATGAAAGTCTGCCATTTGTAAAATTTATTGTTGGGAGAAGACTGAAACTGAAAAGAAGTAGTTACGCCAAGGAAGGGACATAGATCTGGACATAGATTGGGATTGCATTGTTCTGATTTCCCCATTGATTATTGGATGATGTGAAATTAATTTAAAAGTCTGTAATTTTGAAAAGGAGCTCCTACCTTACATTCTTTCAAAATATAGAACTAATAATTTTGATGTGCTCTAAGGTCTTTGTGGCTTCCTTTCTTTGATCTATCAGTCTGGAAGTTCCCTGAAAGTACTCAGTCATGTCAAATATCTCTTGTCATGTTCTGTGGCAACTAGTTCTAGGTCTTAAATATAATAACTGCTTAATTTTTTTTTTTTCTTTTTGCTACCAGGAATTGAACCCAGGGGCACTTAATCACTGAGCTACATCCCCGGCCCTTTTTGTTTGTTTGTTTGTTTGTTTGTTTGTTTGTTTTTTGAGACAGACTCTTACCAAGGTGCTGAGGCTGGCTTTGAACTTGTAATCTCCTGCCTTGGCCTCCTGAGCTGCTAGTATTACAGGCTTTTGCCACCACTCCTGGCTGTTGTTTAATTTTTTAAAAACTGTTAATTTTAAGTTCCTAGTAGGACCATTTTCCTTGGCATCTCCAATGTTAGATATTCTTAAAGTTACAAACATGCAACTTGATCAGTGATTATATAAATGTCTTCTTGCTAAGCAGGTTGAAATTCTCAGAAAAATGAAATATGTGGCCCATTGGTGTAATGATTTTGCCTTAGGGATTAATGTGTGATTGATTAAACTAAACTGAACCAAATTTCTCTCTTAGGCCTCCCCACTTCCTTATCACAAACTTGTGAATCCCAGCAATAAAGAGGGGAAGGAACTAGTTTAATAATATGCTAGAAAGTGCTAAGGTCGATGCAACAGTGCATGCCTGTGATCCCAGTGAGTCAGGAGACTGAGGCTCTGATTGCAAATTCGAGGCTAGCCTCAGCAACTTAGTGAGACCCTGTTTCAAAAGGAAAATAAAAAGGACTGGGGATATGACTCAGTGGTAAAGTGCCTCTCGTTTCAATCCCTGGTACCAAAAGAAACTAGAAAAGGAAATGCTGTCTAGAATTTGGAGCCTCTGTGGTTCATCATCTCAAGAAAATAAACTGTGGCTTTCATAGGGGAGGAGAGTATGAAAATCTTACTCTCTTTTATCTGAATTTTCAATCAGTTTTAGGACTCGAGATATAGCTCAGTGGTATGGTGCTTGTCTAGCATGTTCTGGAAGCCATGGATTTGATACCCAGCACTGTGAAGAAAACCAAAGACAAAAATAGTTTTCTTGTTTTCAGTCCTTTCCTTCACTGCCCTCTCACTTTTTTTTCTTTCTTTTTTTTTTTTTTTTCTTTTTTCTTTTGGTACTGGGGATTGAACCCAGGGGCACTCCACCACTGAGCCACATCCCCCCAGCCGTATTTTGTATTTTATTTTGAGACAGGATCTCACTGAGTTGCTTAGGGCCTTGCTAAGTTGCTGAGGCTGGCTTTGAACTCGCGATCCTCCTGCCTCAGCCTCCCAAGTGCTGGGATTACAGGTGTGTGCCACCACGCCTGGCTACCCTCTCACTTCTTATGTGGTACTTGTGTGTAGTTCTGGCCTTTCTGGAGTCAGAACTCCAGAAGGATCACTTTTTCTTAAATGTATACCTCCTCTGCAGGGGCTGAAAATAAAATTTCTTCATTTTGTTTAGTCAATTGCTTTTTAGTTTTCTACTTTCTTTCTTCCATAATATTGTTTCCATCTCTCCCTACCCCTGCCTCACGATCTTTTAAAAACCTCTTTCCTGTTCTCTTTGTTCTTCCTAGATTTATGCCCTTTTTTTTTTAATCAAGTTTATCAAGTTATTAGATTTTAAGTGGGGGCTAAAGTGAATTTATATTCAGTCCTTCATGAGTTCTGGGATTTGAGCTCAGGGTGTCCTACCACTGAGCTATACCCCAGCCCCAATTCTTTGTATTTTTAAGGATCCTGCCTAGACCACTTCTTCCCATGTATTTGGAATTATATATTTTTTTCTTTTTCAGTGAGTGAAATAAAAGCATCCAATAGGGTAAGTTTTCAGCAGGATTAAGAAGTGATTTTTAGTCTTGATTATTGAGGTTTTGTACCAAAAACTGGATATTGAATCTTTCCAGTGTAATATATTTTCTGTTTCAAGAGTTCTTGGCATAGTTTCTAATAGTGAAGATTGTTTTGTTTTGGTTCTATGATCTTCGTAGACCAGTATATTCCAGAAACCTTAAGAATCTCTGGCATGGCTTAAAAAAGGAAAAAAATATGTATATATGTGTGTGTGTATATATATACACACACACATATATATACACACACTTAATTATCAGTTTTTATAGTCAGTATTCTGTGATTTTAATTACTATCTTTTCCCCTCTCTCCCTTCATTCTTTAATAGGAGCATGATTTTGTATCCTGGGAATAGGATTGATAAGACATCTGGAATATTATTTAAAGAGAACGTCCATTGTTATTCATGTTTGTCTTTACCTATTTTATTTCTATAATTTATTAACCTGAAAACTTAAGTGTTTAAGTTACTTTGTATACAAGTATGATCTTCATTTTCTAACTTCCCTGTTTAAACTTTTACTTCAATTTTGTTTTTATCCCTTCCCCCACCCTGCTCTCTGTCTCTCCCCATGTTGGAGATCAATATCTTTAGACATATAACACTGCATATTCCAATCTGGTATTGGCGGTCTATATGGGTTTGTGATTCTTACATTTGAATATTACTGATGGGCATGGTTCACCTAGGAAGTCTACAAATGTGGTTGAAAGTCTTTCCCTACATCTAAATTCACATTAGAGGTTTAAAGGAGATGCTGGTCTAATGTACTGTTCGGATGTTAGCAGGCTACTTTCTGTTTTAGAATGGAATTGGGAATAAATGATTACTTCTAAATGTCTCTATTTCTTCATATTTTTTCCTTCATATTTTCCTTCATATTTTTTCCTTCTTTCCTACATAAGTAATTTTATGAAAAGGTTTAAAATGTTTTGATTCCAAAACAGATCTGAATTATACTGAATGAGTTAAAAATTTTTCAAGAACTGTGTTTTCTGTTTTTAGGTTCTGTTTTGGATATTATTAAGCATATTGTAGCAAAGGGGGAACACAAAAGTGGAGTCCTGGATGAACCTACCATTGCTACGATCCTTCGAGAAGTATTAGAAGGGTTGGAATACCTGCATAAAAATGGGCAGATTCACAGGTATGCAAAAGGTGATACTCTTGTCTTTTGGATAGGTGAAGTGCTGTATCATCTCAATGAGTCTCATTCTTTTACAGAATTACTTATAGCTCTAAGTGTTGTCAAGGCTTTTTGTATCACTAGTTTCAATACATTGTGGTTAGACCTTTAATTACAACTGGTTAGTATTAAGAAAGTTTGAAGTACTTCAATAAAATCAGAAAACATAAAACCAGGAGAAATGAGTAATTTCTTACTGGAAGGCAGTTACTGATAACATTTGGAACATTGTTTTCTATTTTCTTATATGTGCCTAAAAAATACCTAAGGTAATACTGTGTATATGATTTTGTTACTTTTCTTGTTTTGATTTCTATTTTCAGTATTTTCCCAAATTTTAAAAAGTTCTTTGTAAAATAATTTTTTTTCCCCTTTCTTTTCAACTAGATAACATAACCTGGTTCTTGTGCTGGTCAGTGAATAGTGAGAGATAGATTCTGGGTACAGGGGTCTTTGAGCACTCTCGCAGGCCCATCATCTGGGTTGCCATTTGGTGCAGGTGGAGCTGTCGTTCAGTCGCACAGTTGCCATTACCTGTGGGAATGGAAGTCTTTTTCCTTGGGCCACTTTTTGGTATTGTGTGATGTGTTGGGACATATTGGGCCTACTGCTGTCCTTTCTGTTGGATGAAGGTCCAGGAGATACTAGGTCTGGGTTGTCCTCTGCTGTTGAATGGAGAACTGTGAGATGCCAGCTGTGCCTATTGGTGTAACTGATGAGGGTGGTATGGGCCTACCTGCTGTCGTAAGGGTGAGGCAGGGTATAAAGTTCCCTGATTTGGTCTTCTGGAATAGTGGACCTTCTTACAACTAGAATTATGGAGTCCAGGGTGAGGCCTCCTGCTAGTACTCTGCTAGGCTCCCTTTATTGTTCCTTTGATCAGAGAAAGCATGCCTGGGACTTTTTTTGACCTATGCTTATTGATAGTTCTCAGTTTTAGGACCTATGCTTATTGATAGTTCTCAAGTGCTCAGTTGAGGATGTAGAAGATTGAAAGAAAGCTTAGGAAACTCAATGGCCTGTTGATTTTCATGTCCTAAGGTCCTTAGACACACTGCCCTTCCCTTTTCACTTATTGGAGTTCTTTTGTGATTGTTGAATTATGTCTGGGAATTTTACTTGTATCTAAAGAGAAGGAGCAGAGAAAAGTAAATATACATCATTTTGTTTGGAATTGGAACAAGTCCCTAGATTTGGGATATCACCATGATTTTTCTAAATCTATTTCATTCACAATTTAAGATTTTGAGTGTAATATGACAGGTTCTTGCGTGGTATATGGGCTCAATTTCTGAATATATTCTACTTATATTGTTTTCAACATTGTAATGAACATCTTCCTCTGTGGTTTTTATTTTTAAATTTAGCTTTCTATAAAGAGCCAAGACTTCAAAGAGAAAAAACATTTCATAAAAAGATATTGCCGCATTCTTTTCATAAATGCACAGATTTATGCCCCTATTAGCAGTTTTTGTGAATGGTGGATTCATTGGACCTTTGCTAACCTTGCCTATTAAAATTTCAGTTTGCTAATTTTGATGAAGGAGGAATGGTATTAATTTTGATATCTGTATTATTAGTGAGGTTAAACATAGATTTGTGTGGAGTAATTGGTATTTCCTCTTGTGAAATGTTTACTTGTGACTTTTGCCTGCTTTTCTTTGGGGATTTTACTGCTGCTTTGATTATTCTGAACTTTTTATGCATTCAGAATGGCCTTGTCTCAGTTTTTATCTTGGTTTTGCTAAAAGATGTGCTGTTTGGGTCCTTGATCAACTTGTAGAATAACAGGGCAAGAGGGAATGAGGTTGCCAGAGTGTGATTAATATCTGGAAAACAGATGGGTTGATGGAAAATCAAGGTGGATTGGAGATGCACTTACTTCCATATACACACATCTTTGAAGTCAAAGAGTAGTCATAGTGGAGTAGTTGAATGGTTACCTAGAAAAATAGGAGGTTATAGTTAGAGAGTGGTAATTTTGTAGTTGACTCTGTTTTGATAAAAAAGATTAAAAACAGAGGAAAGTAGATGACTAAGGGGCAGTGGAGGAGGAGGTCTGTAGAGGTGGCATCAGTGAACTGAGGAGCAGGGCATTTCATGATCATCTATGTGATTGTTGAAGTTTCTTAGAATAATGGCAAGATGATTTGGAAAGCAGGCCTTTAAAGAACAACTGCAAAACTGAATGATGGCAGCAATAAAGAGGGAGAGAAAATGGTAAAGGTGGATGGCAACGTCTGAAGAAAAAATTTTTTTTTTAAACTGAATGTTTAATACATTTGTGGGATTGAAAGGAGTCAAAAAAGGATTAGAATTCCATAATATACATTTGACATTTTTGTTAAAGATGATACATTTTTTTCCCCAAAGAAGTTTCCCCTATTTCCCTATCATTTCTATCTTCCTCAGAGCAAAGAATAGTAATTACTGCTTTCATGGATAAACTGCTCCATTGCGTTGGACAGTAATTATATCTTTATGTTTCACATCATCATTTGTACTATTTCAGAGTGAACTTGTACTCCAAAGTAGAGCCTAAAGAAATTTTAAAAAATAGTGAAATTCATATGAATGAATGCTAGAGGCCTAAGGATTTTTAAGTGCTGATTTAGTAACAAAATGTCTGCTGGCACAGACCTTAGGTTTATTCATATTATTAAACCTATAGCAATAGAAATGATAGCCATTTTAAGGAAAAGAAAAACTCAAAGACAAGGTCATTAAGTAAAATACATTTTAAATATAAATATCATGTATTTCCTGATTAGTATCAAGTAAATATCTAAGTATCCTGAGTTCAGATCTCAGAGAAAAAAGGTCCGAAACAGTTACAAAGCAAGTGTTTTGCTTCATCTTATCAGGTTCATTTTTAAAGCAATTGAGATCCTTTGGGAAAATTGTTTTAATTTTTCTTTTTATAAGATGTTCGTTGATCTTGTTGGTAATCCATTTATGTCTGCACTCTTTCAGTCTACTTTGCCTTCATTTTTGTGGTTGGATTCTTGTATAGCTTTTCTAGTCCATATCTGACTAACAAAAGGGACATCTGAGGGTGTATATATAGCTCCTGTAATTTTTTTGTAGATCTAGAGCTAGACTGGAGTGATGATACAGCGTGTGCACTACTGTCTCAGACTTGAGCTTCTAAACTGGAGAGTGAGGCTGGCTGCAAAGCATAGAGGAGGCCAGAAAAGAGCCATGCCTGGCTAGGTCTCCATGCCCATGACCTGACAGGAACCTGCTGAGCAGTTGGGAAAGTGCTGTGGTAGCTGGGAGGCCAGAACGCATCTCTACCTTGAACACCCTGCCTGTTGACTGCCTGGGGCTACTCTGGCCCTGTCCACCCACAACCAGAGTCCAAATGGCAATGTGATTGATTTTATATATAACATATATAAAATAAAATTATATATAAGAGGAAAGAAAAGCAAATGGTATTGTTTTTCATTGTCACCTGCCGTTTTCCTTACTTTCCTTCCCATTTCCAGGACAACTTTTGAATTTTCGATATGATACAAAAGCTCACTAACTGAATGCTTGCTAGGGGCCTGATAAAAACAAACCCCTGATACCCATTGTTACTAAATGTGTGCTGCTGGCAGTAGTCCTTACTTTAGTAAGTAACCACACTGTGGGAGAAAGCCAGTCTTGGTCAGACATCCCAGCACATTTTTCAATAAACAAACCAGGGCATTAAAAGATTTCTCCTCATCCTAGTTTATAAGTTTTCCTTACTTTCTCCCCAAATGCTCTTCTCATGCTTCCAAAACTCTCACTCAGGAGATTTTACATAAACTGCACTTCCTTAGGTTGTCATGAGTAATCCAACCCTAACACAACCAACAGAAGTCAGCCCACAGGATTCCTTGAGGTGGGTCACCTGCACAGTACCATTCTGGGGTAGCTCCCCCCGAAAGTCCACCTGTGACTTGACACATAGACAAGGAGGCATGCCTCTATATTTGTATTTTTAAAACTAATTTCTAAATAAGAAATTTTGTGTATCACCACATGCATGGGTAATATGTTGTTATGGTTAATCTCACTTTGCAAGTGAAGAAAATGAGCCTTATTAAGTTAGGGGATTTCCTTAAGCTTACAAAATGGGTCTGTAAAGAAGTTTTTCAGTGGCTTATAAACTAATTTTGAGGACCATTCTGAGTGGGAATTTAAAAGATATTTTTGGCAGTGATTTATGTCAAAGTAATGTTCTTTAAATGGCAGCCTCTTAGGTAACGTTAAAAGGGGTGATGTTCATTTAGCTAATTGAGAACTGAACACTGAACAAAATAGATGTTACAGTCATACAAAGTAAAGCTGTCTGGACTTCTTTGTGCCTGAACTTAATATCAGTTTTATTCTTTTTCTAACACTTTAATACATTTTATTCTTTCTCTAAAAATATAACCTTCCTTCTCTTTATGTAGGTTAGCATTTCTGATGCATATCAGTTTTCTCTCTGAAGAACTTCTTTTAACATTTCTTAAGCAAGACAGATACTGAGTTCCTTAATTAAGAGTTCCTTAATTCTTGTCTAAGAAAGTTTTTATTTCACTTTTAAAAGATAACCAGATAATAAATTGTAGGTTGGTGGGGTTTTCTCCCAACACTTTCAATATTTCACTTCCACTGTCTTCTTTTTTTTGGGGGTGGGGTACTGGGGATTGAACCCAGGGGCCCTCGGCCACTGAGCCACATCCCCAGCCCTGTTTGTATTTTATTTTGAGACAGGGTCTCACTGAGTTGCTTAGAGACTCGCTAAGTTGCTGAGGCTGGCTTTGAACTCCTGATCCTCCTGCCTCAGCCTCCCAAGTGCTGGGATTACAGACGTGCGCCACCACGCCTGGCTTCCACTGTCTTCTTGCATGCATGATTTCTTTTTATTTATTTATTTATTTTTTGGGGGGACCAGGGGATTGAACTCAGGGACACTCGGCCACTGAGCCACATCCCCAGCCCTATTTTGTATTTTATTTAGAGACAGGGTCTCACTGAGTTGCTAAGGGCCTCGCTAAGTTGCTGAGGCTGGCTTTGAACTCACAATCCTCCTGACTCAGCCTCCCAAGTCGCTTGGATTACAGGCGTGCACCACCACGCCCAGCTGCATGATTTCTTGAAGAGAAGGTGGATGTAATTCTTTTTTGCTCTCCTATAATAAAGTGTTGTCTTTGACTTATTTCAAGATTTTTGTCCCTCCTTGCTGTCTTTGTATTTCCCTAGAGACTTCATAAATAAGGTCCAAGACATGAAGATCTTTCATTTATCCCTTAAATTTTCATAGAACTATTTGGACAGATTCAGAATGCTCAGTTCATCTGGCTGTTAAGGAAAACCCCAGTCTCACTGTAACTACCCAAAAGAGGACCTAGCACTCTATTGAACCCATTGGGTTAGAGCCAGAATGTACCTCACTTCGGCATGCTACTGGTCCTTCATATCTGTTAACCTGCAAATTAGCATCCTTTGATGGGGGTCAAAAGTGTCAGGCTGCATGTTGGAAGCTGTCTAGCAAGCTGTGACAGTTTCTGTTGGGGGCCCTATAGCTCTAATGATCCCTTTGAATTACAATTCTCTGAGATTGGAGGTATGTTTTTTGGACATACATATTCAGGATTGTTATTTTCCTAATGAATTTTTGCTTTTGTTTTTATATAATGATCCCCTTTACTGCTAAAAATGTGCTTATTTTAAAGATAATCCTGTTTTATTTTAACATAGCTAAACCAGCTTGCTTTTAAGTATATCTTTCATTATGCTCAGTCTTCCTTGTCCTGGCTTCATTAAAGGTTGCACTTGTAGTTCCTAACCTTAAGTTAGCCCAGAGCTATGTTTAGGTATAAAATTGAAAATGAGCCCCCTACCCATTTGGGTAGGGTCTTTGTTCTCTCTCAGGACTTACTATTCTGCCTCTAAAATGTGTCTCTCAGTTTTTAACCTGGAGGTCTTCTTTGTTTTATGTTCATTTACTTGGTAATTTTCTTTTCTCATTTATTCAGGATTTCTTTGTAGGAGTGAAGGGTGTTTTGGAGCCTGGGAAGTAGTAATGAAGGTCTCTGCTTTCCATGCAGTTGTGCAATGTTGTTTGGAATGGGAATTTTCACTCATACCCCAACCCACTCACCCACCATGCTGTTGAACCCAGGAGAGTTCTACCATGAGCTTATTACCAGCACTGTCTATTTTTTTATATTGAGGCAGGGTCTCAAAAACAGTCTTGCTAACTTGCCCAGGCTGGCTTTGAACTTCCAATCCTCTTGCCTCAACCTCCTGAGTTGCTGGGTTTACAGTTATGCACCACCCCTAGCTTCTGCCTCACACTTTAAATCACAGGTTCAACCTTTCATACACAGTAGAATCACCTGGAAATCTTTAAAAAGTATTGCTGCTTGGTCCACTGCCAGAAATTAGTTTAATTGTTCTGGAATAAAGCCGTAGCACTGAGGCTTTTAAAAGCTCCCCTGCTAACACATGATTTTCTTCCATGTGTTTTCTTCTGACTCTCTAGGCTTTAGAGATTTTGATTAAGATAAACTTGTCTCTAAATTAGACTTTTCTCTCTGTGTCTACCTACCCAAATATTTTCCCCATTATTTAAATAGCTCTAACAGAAATGTTGGCTATTTTAAGATGCTTACATGTAGTATATTTCCAGCTTTGGTTTTGATTCATTACTTTTCTTGACCTTTTTTCACGTTTTCCATAAACTGTGACTATTGATGAGTAATAAAAATGTTATGAGCACAAACTCATGTTCTGTACTTACGAGAAAGCCAAGCGTTTCTGTGATATTCTTTTTAATTTTAGGAGGAATGTGTGACTTTTGGCCTGCAGTGACATGTGAGAAATGACAGTAAGCAGTGAGAAACAAAACTCAGTATTCTTGCTAAATAAGAGTAGGAGGAGAATTCAACTGTTGGGGCTGCTGAGTTACTTGAAAATTGTTTATGGTAGAGTAAAAAAAGTTCTTTAACCTGAGACCTTAGATTGGTTTCCAGATAAATGGTTACAGATCTTTTTCCTTGAAAGGTCCATTGTCCTGTTGTGCCTGAGGACACACTGTGGTGTGTTTGATTATACAGCGGGCCTTGATTTTCCTCAGCTTTTACTCCTGGAGGTTGTCCTGCAGATTGTACTTTTGCTTCAAAAGGGGAACATAATTGATTATATGGAGAATTAATCAGGAAAAACAGACATTCAAAGTGCAAGATCTCCTGAAAAATGGATTACTATGTTTTCACTTATGAAAGACAGAAACTTACAAAATATTTTAATAGGTAATACCTATACATGGATTAAAACATTCAAACAACCCAAGATGGTGTATGGTAAAAAGCAAATCTTTTCAGCCTCATCTGTGCTGAATTATGTTGATACCATATACCTTGGCATGATGTGGTAAAATGACACTCATGGGTTTCCTTGCAAACCCATAACACCAGTCTAACCATGGGAAAAACATAATATTAATTCTTTAGAAGAGCATTTGACCAAAAATGTGATTATTGTTTCCCAGAGCTTCCAGAAACATCAGAAACAGGGTAAACACAAGTATTCATTAGTTATACATAGTATTTCATGGTATGGATGAGATGTGCCACAGATTAGTTGGTTTCTTACTGATGCAGTGGTTAGGTTGCTCACATTCTTTGAAGTGTATTAGTTTATAACTCTAACATCTTGGAATGAAGTAGGTCGAGGATAGGGGTTGGGGCATCAGGGAGGGTAAAATCTAGGTTTTTTTTTTTAAATGTTGTTGTTTAGTTGACATTTTTTATTTACTTATTTCATTGATAATCTACTTCTTTTCAGAAGAGGATTTGGGTCAGGTGGTGTCCTGTGTAGTTACTTAACCCTGGTGAATGTCTGGGTGGTGCCAAATAAGATATAGGTCCAGGTGCCAAATAAGAAGTAGCTCACGGTGAAATGGGGAGACAGATCTGGATATATAATCATGTAATAATACTCTGTGGTAACACTGTAATACAGCCTGCTGTAAAAAAGAGGAGGGAGTGACTAATTTATACTCTTCCCTCAACCCCTAGCTTTTGATGAACTCAGAAAAGGGAGTTGGAAGTTAGTGGTTGACTCAGTTGTATGATCTTTGTCACTAAGGGAAGGGAATGTCCTGAATTCTTTCCTGTTTGTAGTATCTAAAGTCAAAAGACTCTAGGTTCATGGAGCAAAAAGCAAGTAAGCCTCCACTATACTGAATCAGCCTCTAGAAAAACACTTGTAACTTGCTTGTGTTTCTGAGCAGTATACAACACTCAGAAACACAATTTCCATATTTTTCAGTATATATCCAGGAAAGGCATTATATTCTGTGGCATGATGCTGCTGCACACAGTTGTCAAACTGTTGTATTGTTTACTAGAGAATAGTTGTCTAAAGATGGAGGAAAAAAGGACAAGGACAGGAGGAAGTGACATGTATTTCTCTGGCTCCTTGCCTGACAGACAAAGCCTTCCTCCATGAGCTAGCCTTGCTTTTCTTATCTAGCCTTAAAGACTGCCTTTCTTTTGTTTATTTAATTGTATTTGTTTTAATTGCAAAATGACTACATGAGTACATTCCTAGAAGATATGTGAACAGTGTTCCCTTTGACTTCAACCCCACTCATCCTCATGGAAGAAACCATTAAAGGGTGTGTGTGTGTGTGTGTGTGTGTGTGTGTGTGTAAATGTAAGTAATACAGCCATATAAAATGCACTGTCCTATTTGACTTATTTGTTTAAAATGGGTGTTAGAAGGCATTTCATGTCACAATATGTTGATGGACATTCTGTTTCATGGATGTAGCAGAATTAATTTAACCTTTTCACTCTAGTTGGCTATCTAGGTTTGCCATTTTTTTGTTAGATATTACAAACAGTGCTGCAGTGGAATCCCTGTATACATTGTGAGACTTTTTCTAGGTTATCAAGAAATGGATTTGCTGCTTTTAGGATTTAAGGATTTGTAATTTTTGTTAGATTCTAGTGATACATTGGAATACCAAAGAAAACAAGTTGTAGACTTAAATGAATAGTATAATATCATTTATACTGGGGAGAATGTCCAGGTAACCTGTGGGTAATATATTTGTTAATTGGACTACTAACAGTCCAATAACTAATAACAGTCCAAGTTGACAACTTTGGAGAGAATATTAGACTTAAGAATGATGATCAAAGGACTTTGACTTTCTTAGAGATATTTAATTTTTTTATATAACAAGATCGTATTCATGTATTACTTGATTTATCATAGTTAGCAATAAAAGTATAGTGGGGTTGGGAACAATGGTGCGTGTGTATAATCTCAGCTGCTTCAGAGGCTGAGACGAGGATTTTGAATTCAAAGCTAGCCTCAGCAAAAGTGAGGAGCTAAGCAATTCAGTGAGACTCTGTCTCTAAATAAAATACAAAATAGGGCTGGGGATGTTGCTCAGTGGTCCAGTGCCCCTGATTTCAGTCCCCAGTACCAGTCAATCAATCAATAAAGTATTGTGGGTCTGAATAATTTCTATCTTTATGGCATAAGCACAGAATAGTCCCTATTTTCAAGTGCATGCTGATTATTTTAATAAAATTGATTAGTTAGGAATTGTGGGTGTTGAGGTTCCAGAGAGAGAATGGTCTAGTATATTTTAAAAGTGTTTAGTAGAAAAAAATGAGTATATTTCAAAGCTAGTATTAGGCCAGGGTAGATGTGGGTCATGTTCTTTGACCACTGTTTTCCCAGTCAAGAATATTTAACCACCTAAAGTGGTATACCTTAATAAGCTATACTTTATTGTGGTTTGGATTCTGGTACAAATGACTGAAATTTTAAAAAGTTTACTCTTGGCCTTAATACAAAATAAGACATTTAAATATTGCTTGTACTGTGTAAATACAGTAAATGATTGCTTAAATTACATTGCTCCAAAGAATATATGTTTTTTGAGATGTGACTTTTTTTTTCCTTAAAGAGATGTGAAAGCTGGAAATATTCTTCTTGGAGAAGATGGCTCAGTACAGATTGCAGGTAATGATTAGTATTTCTTTTTATTTGGATTTAATGGTCAGTAGAACCAAATTACATATCTTTTATGTTGATCAGTATTTTCTCCTGTTCTCTGGACCATCTCTATTCAAACATCCTGTGTTAGTACATCCCTGCTGACACTCAAGATATCTTCTACTACTCATCCCTCATTTCTGATCTCAGACATTTTTCTGACCATTACTCATTAATTTTCAGTTGTCCATACCTCACCCCCATCAAGGTCTTCTGCTTTGGGTTCCCATAGCATTCTGTACTTTGCTTTAAAGGAGAAGTCAAGAATCCTCACTGTGTTTAAGAATAAATGTGCTGTAGAGAGGTAATATAGAGCTGTATTTTTCCCCCTGCTGGGAAGAAGAGTATTTGTCAGTTAGCAAGAGGAAGTGCACTTTTGGCAGTTTTGTCGCTATGGGATAAGAGCTGGAGTCCAAGGCTTGCCAAAGGTAGCTATCCTGATGAAACACTGCCTCCTTCAGCTTGGTCCCAGTCTGCTAAAACAGTCAAACGTTTGGCAGGGAAAAGGTGATAGCCCAGACCTTAAATTATTTCTTTCACTTTTAGAAGATAATTTAGGCAAATATCTTCATGTCCTTGAAGTAAGGAAATGTTGTAACCAAGTCACATAATGCTCTAACATAAATTTGACTCCTTTAAAAGTAGCAGTTCTGTTTATCAGAGAAGGAACAAGCGGTTTTATGACTATGATAAAAACACAAACCACAGTAGATATTTGCAGCATGAATAATTAACAAGGATCAAATTTAGTAGGCATAAGTAACTCACTATGGAAAAAAAAGATAATAAAGTGGGCAAAAGACTGGCATAGGCACTTCCCAAATGAAGAAATCCAAACATAAATATAAAATCTGTTAAATGAAAAGTATAATCACATTGGAGTAATATTCTCAGTTGACTGACTCTGTAGAAACATCTGGCAGTACCAGTCAGTTGTTGGTGATTTATACACTGATGATGGAGTATAAATGAATAGAACCATTTTATTAACATTGAAGATGTACATATTATAAGACTATGATTCCTGTGCGTATAGCCCAGAAAAGCTCACCCAGATGTTCACCATACTTAATCATTGTGAGTTTGAAAAAAATTTGTCACTTCATTATTAGAGTATATAAAAATAAATTGTGACTAATTTATATACCAGAATACTATATAGTGAGGAAAATGAACAGATTTTCAGTGACATACAAAAGTATTAATCATAAAGTTACAATGTGGGGTGATAGACTGGATGTGGATGTCCCTGTTCAGTGTGAATGGCATTATGGCCAGAGATCTATACACACCAGGAATTCAGAAACAACTTTACTGCCTCTCTTTCTTTCATCTGTGTCCTGTCGATTTCCAAGTAGATACTGCCTCCTTAGATAACTTTAAATCTTATATATTTATTTGTTTATTTTTGTATGTATGATGCTAAATATTGAGCCCACAGCCTCACACATGCTAGGCAGGTGCTCTACCATTAAGCTACACCTCCAGCCCTTTTGTATTTTTTTTTTAGTGTTGTAAAATGTAATGTAAAATTTACCATTTTAGCCATTCTTAAGTATATGGTTCTGTGGCGTTAAGTACAATGTAAATTGAGGCAAGTAGGGTTTTTGCTGCTTGACTTATGTTCTTTATGGTTGGAATAGCAGTGGACATTTTAGTAAAGTGAATGCTCTCATTATATGCCTTAGCTGACAGGTTTAACTCACGTCTTCAGGGTTGGTAAGTCTTGGGCATAAGAGAGGTATATAAATGGAAGATTCAAAGATTTTGAATCATTAAATTCTGGATTTAGAATTCTGGATATTTTAGATAACTTGATTAGTCTTTTTAAATTTTTTTTTTGTCAAATACATTTTTTGTACCTTTATTTTATTTTTATATGGTGCTGAGGATCGAACCCAGTGCCTCACATGTGCTAGGCAAGTGCTGTACCACTGAACTACAACCTCAGCCCCTCGATTAGTCTTTTATGTTGAAGAATTTTAAGGCATAGATTGTTCCATTAGTAAAAATACCCCATACTTCATTGGGTGCTTGGTATTTTACAGGGATTTTTCTAAGCATATCGTAATTAATTTACTCCTTAACAATAACCATATTAAGTTGGTGCTATTATTTACCCACTTTTTAATTTAATTTAATTTTTTTTTTTTTTTTATTTACAGTGGGTGCTATTATTTACCCACTGCTGAACAAAGATGGAAAGTAACTGCTCAACTTCAGCTGGCAAGTGGCAAAGCTGAATGCACTAAAGGTTTTTTCCCCTTCTGGAATGCACTTTTAAATGTTTATTTTTTTATTGTTACAAATGAAGCAGCATTTAAAGTGCTAAATATTCACCAGTTTAGGAGCATTAAGAATTATTAAGATTAATTTTTTAAAAAAGCCTGTTTTTATACATGTGCTATTTTACATAGAGACAAGCAAATAATCACTTCAAGATGAGTGAATGAATAGATTACTAAATCTGGAATTTTAAAGTTTGCAATGCTAGATTAATCTCTCACACTGGGTTTGTCTAAAGGGTGTTCTGAAATAGCAAGAAGAGAATTGGATAAGGTATTGACTAAAGTATATAAAACTCTCACTGTATTAGGTAAGATCCTTTGGTTACATTAGAAATTATCACTGACTAACTTAACAAAGCAGGAATTTTTTGCATATGCTGGGAGTACACAGAGAGAATCGACCAACAACTAAGCCTCAGGATGAACAAGAACCCAGTTGTGCTAGTGAACAAGATTCTTCTGCTAACATGTAATGACTCGACTCCAGTGACTCTCAGTTTTCTTGTTTCTCCATTCAAGATTTAGCCAGGAGCTATGATTGATCAAACTTGGATTAAGGTGGCTAAACCTGGTTCAAATCAGCTATGCCCTGGTGTCAACATCACAGTACAGTTATATGACCAGAACTATTATAAAAGAAGGAATATTGGTGAGACAGGCAGTCCTCCTCATCAGCGACTTTGGCTTCAATATTTTGGAATACTATCTTTCTGGAGAAAATCCTGAGGCTTAGAGAGATGATAAACTTGAGTTTACCAATGTTACACATTTATTAAGAGGTCAAATTGGGGTTTTAAATTAGGATTACTAACTCTAATTTATTTGGATCCATCTTCTTGAGAGCTTTTTGGTTCTGTAGGATTTTTTGAGCTAAAAAAGCCAAGTCAGAATGATAGTAGGAAAGGAAAGGAAAAAGAAGGAAGGAAAACAGGAAAGATGGAAAGATGAATCTGATCCTGGTATGTAGAATGGATTGGAACAAGGAACAGAATCTGAGATGATAATTTGTGGGAGTGGAGAGGAATGGAGTGAAGGACCTGTTAAGCTACACCTTAATTTAGCCACAAAGTTCAGCAAATTGGTCTATATTTGTCGTCTTTATGTATAGAATGGCAACTAACATCATATTAGTTTCCTATTGGTTTGGGATTGCTACTGACCATAATACTGTGCTGCTATTTCAGACTTTGGGGTTAGTGCTTTTCTAGCAACTGGTGGTGATATTACCCGAAATAAAGTGAGAAAGACCTTTGTTGGTACCCCTTGCTGGATGGCACCCGAAGTTATGGAACAGGTACTATGATTTTTGCCTTAAAAAAATGGCTTAGGTTTTTGTGATGAAACTAAATAAACTAAATGTTTGTTTTCGTTTGACGTATATACCAGGTTAGCTTTAAGAAATGTGTATCTCTCCTCCTTGGTTAAAACTTTAGTCTATTCTTTTTTTGTGTGTGTGGTGCTGGGGATTGAACCCAGGGCCTCACGTGTGCTTGGCAAGCACTGTACCTTTGAATTATGCCCCTGGCCTTTTTTATTTTTTATTTTGAAACAGGGTCTCACTGAGTTTCTCAGACTGGCTTCAAACTTATGATTCTCTTGCCTCAGCTTCCTTTGTAGCTGGGATTATAGGTGCGCACCATGACTGTAAAACTCTGCAAAAGAATCGAAACAAAAAAGCCAAAACATACCCCAGAACATTACAAAGGACATATGAAACTCAAGATTTATACCCAAGTCAATCTAAGGAATAATATAAGAATGATTTTAAAATTTTTTTCTTAGTTCAAAATAAATGACCTCGTAGTTTTACATGTGTTTTTTGTTGGTGCTTCTTTAAGGTCTATTGATCTCCACATCCCCATTTCTGTCACATAATTGCAGCCTGTTGTCATTCATCCCATCACTTTAAGAAAACTGCTGATTCTTAAATCCAGTGCTTATTTCTTATTCCTTATTTTATTTGTCGCCTTGGTGGCATTTGAAATTGGTGGCATTCCAACTTCATTCACTTTCTTAGCTTTTTTTGTTTTTGTGGAACCAGGGATTGAACTCAGGGACACTTGGCCACTGAGCCACATCCCCAGCCCTATTTTGTATTTTATTTAGAGACAGGGTCTCACTGAGTTACTTAGGGCCTCGCTAAGTTGCTGAGGCTGGCTTTGAACTCGAGATCCTCCTGACTCAGCCTCCCAAGTCACTTGGATTACAGGCGTGTGCCACCGCGCCGCCACTTTCTTAGCTTTTTTATTGTAGTTTTCTCCTAAGAGTGTGAGGGTCCACATTGTGCTCAGAAACAGGGCAAACAAACTTGGCCTGTTGGGGAAAGACTTTGAAGTACTGAGAGAGAAGCCTCTTCATTTGCTTGGGAGTATGTGGTTGATTGGCAGAGAGCTAAAATGTGCTACTGAGGGATAGGCAGGAATTACACCTGGTTTGTTTGATAAAAAGGGTTGTTGAACTAGGGGACACACTCCACAGGAGCACTGGGGAGGGGAACTTGCTTTCAAGTCATTAGAGGCCCTCCTGTTTTACCAGATGGCAGAGTAGCACATAATATTGAGTCCTAATTTTAGTTCTGATACCAAAACGCTTTGAAATGTCTTTCTTATATATTGCTTAGGTAGAAAATTAAAATGTATTACTACATAGTATGCTGGTAGCAGTATAAAAGGAGAAAAAGTTGGCAACATATTCACACCAATGATTTAAAAATATACACACCCTTTGTAATTTTTTTCATGGTAGAAATGATTAGATAATACCATAATATAGAATATTAGAAAATAAAAGAGGATCACTGCAAAAAGTTCTGTTTCACTTCTTTCTAGTATTAAAATTAAAAAAAAAAAAAAGATGACGATGTGCCAGGCACCGTGGTGCACGCCTATAATCTCAGTGGCTTGGGAGGCTGAGGCCAGAAGGATCATGCATTCAAAGCCAGCCTCAGCAACTCAGCAAGGCACTAAGCAACTCAGCAAGACCTTGTCTCTAAATAAAATACAAAAAAGGGCTGGGGATAGGGCTCGGTGGTTGAGCACCCCTTGATTCAATCCCCAGTACCAAAAACAAAACAACAGCAGCAAAAATGATAATGTATCTCTTGTTATTGTATCAAACTTGTGAGAGTTTCATATTATTATTTTCTTCATAAATGTTTTATCACAAATGGTTTTTCTATTTTCATATGGAATTAGTAAGCATTGCTTTTAATTGATTATGTAATATTCTTATAAGTTACTTACTATACCATAGATAGCAATTTCTCTGTTGTTGGTGAACATTCAGGTTGCCTCTTTCCCCATTACCAAGTGTATTTAGTTTTTTTCTACTTTAGACTATTTTATTGCTTTAATGCTTATAAATGCTTTTCATTGTTCTTAACATATAATAGAAACTACCTTTTAAGAATGCTAAAAGCAAATAAAAAATTGTTTTTAAAGTGCTTTTAGATTGGTTAAAATAATCATGCACATCTCTCTTCTTTGCAGGTCCGAGGTTATGATTTCAAAGCTGATATCTGGAGTTTTGGAATCACAGCAATTGAACTGGCCACAGGGGCAGCTCCTTATCATAAGTACCCACCAATGAAGGTGAGGCTCATATTCAAAAGGCTATACTAGTTCAAGTCTGAATTTCTTTTCAGAGCTTTTCTTCATTTGCCAGTCTTACTCATAATATTCTCTGTTTTTCTAGTTTTTTTTTTGTAATTGTGGCAAAATATGTGTAACATTTGCCATTAAATTTTCATCTTAACCATTTGCGAATGTACAGTTAAATGATGTTAAATATATTTATAATGTGAAACTATCTTCACTGTCAATATCTAAGTGTTTTTTGTGATACTAGAGGTTTCAGTTCTTGCATTTAGGTCTTTGATCCGGTTGGGTGGATTTTGGGGGCAGGGGAAGTACTGGGAATTGAATAATTTGTTTTAATAGGAGAGAGAGGGTTCTGGTTTTATTCTTCTGCATATGCACATCCAGTTTTCTTAGTATGAGTTTTTTGAAGGTGTCCTCCTTCTAATGTATGCTTTTGGCGCCTTTGTTGAAAATCAGTTGTAAATGGGTGGATTTGATTTCAGAGTTCTGTTTTGTTCTATTGGTCTGTATGTCTGTTTTTATGCCAGTACCACCTGTTATGGTTACTATAGCTTTGTAGTGTGTTGTGAAGTCAGGTATCATGACACCTCCAACTTTCTTTAAGATTGCTTTGGCCATTCAGGGTCTTTTGTGGTTCTATATGAATTTTAGGATTGTTTTTTTCTGTGAAGAATGCCTTTGGTATTTTGGTGGGGATTACATTGAATCTGTAAATTGTTTTGGGTGGTATTCACATGTTAACAGTATTCTTCCAATCCATGAACATGGTATGTTTTTCCATTTTTTTTATGTGTTTTCTTCAATTTTCTATATCAGTGTTTTGTAATTTTCACTGGAGAGAGAGTTCATTTCCTTGGTTAAGTTATTCTTAGATATTTTTATAGCTATTATGAATGGGATTCCTTATTTCTTCCTCCCTCCCACCTTCTTTCTCCTCTCCCTCCTTCCCTCCTCCCTTTCATTTATTTCTGCTCTGGTCTTTATTATTTCTTTCCTTCTACTAATTTTGGGTTTGACTTGTTCTTTTCTGGTTTCCTGAGTTGCATCAGTAGGATTATTTGGGATGTTTATGGTTTTTTTTTTTAAATATATTTTTTAGTTGTAGGTGGACATAATACCTTTATTTATTTATTTTTATGTGTTGCAGAGGATTGAACCCAGTGCCTCAAAAATGCTAGGTGAGTGCTCTACCACTGAGCCACAACCCCAGCTCCATCCCCCTTTTTTTGGATATAGGTGCTTATTGCTATAAACTTAGTACTGCTATAAACTTATTACTATAAACTTAGTACTGCTGTTGCTGTATTCCATAGGTTTTAATATGTTGTTTCCATTTTCATTTGTTTCAAGAAATTTTGTAATTTCTCTTGATTTCTTTTTACCCATTGATTGTTCCAGAGCATGTTGTTTAAATTACCCATTATATAATTTCTGAAGTTGTTTTTGTTGGTTTCTTGTCCTATTCTGTTGTGTTCAGAGAAGATAGGTGATATGATTTCAGGTTTTGAATTTACTGAGACTTGTGTTGTAGATTAACATATGGTTTAACCTGAAGAATATTCCAGTGTGCTGATGAGAAGGAAGTATATTCTCCAGCTATTGAATGAAATGTTCTGTAAATATCTGTTAGGTCTATTTAGTCTATGATATAATATAACTTCCATGTTTCTTTGGTAATTTTTTTTTGTCTTGATCTGACCATTAATGAAAGTAGGTATTGAAGATCTTAATTATTTTTGTATTGGAATCTCTTGCTTTACATCTAATAGTTATTAGCTTTATATAATTGATTGCTTCAGCATTGGGTGCCTATATATTTACAATTGTTATCCTATTATTAAATAGTCTATATCATATAGTGACCTTCTTTGTCCCTTTTTACAGTTTTTTCCTAAAGTCTGTTTGATCTGTGTAGCTGTTCATGCTTGCTTTGGTTTTTATTTGTGTGGAGTATCTTTTCCCTTTAAGTCTGTGTATGTCTTTCCTGGTGAGGGGGGTTTATTGTAGGCAGTGTATAATTGGGATTAGTTTTTTAAAATTCATCAATCCAAATCTTTTAACTGGGGGATTTAATTCATTTACTATCAAGATTATTATTGACAAGTAAGGACTTAATTCTGTCATTTGGTAAATTTTTTTTCTGGTTGTTTAGTACATCCTTTGTTCCTTTCTTTTCTCCTGTTGTTTATCTTTGTGGCAAAGTGATGATCTGCATTGATACATTTTTTTACTTTTGCTGTTTTGTGTATTTATTTTTCTAATGGTCTTGCTTTCATGATGGCAGTTGATTTTTTCAAAAACTAACTTTTGAGTCGAGCACGGTGGCGCACGCCTGTAATCCCAGCACTTGGGAGGCTGAGGCAGGAGGATCGAGAGCTAGCCTCAGCAACTTCGTGAGGTCCCAAGCAACTCAGTGAGACCCTGTCTCTAAATAAAATACAAAATAGGGCTGGGATGTGGCTCAGTGGTGGAGTGCCCCTGGGTTCAATCCCTAGTACCAAAAAAAAAAAAAAAAAAAAGACCCAACTTTTGATTTTATTGATTTTTTTTCCTCTCCTGTTTTTCTGTTCTCTAATTTCTTTATCTCAGCACTAATCTTTTATGATTTCCTTCCTTTGGCCAGCTTTGGATTTAGTTAGTTTTTCCTAGTTCCTTTAGTTGTGAGGTGGTTGATTTAACATCTTTCTTGTGATTTTTAAGAAGTTTTATTTTTATTTCAGTACTGGGGATTGAACCCAGGGTGTTAAGTATCAGTATGCTGTTTTCATTTTTATTTATCTCTAAGTATTTTCTAATTTCCCTTGTGATTTCTTTGATACATTTGTTGTTCTAATGTATGTTATTTAAGGTCCATAGTTTGTGAATTTAGCAGTTTTAGATCTTTTGTTGAACCCTAAATCATCCATGCTTTTGTAGTCAGGGAAGATTATTTGTATGATATCTGTCTTTAGAATGTATTGAGAATTAATTTGTAGCCTAACTTATGGTGTATCCTGGGAATTGTCCCATGTGTACTTGAGCAAAACATATATTTTGTGATTTTTGCATTCTGTGTCTGTTGGGTCTAGTTGGCGTGTTGTGTTGTTCAAGTCCTGTATTCCCTTACTTAATCTTCTGTCTGGCTGTTCTTTTATTGAGAGAAGATATTGAAGTCTTCAAATATTGCAAAACTGTTTCTCATTTCTTAGTTTCTGTATTGTATCATTTCTGTCATGTATTTTGATTTTTATCATCAGATGTATATGAATGTTTATAATTATTATATTGTCATTGAGCATTTTGTTAATATGTAATGTAATTCTTTTTTTTTTTTACACTTTCAGATTTAAAGTCTGTTTTATGTGCATGCAATTTTTTTTTCCTCCAGCCTTGTACCTTAATTTATGTCTTTGAGTCTAAAGTATACCTCTTGTATAGGGTTTACAGTTGGTTCATGTGAATCTTTTTATGCTCATCTTACTTGGAATTTATTGATCTTCTTGTTTTACATTTATTTCTTTAATCAAATTTGAAAATATTTCAACAGCATTACTTCTGTACTGTTCTCTGTTATCTTCGGAGATTCCCAAACTGCATATATTGGTCCTCTTGATAGTTCAGAAGTCTCTCTTTTTTTTTTTTTTTAAGAACAAAGACAGATTTAATTAAATCTTCAAATAAAAATTGTTTATATTAAAATTTATCACAGAAATTAAAAGATAATAACAGATTGGGACAACATATTTGCAACATACTTGATGACTAAGCAGATAATTTATTTTTATTTTTATAGACTGCATTTGGATTCATTATACACAAATGGGGTACAACTTTTCATATCTATGGTGGTACTCAATGTAGATTCACACCATTTGTGTAATCATACATGTACATAGGGTAATAATATCTGTCTCAGTCCACTATCTCTCCTTCCCCCACCCTCTCCCACCCCATTTCCCTCTATACAATCCAAAGTTCCCCCATTCTTCTCTTGCCCCGCCCCCCCATTATGTATCATCATCTACTTATCAGAGAAGACGTTCAGGCTTTGATTTTTTTGGGCTTGGCTTATTTCACTTAGCATGATATTTTCCACCTCCATCCATTTACCAGTAAATGCCATAATTTTATTCTTCTTTATTGCTGAGTAGTATTCCATGGTGTATATATACCATAGTTTCTTTATCCATTCATCTATTGAAGGGCATTTAGGTTGGTTCCACACTCAAGCTATTGTGAATTGAGCAACTATGAACATTGATGTGGCTGCATCACTGTCGTGTGCTGATTTTAAGTCCTTTGGGTATAAACTGAGAACTGGGGCAGCTGGGTCAAATGATGGGTCCTTTCCAAGTTTTCTGAGAAATCTCCATACTGCTTTCTAGAGTGGCTGCACCAGTTTGCCACTTCACCAGCAATGTATGAGTGAGTGTGCCTTTCCCCCCACATCTTCACCAACACTCATTATTGCTTGTGTTCTTGATAATAGCCATTCTAATTGGAGTTAGATGAAATATTAGGGTGGTTTTGATTTGCATTTCTCTAATTACTAGAGATGATGAGCACCTTTTCATGTATTTGTTGATCACCTGTATATTCTCTTCTGTGAAATTTCTACCTAGTTCTTAGCTCATTTGTTAATTGAATTCTTTGTGTTTTTGGTGTAGTTCTTTAAGTTCTTTATAAATTTTGGAGATTAGTGCTCTGTCTGAAGTGTGTGTGGAAAAGATTTTTCCCACTCTGTAGACTCTCTTCTCACGTTATTGATTGTTTCTTTTGCTAAAAAAAAAAAGCTTTTTAGTTTGAATCTGTCCCATTTATTGACACTTAATTTTATTTCTTGCACTTTAGGAGTCCTGTTAAGGAAGTCTGATCCTAAGCCAATATAGAGAAGATTTGGGCCCACTTTTTCTTCTGTTTGGTGCCAGAATGAACCCCACTTATTCATGGTGCACTATCCTTTTAATATGTTTTTGTATGCAGTTTGCCAGAATTTTGTTAAGGATTTTTGCATCTCTCTTTCTTTTTTAGATGAGTCTTTATTTGGTTTTGGTGTCAGGGTGATGTTAGCTTCGTAGAATGAGTTTGGAAGGGTTCCCTCCTTTTGTATTTCATGGAATACTTTGAGGAGTATTGATGTAAGTTCTTCTTTGAAAGTCTTGTAGAACTCAGCTGAGAATCCATCTGGTGCCAGGCTTTTCTGGTAGGCTTTTGATGGCTGCTTCTATTTCATTACTTGAAATTGATCTGTTTAAATTGTGTATGTCCTAGTTCAGTTTGGGTGGATCATATGTTTCTAGAAATATGTTGATGTCTTCAAGATTTTCTATTTTGTTGGAGTATAGATTTTCAAAGTGGCTTCTAATTATGTTATGTATTTCAGTGGTGTCATGATGTTTTCTTTTCATCAAGAATTTTACTAATTTGCATTTTCTTTCTCCTCTTCATTAGTGTGGCTAAGGTTTCTCTATTATGTTTATTTTTTCAAAGAACCATCTTTTTGTTTTGTCAATTTTTTGAATTGTGTCTTTTATTTCAGTTTCATTGGTTTCAGCTCTGATTTTAATATTTTCTGTCTTCTACTACTTTTGCTGTTGTCTGTTCTTCTTTTTCTAGGTCTTTGACTTGTTAGGTCATTTAGTTGTTGACTTTTTATTCTTTTCTTGAATGCTCTCCATGCAGTGAATTTTCCTCTTCGTACTGCTTTCATAGTGTCCCAGAGATTTTGATATGTTGTATCATCGTCCTCATTTCCTTCTAAGAATTTTTTTTTTATCTCCTCCCTGATGTCTTCTGTTATCCAGGCTTCATTCAATAACGTGTTATTTAGTCTCCAGGTGTTGGAGTAGTTTCTGTTTTTTATTTTATCATTGATATCTAATTTCATTCCATTATGATCTGATAGAATACAAGGTGGTATCTGTTTTTTTTTATATTCACTAAGGGTTGCTTTATGGCATAACATATGGTCTATTTTAGAGAAGGATCCATGTACTGCTGAGAAGAGAGTGTATCCACTCGTTGATGGATGGAATATTCTATATATGTCTGTTAAGTCTAAGTTACTGATTGTGTTATTGAGTTCTATGGTTTCTTTGTTTAGTTTTTGTTTGGAAGATCTACCTAGTGGTGACAGTGGTGTGTTAAAGTCACCCACAATTATTGTATTGATGTCTATTTGATTCCTGGAATTGAGAAGGATTTGTTTGATATACATGGATGCACTGTTGTTTGGGCATAAATATTTATGATCGTTATGTCTTTCTGATTTATGGTTCCCTTAAGCAGTATGAAAAGTCTTTCTTTATCCCTTCTATCTTTGGCTGAAGTCCACTTTATTTGAATATAAGGATGGAAACCCATGCTTTTTTACTGAGTCCGTGCATGTGGTATGTTTTTTCCTATCCTTTCACCTTTGATCTGTGGATGTCTTTTTCTATGAAATGAGTCTCTTGAAGGCAGTACATTGTTGGGTCTTTTTTTTTTTTTTTTGAACCAGGGATTGAACTCAGGGACTCTCAGCCACTGAGTCACATCCCCAGCCCTATTTTGTATTTTATTTAGAGACAGGGTCTCCCTGAGTTGCTTAGGGCCTCGCGAAGTTGCTGAGGCTGGCTTTGAACTCGTGATCCTCCTGACTCAGCCTCCCAAGTTGCTTGGATTACAGGCGTGTGCCACCACGCCCGGCTGGGTCTTTCTTTTTAATCCAGTCTGCCAGTCTATGTCTTTTGATTGATGAGTTTAGGCCATTAACATTCAGGGTTATTATTGAGACACGATTTGTATTCCTAGTCATTTTGGGTTAGTTTTGGTTTTTAGCTTGACTTTGTTTCTCCATTGATTGGCTTTTCCTTTAGGGTAGTTCCTCCCTTTGCTGACATACATTGTTGTTTTTCATTTCCCCCTCATGGAATGTTTTGCTGAGAATGTTCTGTTGTGCAGGCTGTTTGTAAATTCTTTTAACTTTTATTAATCATGGCAGGATTTTATTTCATCCTCAAATCGAAAGGTTAGTTTTGTTGGGTATAAGATTGTTGGTTGGCAACCATGTTCTTTCAGAGCTTGAAATGTGTTGTTTCCAGGCCCTTTTATTTTAGGGTCTGCCCTGAGAGATCTGCTGATGTCTGTATTGGTTTCCCCCATATGTAATCTGATGCTTTCCTCTCATAGCTTTTAAAATTCTTTTTATTTTGGATGTTAGGCATTTTCATTATAATGTGCCTTGGTGTGGATCTCTTGTAATTTTGTACATTTGGTGTATCATGAGCCTCTTGTATTTGATTTTCCATTTCATTCTTCAGGTTTGGGAAATTTTCTGATATAATTTCATTGAATAGGTTGTTCATTCCTTTGGTTTGTATCTCTATGCCTTCCTCAATCCCGATAATTCTTAAATTTGGTCTTTTCATGATAGGAGGTTCTGTTCATGATTTCTTACCATCTTCTCTGTTTGGTCAACTTTATTTTCAAGATTAAACATTTTGCTGGGCGCAGTGGCGCACGCCTGTAATCCCAGCACTTGGGAGGCTGAGGCAGGAGGATCGAGAGTTCAAAGCAAGCCTCAGCAACTTAGCAAGGCCCTAAGCAACTCAGTGAGACCTTGTCTCTAAATAAAATACAAAATAGGGCTGGGGATGTGGCTCAGTGGTAGAGTGCCCCTGCGTTCAATCCCCAGTACCAAAAAAAAAAAGATTAAACATTTTGTCTTCATTGTCTGAGGTTCTGTCTTCCAATGATCTAGTCTGTTGGCGATGCTTTGTGTGTGTGTGTGTGTGTGTGTGTGTGTGTGTGTGTGTGATGCTTTCTATTGAGTTCTTTATTTGATTTATAGTTTCCATCATTTCAAGGATTTGTTGTTTTTTTTTTTTTTTTCAGAATCTTTATCTCTTCATTGAAACAATCTTTTGCTTCCTGCAGTTGCTCTTTTAACTGTTTATTAGATTATTCATTGCCTGCCTTTGCTCTCTTATCTCATCCTTTGCTTCGTAGTTCATTTTAATTATGTATATTTTGAATTCTTTTTCTGATATTTCTTTTACCATGCTGTCATTGGATTCTATTAATATATAATCTTGGTTTGTCTGGAACACTTTCTTCCCTTGTTTTTTTATGTTGTTCATGTATCTTCACCTCTCACAGTGCGGGTCTGGGATATTGCAGTTTCCCCCCTATAGGCTTATAGTGACGCTGCAGGTTTTCACCTCTCCTTCAATGGGGAGATCAATAATAGCAGCACCCAGTACAGACAATATACAGTCCAAAACCAAATAACCCCTAATGAAGACGTTAACAGTATTGTCATAATAAACAGAAAGGATGAGTTCGATTTTTGTCTACAGTATAACCAATAGATTTGCAATGAGGTCTGTAGTTTCTAATGATGGACAAAGAGGAGGGGGGAGGGGTATAGGATATAATTGTTAATGGGATCAGAAAAGAGTATGTAGAGATATTAGGTCATAGGAAGTGTGAAAGTGAAATCAAAAGAAGGTGGTTGTTAGCATGAGAAAAGGGAGAAAGATACTCTGAGGAAACAGGTAAACAAAAGGAAAATAGAGTGAGAAAAGTAAAGAAATAAAAACTTAAAAGTTTCAAAAAGGAGGAAAAAAAATCTACACTGTAACAGTCATATATTATTCAAACTTCCCAGTCTTCAGTAGCCTGATGCATGAGAAGTACTGACAGTGACCTTCAAGTCTTCTGCAGGCATCTCAGGATGGGAGTTGCCCCACCTGAAGATGGCAGCTTCTACATGCCGAATAATCCAAGGTGGTTGCACTGGCTTCCAAAGCGTTGGCAAATAGGGAGCCACAGCACGGGTGCTGACCGGGTGCGGGTGGGCCGAGGAGTCCTGAAGGTGGGGTGCAGTCGGGCGGGGGATCCTGCAGGTCCTGGCTGTTGTCCCAAAATGGTGGCAGCCTTCAGGTACTGTGACAATGGACCTCTAGGCAACAGCGGGCAGCAGGCGGTCTGCTGGCTACCAGCAGATGATCAGCAGGTGGACCTTGGGCAGTGGGTGATGGGTAAGTAGGTGAAAGCAGCTGGGCAGGAAGAGGCAGGCAAACGGGCAAATGGCATATGATAGGCAGCAGTCAGTGAGCGATCTGCACTCAAAAAGTAGGCAATATGTAGGCATACTGCAGGTGATCGCAGTGGACAAATGGGGTAAACGCAGGAGATCTATGAGCAGCAAAAACTGCCTCACAGAGGAATAGATTTTCCTCTGCTTGGAACCCGAGTTCAGGAGCAACAAGGAATGCAACCTCCTTCTAGTGCGCCATCTTGGACCCAACCTCAGAAGTTTCTTAGACTCTGTTTTTTATCGTTTTTTCTTTCTGTTTCTGAGACTCAGTAACTTCCATTGTCTTATCTTCAGAGTAATTGATGTTCCTTCTGCTTGCTAAAATCTGCCTTTGAATCATCTAGTGATCCCCCCCACCTCCATTTCAGTTGTACTCAGCATCAGAAAACTTTCTGGTTTCTTTTGAAGTTTTTTAATCTCATCATTGACATTTCTATTTTGTTCAAACATTCTTTTCCTGATTTTCTTCACATCTTTCTTCCTTTAGTTCTTTGAGCTTCTTAAAGACAGTTGTTTTTAAGTCTTTGCCTAATTAATCTTCTATCAAGTGTTTTTCAGGGACATTTTATTTTGTTCCTTGATCTTTGCAGTTTGTATGCTTTGTGGTTTATTTGTTTTTTGTTTGTTTGTTTTGTGGTTCTTGTTGAAAACTGTACATTTAAATCTAATAATATCGTAACTCTGGAAATTAGATTTTCTTTCCAAAATAGTGACATTTGCTGTTATTTTTTATTTTTGATTACTCATACTCAGTTGCCTGTATGCCAAAGAGCCTTAGTAGAATCTTAATGTCTTCTCAGGTCTCTTCTCAGCCAGAACTTTTTCTTGAGTTTATGTGATCTCTTTTTAACTTTCTCTGTATATGTAGTTTTTTTTCCTGGTCTTTAATATGTAGCTCTCAAAAATGGAAAAGAAAAATGAAAGGGATGATAATAGAATATTGGCTTTTTAAATCCCCTGGAAATCCCTTTAGCTGGAGGGGAAAGGACTTGTACCAACATTGACTGCTGGGCTCTTCATATGCATGTCTGTGATCAAAAGTAATCAGCAGCGAGAGCACCAGTCTATAATATTTAGAAGACATAGTCTTTTATTCTTTACTCCGGATCTTTATACCATGTGTGTTTTAATCAACTTTTTCATTTCTGTGACCAAAAGACTTGACAAAAACAATTTTAAGGAGGAAAAGTTTATTTTGAGGGCTTATAGTTTCAGAGGTCTCAGTCCAGAGACAGCCAGCTCCTTTCCTTGGGGTCTTGAGGTGAGGCAGAACATCATGGTGGACAAGAGTGGCAGAGGGAAGCAGCTCACATGATCACATGATCAGGAAGCAGTGGGGGGAGGAGAGAGAGAAAGAGACAGAGAGACACATATACACACACACTTCACTCACCAGATACAAAATATATATCCCAAAGGCATGCCCCCAATGATCTACCTCCTCCAGCCACACCCATCCTGCTTTCAGTGACCGCTCAGTTAATCCCATTAGGGGATCAATTCACTGACTGGGTTAAGCTCTCATAACCTGATCTTTTCTCCTCTAAACCTTCTTGCATTGTCTCACACATGAGCTTTTGGGGGGGGAATCCTAATATCTAAACCATAACAATGCAGTTGCTCTGGAAACATGTAAATAGCTCCCTACCCTACAGTTGGAGGTGGGGGTGGGTAGCTCTTTCTTTCCTAATAGCTGAAATTGACTGAAATTTAATTCAGTGTCCATGAATTCTGTTTTTCTGTTCATAATTGTGGTGGTTATTGTTCTGCTTTTCCATTGCAAAAGATGCCCTATAGATGACCACCATTGTAAATTATCACATAGCTGTCACATCTGTATCATCTTGATGTACTCTAGGACCTTAAGAAAAGATGTTATTCTGTCCCTGTAATGCTCTAACTGTAAGTATAGAGAGAAATAAAACCAGTAAAAGAATTTTATGAAAACCTCTATATCTCCTTTTTTTTTTTTTAAAAGGATACATTTTTATAGCTGCAAGGTGGGAGGCTATTTTTAGGCCAGTCAAATGGCTTATTTTTCAAAAGGTGGTGGTGAGTGAGGTCTACTTATCATCCATTGTAGATTATTATTCCTGCAGTTCTAGCTGGATGTACATGTTAACCTATTTGCTCAAAATAAAAAACAATGCCAGCCTTACTGTAAGTTTAAATTGAATCAGAGGAGCAAGTAATAACACTGATATTTTTGTGTTGATATTGTATTTTAAAAAATATTGCATGCTTTTATACAAAAAATCAAGCAGTACAGAAAAATAGAAATAACTCAAATCCTCGCATATAAATGTAACCTTCATTCCTTATATCTCTGTGCATGAAGCTAGTGTATTGCCGTGAAAGCCAAAGGGGAAGGGAATGTAGGATGGACAGAATAATCAAGATTGTCAATTGCTGCAGGGGAGGCAGAAAGAATGTGGAGTAAGAACTTCTGTAGCTTTGTTAATTCAGACATCATTGGTGATTTCTGTGGTGGAAGTTTTTAAGGAGTTGTAAAAAGAGAAGGCCACAGTATAAGAAGTCACGGAAAAGCAGGGCCATGACTATGTAAAGTTAGTAAGATCACACTCTTAATTTTGCTGTGGTTTTAATTTTTTTAAAAGGTAGTTTGGCAGTATAAGAGTTGGGCCTGGGGGACATCAAGAAGCAAAAGATTCTAACTAAAGAACAGCAGTATTTATACAGTAGGCCCTTATGAGCAAGCTGTCTGGAGAGCCAGCTGTCTGTAGCATTTTATTACTGTGGAAGTCACAAATAACTCTGGGTTCTAAACAACTGGTCTTTTATGAACATTTATTTTATTTTGCTTATTTAGTTATCTGTGCTGGGAATTAAACCCAGGGCCTTGTGCATGCTAGGCAAGTGCTCTGCTACTGAGCCACATCCCCAGCCCACTAATGTAAATCTGCTTTCATTTTGTAGGAGGGAAAGTATGCCTGTGTTGAAAAATCTTGACCACAATTGTTAATTAAATTGCATTGAGTCATCAGAAATTTATACTGTATTGAAAATTTTTATAGGTTTTAATGCTAACACTGCAGAATGATCCTCCTTCTTTGGAAACTGGTGTTCAAGATAAAGAAATGCTGAAGAAATATGGAAAATCATTTAGAAAAATGATTTCATTGTGCCTTCAAAAGGATCCAGAAAAAAGGTAAAATATGAGAGAAACAGTAATTTTCTGTCCATTTGATATGTAAACCATTTGAGATTCATCTCTAAAAAACTACAGAGTTTTAAAAAGTATACAGACTCCTTTATAAGACCATTTAATAATGACCATCTTGATTTCTGTCTTCTTTTTAGTATATAGTGTACCCTAAATAGTTTAACTATTTCCAAGTAAGTGGTTTGGAGCTACAAAATTATATATCGTGGATTCTGTATTAGTAAAAAGCCAGGTTAATGGAGATGTTTGTTTTTATTTTGCACTTAAAATTTTTAAGTAAACAAATATCCTAATACCATTTATAATCTAATAACAAAAGAAATACGCATAGTAAGTTTATATTTAGTGTCAAATAATAGTATTTCTTTCCATGTTAGAAAGCTTTTAGTGAGGGGACCAGAATTTCAAGTAGCTTCTTTATTGGTATGGACAGATTGAGTGGCAAGTGAACAAATAAATAAGAATATCCAATGTGTGTATCTCTGTCTATTAAATAGCATTAGAGAATATTGGAGATCATTGAATATAACCTTTTCCCTTAGTGGTCACCCAGATGCCTAGTCATAGAGGTGGGACTTGAATCCAAAAGTCTTGAATCATAATTTAGGTCTCTGTTCTATACCTTATTTTTCTGTTTCATGTATTAGTTCTCCATACAGACAGGTTTCACATTCACAGTTTCGACCAACCATGGATCAAAAATATTCTAGAAAAAAAGTAAAACTATACTGAACACATAGATTTTTTCTCATAATTATTCCATAAGTGGTATCATATAAAAACTATTTACATGGCATTTATATTTTATTGGATATTATAAGTAATCTGTAGATGGTTTAAAGTATATGGGAGGGGATATGTATAGGTTATATGCAAATACTATGTCATTTCTTACAAGGGACTTCAGCATCAACAGATTTTGGTAGTGATGAGGGGTTCTGCAATCAATTCTCCTGGAATACCAAGGGACAACTGTGTATTCCACTGAGTTTCTTAGCACTAAAAGTTCTTTAATTTTGTTTTCTCTAAAGGTTGACAAAAGTAAGACTTTGACATCCTTGATCATATCTCTTGTATATGTAATGAGGTTTCAGAATTTACTATTGGAATTATTGGAAAGGGTAAGAAAAAGAGGCAGAAAAGTTTATACCTATGTTTTAAGAATTTTTTTTTTCTATTTCAGAGTAAATGGTTAAAAAAGGTAGGGAACACTTGTTTCTGCCAAGTTAGTACACAAAAAGAGAAATTCTCAGCCAGGCGTGGTGGGGCACACCTATAATCCAAGCGACTTGGGAGGCTGAGTCAGGAGGATCACGAGTTCAAAGCCAGCCTCAGCAACTTAGCGAGGCCCTAAGCAACTCAGTGAGACCCTGAGCAACTCAGTGAGACCCTGACTCTAAATAAAATACAAAATAGGGCTGGGGATGTGGCTCAGTGGCCGAGTGTCCCTGAGGTCAATCCCTGGTTCCAAAAAAAGAGAGAAATTCTCTTGCTACAGATAATTAGAAATGCCAGAGAAAAGCTATCAAACTTAAAGCTCCTTGGCTGCCAGAAATGATGAGGTAAGCATAGATTAGGGAAGAAATATTATGAACTAATCCAGTAGCTACCTTCAGTGAAACTGTTCATTCCAGTAACCTGCTAGGTTTTGGGTTTCTAACTCCCATGTTATGACTGGAATTGAGATCTTGGCCCTAGAGGGGATTTTGAACTGACTTTCTGCTTAAAGCTAAGACCTTCAGAAGTCTATATTACTAAGTAAAATGATAGACTAGAATAAAACTGTCCATCATGTCGTCATCATCAAGAGAAAACAGAAATCTCTCCTGAATAACGTCAAACCCTCAACCTTGATGTTCTACAAGTTGAGAATCTAAATTCATACTATCTGTTTTACCCAGGAATCCACAATATTAGAAAGTTAAAAAAAAAAAAATGTTGCCAAGCTAGTTTTACTTTTGGCTGAAGCAATCTCAGAGAAATGCACTGGAAGAACATTTTCAAATTTCATTTCCCATGATTCCTGCACATAATGTCCCACTGAGGATACCATCACAGTCTAAAATGGCAATACAGAGTGAACTAGAGTTGGCAGGTATTAAGTAGAAGCATTAGTTTTCCAAGATATTAAGATAATGCAACGATATCTGAAAAGACTATAAGTCTTGTAAAATAATTAAAATCATAAAAGAAATCAGAACCCATAAGAAAAGAGTTTGAGTCTGATAAAAATGTAAGTAGCACTGTTAGAAATGAAAAAATATAGTAATTAAAATTTAAAACTTAATGAATTCCCTTGAGTGTGGACTGGATTGTGATTTGTTTCTGATTAAAGTATGAAAAAGGGAAAAAAATAGCAATTTTTCAGAGAAGAAACCTGGTCATAACTCCAGTTAATGTCTTACATCACTATTAATAAGACATAATGATATTATGTACCATATGATATGATGCAATTAGGAGGGCATATCACCTATGAAGTATTCTTTCTTTGAATTTGTAATTCCAGTTTGTAACTAGGAAACAATCAGACAAATCCAAATTGAGGAGTATACTACAAAATACCTGGCCAGTACTTTTAAAAAGCACCAAGGAAAGAGAGACTGAGAAACAGTCACTGTTTGGGGGAGATGATGGAGACATGGTGACTCAGTGCAACAAGGTGTCCTGCATTAAATGCTACAGTAGGAGAATGAAAGTAGTGGAAAACTGGAGAATCTGACTGAAGTCTGTACTTTAATAGTATTGCACCGATGTTAATGCTTTAGTTAATGGCCTGATAATTAGACCATAGTAATGTAAAATGTTAACATTAATGGAAGCTGATGAAAGGTATGTGGAAACTTTTAAATCAAAATTAAACTTTGTTTAGGGCATTTTAAGATACAGGACATTTCTAAGATAAAACACAAGAACCCTAAATGGACTGGTTAAATGAAAGAGCCAGTAGAAAAGCTAACTATTGACTCAGCAAGTACCAGGCACTGTTATAAACACTTAGTGTAACTCATTTAATTCTCATGCTATCCCATCAGGATGACTTTCTTTTTTTTTCTTTTTTCTGTTTTACAAATGAAAAAAAAGAATCAGAGGTTAAGTAACCTTGCCTAAAGTCATGCATCTAATAAATGGTGGAGTTAGGATTTTGACGTATACAATTTGATTTCTGAGTGCTTGCTTTTTATCTCATTACACTGTACGAAGAAAATTGCTCAACCCTAACCCTGACCCTAACCCTAATATATCATGAAATATATCATGAAAAAAATGAGTGGTGGAAATGTGAAAGAAAGATTAACATTCGAAGGATGAGAATATTCAGAGAGCATGGATGTGTTTATGCATATATGTGTACAGGTTTGTCTTTTGTCTGAAATGATTGGAACCAGAGAATTTTGGATTTCAGTTTTTTTTTTATTTTGGAATATTTGCATTTACATAATGAGATATTTTAGGACTGGGATCCAAGTCTAAACACAAAATTTGTTTTTATTTCTTACGTAACATACACATAGCCTAAAGATAATTTTATGCAATATTGTTAATTTTGTGCACGAAACAGTTTCATGGCATGGAATTTTCTACTTGTGGCATGTTAGCACTCAAAATTTTGATTTTGGAGCATTTCAGATTTTAGGTTTTTAAATTAGGAATGTTTAATCTATATATACATAAACACAAATATGTACATAAACACATATATGGACTAGCCAGGGAAGACTAGAGAGAATGTAGAGGAAACAATAGTCAAAGAAATAATGACTGAACATTTTTCCAATATTGAACACTATAACCTCAGATTAAAGAACCATTTCCCCCAGATTCCAAGCATTGTCTCCCTTTTCCAGTGTTCCAAAACTTTTTACATTCAACCTCAGGGAACAGATTACCTACTGAGGAAGAGTAAGTATACTGAAAACCACTTCCCCGTAACAATAATTGAGGCCAGCATATAGTTAAATAATGCTGAGAGAAGTTAACTGTTTAACCAGAATTTACCATTTAGTCAAACTAGCATTAAAGAACTAATTAACTAGCTCTTTAAAGAGCTAGCAAACTATCATGCTAACGAGCATGAAAGTAAAATATTTTTCACACAAACATTACTTTTCAGTCACATCCTTAAATCTTAGAAAAGGTGTACTTAAGAGCAGGGTGCCATGGTGCACACCAGACACACAGGATGATTGCAAGTTTGGGATCAGCCTGGGCAATTTAGCAATATCTTGTCTCAAAATTAAAAATAAAAAGGGCTATGGATGCAACTCAGTGGTAGAGTTCCCCTGGATTTAGTCCCTAAAACTGGGGAAAAAAGAAGGTATACTTTAAAAGAAGGAAATGAACCTAGAAGAAAGGGAAGAATAGTGAGGAGCCATCTTGGGCAAATTGTTGAAACGTTGAAATCTTGTCTTAAGTTCACATTTAACTGCTTTCTTAAACACCCTCCCCCATCAAATCCATGGCTTCAGGCATACTAGGCAAGCCCTCTTACTACTGAGCTAACTCCTTGCTTTGCTTACTTAATCTTTATAATAGTCCTCGGAGGCACTGGTTCTTAAGCTTGAATGCACATTGAAATGACCTGGATAGTTAAGAACAAAAACAAAACTGCTGATACCTGGGTTTTGCTCCAATACATTTTGCTTTCATTGTTCATTGGTATTTTTAAATACCTCAGATACTTGTAACAGCAGTGATAAGAACTGCTGCTCAGGTTGGGGATGTAGCTAGCTCAGTGGCACAGTACTTGCCTAGTGTGTGTGAGGCCCTGTGTTTGATCTGCAGTATGCTAAAACAAAGAAACAAAAGATGCCTATTGCTCTTAGAGGTTTGGCTAGGTAATATTGTACCTTAGAGAAATTGTGATTTTTGTAGAATTTACACAGTAAATATGTGGCAAAATCAGGTATGGGCTTTTATGTGTAAAATCCTTTATTCTGAAATGATATATTTTTAAAAGCTTTTCAAATTAATGATGAATTTAGTCAAAACTATGCCAAAAGACTGTGCACAGTTGAATTAAAAATTGACTTTGAGTTGGTCGCGGTGGCACACGCCTGTAATCCCAGCACTTGGGAGGCCGAGGCAGGAGGATTGCGAGTTCAAAGCCAGCCTCAGCAACTTAGCGAGGCCCTAAGCAACTCAGTGAGACCCTGTCTCTAAATAAAATACAAAATAGGGTTGGGGATGTGGCTAGTGGCGGAGTGCCCCTGGGTTCAATCCCCAATACCAAAAAAGAAATAAAAGAAATACCAAAAAAGAAATAAAAGAATACCAAAAAAGAAATAAAAAGAAAAATTGACTTTGGTTAAATTTGGGGGATATTCTTACCTTTTGAAATCTTCAGGTCTTCCTTCCCCTCCCCTCCCCTTCTCTCTGTCTCTTTCTGATACTGAGATTGAAGTCAGTGTCATGCTAGGCAAGTGCTCTACTACTGAGCTACTTTCCCAGCCCAAATCTTCTCTCCCTTTTTTTTTTTTTTTTTGGTGCTGGGGGTTGAACCCAGGGTCTTGTGCTTACAAGGCAAGCACTCTACCAACTGAGCTATATCCCCAGCCCCCAAATCTTCTGTTTTTTAAGGGAAACTGTGAAATCTGTTTTTAAGAATCTAGTTGTCTTAAGTTACCTGTCAGGCAGCCTTGTGACAAGAAGCAGAGGACTTGATTAGGACTCTTTCCTCCTTGTGATCTTAAATATTTATTTATGCTTTGCTAAAAATATTAGATTGTCTAACTTCTTGGGAAATAATATAAATAGCAAATATGTTGGAAGCCACTTAAATGCCATTTTTCCAGAAACAATATTTCACCAATGAAATTTTCAAAGAATGTCTTAATTATTATCAAAACATTTCTATTTGAGTGTTTTATTCTACTCAATGTCTTATACCCAGGTTATCCTACTTTTTGTTTTTTAGCAGGTTAAGAAAGTGGAATGTACTCAGTTTTTTT